>VZRN01000761.1:269469-303045 GCA_013397935.1 Dasyornis broadbenti | reverse complement strand
AAAAAAAAAAAAATTTTAAAAAAGGCTTTTTTTTTTTTTTTTTTTTGGCTCCTCCAGCTCAACTGAAGCTCTTCAAAGTTTCTCCTCTCATGGAGTTATTAGTCTTCAGATAAGTGATGCTTGAGCCTTTGATTAAAATTACTGGGGAGCGTCTCTGCATGATTAAAGAGAGATAACACAATAAAAGGAAGAGGACTTTGCACCATTATTATGGCAAATAAGTGCAATTCCCAACCTGGGAGCTGCATCAACTTGTCTAACGTAATAAACGCTTCCCCTGTTGGAAACGTGTCAGATGAGGCTTGGAGATGCCAGCCCTGGGCTCCCAAAGGCCTGGGAGCTGGTGGGGCTCGGTGCCTGCCAGGCTGATGGGACACAGAGCTCGGGCACCGAGGGAGCAGCTGGAGAACGCCAGCACGGGATCTGCTGGCTCTGAGAGGTGGGAGAGGGTGCAGATAGACCCACAGATGGATGGAGAGAGAGGACAGAGTCCGGGGAGGTCGAGGGATAGATGGGAATGGGGCACAGGTGCCCAGAGCAGCTGTGGCTGCCCCTGGACCCCTGGCAGTGCCCAAGGCCAGGCTGGACAGGGCTTGGAGCAGCCTGGGACAGTGGGAGGTGTCCCTGCCATGGCAGGGGTGGAACAAGAGCTCTGAGGTCCCTTCCAACCCAAGCCATCCTGACTCCATGATCTGGGATCCAGGAGAGTCTGGCTGGACCTACGCAATGCCCCTGCAGGTCCTTGCAGGGAGACTTTCCAGGGCTTGGGCCAGCAGATGGGGACCAGCTTTGTTTAGGGAGAAAAAGCGTCATTTCCAACCTTACCCAAACAAGAACTGCTGCTCTGAAGGGGGAAAAAAAGTCATTTTTTGTCCAAAGCAAATGTCTACCCAAGGATTTGGTCAGACCTACCCGATCTGACTCCCTGATGGAGACCAGCCATGAGTCTCCGCTCTCCTCTGGCAGAAGGAATCCTTCATTCCCTCCCCAGGCGCAATGTGAGGCTCCATTCTCTAATCCAAGGAGCTGCTGTAGTGCTGTAGCTTGTAAAAGCGCAGACAGAGAGTTCACAGACACATCCTATTTGTGGCTTAAAATATACCAGTTTATCATGCAAATGATATGTCAACAGAATAGCTGCACTTGGCAATCCTTCCCAGAGTAAATTAAGCAGTTAAACATACCGTGCGTAATATTAAAGAGGTTATGTGTTACATATAATAAGCACTTGAAGCCAAGTTGTCAGGAAGCCAAGTTTCCTAAGAAATCTGAAATTCAGCTCAGAGGAGCCAAGGTGCTTCTTCCCCCTTTGAGTGGGTGATGTTTGGGGAGAACGGGGGGAAATGCCAAAATATCTCGAGGCACCGCGGTCCCAGCTGGGAGGTTCCATCCACGGTGTGAATGGCCCAGTCTCAGCTCCCTGGTTGGCATTTCAGGAGCTGGGCCACGCTCGGGGCTTGCTCTGTGCATTTTTCACAGCTTGGGCTCCGTGCGTCTAGGAAATATTTGCAAGGGCAAAAATATTGCAGGATCCAGTTTTCCCAAGGCTTTGCACTTCCTGGAGGGTGGAAATACTAAGCAGGAAAAGAAAAAAAAAATTTGAAATAAGGTCTTGGATTGTTTCAGCTCCACAAATTGCTCCCTGAGGCAAGTAATTGTTGTAAAAAACATACACAAATATTCAGATTCAAGTTTAACCAAATACCAGGACATTTGGATTTATTCAAGTGTCAGCAGCCCCCAAGCTTTCCTGGTTATTTCAGGCTCCTTTACATCAGCAAATGTTTTCTGTTTCAGAGAAACTCAAAGTTAAACCTGGGGGCTCAGGGGGCCCAAAAGAGTAAAATAAAAATGTTCCCTGCCTGCCCCATGAACCAGCTCATTACACTCTGCTCTCCACAGTGGGAATGGCTCCCGTGATTTCTGGGGAATCAAAGCTAAAATCCCGTTTGTTTACCGAGGTGATGTCCGGCTCCGGGGTGTTGTTCTAAAGGGATGCAATGGGGTGAGAACCGAGCTGTTCCTCAGTCCCACCCAGATCCCAGCCCAGACCTCCCCTTCCCCAGAACCTCCAGCCTCTGCCAGCTCCCCCAGCCCATCCCACACCCGGTGTCTTCATGGACACCTCACTTTGAAAGGAAAACTCTTCTCTCTCTCAGGCTCCAAATTTCAAGACTGCTGGGAGCATTTGGGGTAATATTTTTCACACATCCTAAAGCTCATCCCTCCCCCTGCACACCCGTGTGCACATTCCTTATGGTTTGCTTCCCGTCAGGGCCCCAGGAGCCTGAAGAGATGATAAAATTTCCGTAAAGTAGGTGTTTCTCAGCCATTTTCCACAGTTCGTGACCCTGTTTAAACCCCTGTGAAAAACAAAGAACGATGCATCATAAAACCCTGCAAAAGGACGGGTTTGAGTTAATTGCTTCAAAAACATGCAGTGATGAGAAATCCAGAAATACAACTGGATAAAACAGCTCAGTGTTAAAAACACCTCCCTGCTCCTGGGCTGGGCTGTTCTGGCAAAGCCCTCCAGGCACTGAGGCTCCTGCAGCTTCTCCCTGCCAGGATGGGAAGGTCCCTGCAGGTGTAATGGGGCCCTCAGCCAGAGATCGCCCTCTCTTCACTGAGTCAAACCACCACGCTCCTTGATTTTCCCTCCTCAAGGTGTCATTTCCTATTCATTAGTGTTTTTCTAGCTCTTCTTTGAATCTCCTCCAAGATTCCCACACCCTTTTGGAGCCGTGGATCCCGTGCCAAGCTCAGGGTTATCACAGCCTTCCTGAGCAGCACTGGCTGTGGATCACAAGGTGCTCCTCAGGGACCCACTGCCTCCCTATGGCTCTCCTGAGCCATCACTTACGCGATCCTGTAATTCCCCTCGGCATTCCCTGGCTCCACAGCAGGGTGTTCCTCCCCAGATTCAGCCATGTAGGAATTGTGTGAGCTGCTCATCCAAGCTGTGCCAGGAGAGAGGAGCAGGCACTTTCCAGAGGAAATCCATCCTACTCCAAGGGTTGTCTGAGGTCCAATGAACAACTCCTGCTCCAGAGGCGCCTCCAGCCGTCCTAGGACCAGGAGTGGGCCCCCCGTCTGTGACCTTGAGGTGGCCTCAGCTCAGGGAGGTGAATGATCTGACATTTGGCCGTATCAAAATGCCATGTTTACCCAACCCAAGGCTCCGTGTCATTCATGGGGGCTCTACAGGGGCCCCTTTTCTTCCGCAGCCTTTGTGCCACTTCAACATTTATCAATGAAGATTTAACAATTTATTCTCTTTTTTTCTGCTGACTCCTTCCTGGGGCCATTAAAAAGGATGGGGTCAAGACCAGCCATTTAAGGTCTCCAGGAGAAAACAAAGCTCTTTGCCTGGAATCTCCTTTTAAGACTCCATTTGGAAACCAATTACAAACCCCATTTATTTGATGTGCACCATGTTGATTTTGGATGGCTCCACTTTATCCATGAGGATTGTCCTGTGACACGAAGCCAAACACTTCTGAGAAGTTTGGCCAACTTCAGAACCAGCACAGAGGTGACCGATGAGCCTGAGCCTGCTGGGCTGGGAGGGCACCAAGGGTTGTCACCACCGGGGGTCTGACCCCATGAGTGACACGACTGCAAAATTCCTTCCCTTAGGCTCCTTTGCAAACCCCAACTCTAAATCTTCCAGGCCCAATGCTTTCCCCACAGAGCTCTGCTGGAAGCAGCAGTTGCTGGGGAAGCTCATTCGGATGCTGGTGGGGACAGGGAGGGAAGGGTCCGGCTCCAGCTGCACTAAGGTCTCTCCTTCCTGTGTTGAGCCAGACTCTCAAAAGGATTCATATTTTCCATGTTGCTAATTTTAGGCTTTAGGCTTCCAACACCCACAGACTTGGAGACCCAGCCCCACTGCCTCTCTGCAGCTTAAATGCTTCCTAATGGCCTCAACCCCGAGATTTACACTGAGCCAACTCACTTTGAAACCCTTCCATAAAAACGCCTTCTGCGAACAGATTTGTTTCATTATCGTCAGGCCTGAAAGTGCCTGAAGTAACAAACAACTTCAAACTCCTTCAGATTTATTGTGGCACTGGGCTTGCACTTCACTGCAGCCCCATGCACCTGGGAGCACGTCTGAGTGGGGACAGGCAGGGGAGGTGGATGGAGAGCCCTGGTGCAATGGATCGGTGATTATGGTGCAATAAATATTGGATGGAGGATCTATGATAACATCTATTACGGCTTTATGAAATATTGATAGTGTCTGAATACATATTGCCTGCTGAACAGCTCGTTCCGGAGATGTTTAATGAAAGACATCTGTCGTTTTATCCTTGAATCTCCATGCAGGAGAAGTATAGCCCCGGTGAGGGCTTCCAGAGCGCCGAGGAAATGGGCTGAGAGACTCAGGCTCACCTATCCAGAGGCGTGGAGAGACAGACACTGTTTTATGTACACAGAGTTTTTCATTTGGGGAATGAATTAACTCCGTGCTCCTCCGAAATCAATCCCTGCACAGACAACTGCCTTTAATAGGGCCAATAAAAAGAATGCACAGGCTGCTGTGGAGAAGGGTGGGAGAGACTGGAGACTCCAGACAAATCCACTCATCCTTCAGACTCCCATCCCTGATCCTCACCTCTCCCCACTGAATCCTGTGTGCAGCACTGGGACACAACCTCCCCCAGTGGGATCCAATCCCAACACATTCACCCCAAAGCATGGAATTATGGAATGCTTTGGGCTGGAAGGAGCTTCAAGCTCATCGCAGTCCACCCCTGCCATGACAGGGACACCTCCCACTGTCCCAGGCTGCTCCAAGCCCTGTCCAGTCTGGCCTTGGGCACTGCCAGGGATCCAGGGGCAGCCCCAGCTGCTCTGGGAATTCCATGCCAGCCCCTCCCCACCCTCCCAGGGAACAATTCCTTCCCAAGATCCCATCCATCCCTGCCCTCTGGCACTGGGAAGCCATTCCCTGTGTCCTGTCCCTCCATGCCTTGGCCCCAGTCCCTCTCCAGCTCTCCTGGAGCCCCTTTAGGCCCTGCCAGGGGCTCTGGGGTGTCCCAGAGCCTTCTCTTTTCCAGGTGAGCGCCCCCAGCTCTCCCAGCCTGACTCCAGAGCAGAGGAGCTCAGCTCCGTCTAACCATTCCCAAACTGAGAAGAGATTGGCTCCATTTTAGCACAAATATTTTATGAAAATGAGAGGAAGATCTTGCCTCTTCCTGTAAATTGTGCTACTTCCTCCTTGAGCCTTCAAACCAATTCAGTGAACACCCTGAAAGCTCCTGTGCAGACATTTCTCACACTGGTGCCTTCACTGCGGTATGAAATAGCACCTTCATCTGAATGAATGGAAGTTTAAGTCGAAGTGTGAAAAAAACAGATTCATGCCACTCGTGACCACCCATCCTCTCCCCAGTTCAGTGTCCCAGCCCCAGAGTGGGGTGCTGCAGGTTCTCAGCTCTCCCAGCTCCACGGAGGAGCAGATGCCCGTGGTCACCAGCAGCTCGAGCTGCTGTGGCTGGGGGCTGCGGCTGGAGCTCCTCCAAGAGAGCAGGGGCTCAGCTCACACCTGACGAAGGTCTCCTGTTTGAACATGCACACCACAGAGGCAGCAGCCAAAGCCAACCACTTGTCCTCCCCATCATACCCTCCTTCACCCTCTGCCACCCACGGATATTTCCTCTCCCTGCCTCCCTCCACAGCCCTTTTCCAGCGGCATTTTCCTGCCTGCTGCCAGATGGATGCTGAGGAGCGTGGGGACGCTCCAGCAGGTCTCTGATGTCCCTCGCTCCTGCAGTCTCCTCCCATTACTGGGGAGCAGCACGGGTTAGATGCTGCTAATGGCCTCTCCACTCGTTTAGAACTTCTCTGGCAGCATTCCTGGGCTCAGCACTGCTGATTTGCTGCCCCTCACTGCTCTGGGGACGCGTCCCTGCAGCAGCGGGACCGCGCCATGTGTGCCACGTGCAGTGCCGCACGCGGGGCTGGTGGGGGGCACATCCAAAACACATTAAACAAAGCCAGCCAACCTCAGCCTGGGCGGGTGGGGGCTTGGGGGGAAAGGGATCTTTATTTTGTTGTGTGAAGTGAATGAATAATTCATAGGCAAATCATTGACATGATAAATTCCTCCATTTCTCCTCTTTTGTGAATCGACAGCAAACAACTTCCCCATTCCTCCCCTCTGCATTTTCATTATTCAGAATTATTCACTAAACAATTGCTCGGAATAATTCTGGGGAGCAGATTCTCTGCTGAGGATGTCGTGCTGACGTCAGTGGAGTTGGAGCCAGCAGGAGCTCGGTTCAGAGTCCTGAGCCTCCCAGAACCTGGATTTGGGCTCCAGGTGTGAGCCCTCCTGACCAGAGGTGGCACAGAGACACTGGACAGTCCCATTTGCTCTCATTAGATGAGCAGAGTTCTGCAAATCAGGTTTTCCACCGTGAAGATTTATATTTACAAATGATCAGGGGCTGAAGTTGCTGGGATGCAGTGGGATGTCACACTGGCACCTCCAGCAGCACTTCTGCCACCACATTTCATCTCCAGCCCTGCAGGACCGAGGGACAAAATGGGATTTCTACACTTCCATTTCATCTGCTGCAAATGAGCCCTGCCCTTCCCAGGAACTCTCTGAACCCATCGCCAGGCTCACCAGAGCAGCCCTGCCTTTGATATTCATGAGAAGTGAAAAGAAAACAACCCAAGGTTTGCTTTTTAATTTCATGGGAAATTTTGCAAGTGGCTTTTGCTTGGTTCTGCACTTCATTTATTCATTTACACACTGACCGAAACCCCACATGAACAACTGAATGTCTCCAGAATACCAAAGCTCTGACTCAGAAAGTCCTTGATATTTATCTGCCTGCAGTTTCCAATAAGTTAAACCCAGCTGACCTAAAATACCAAATTCTGAGGGAGCTCTTTGGCTGATGACTCGTGGTATCTGACAGCAATTGTCTGGGGTGTATTTTCTGTATTTATTTTTTATAAATGAGACACCTGACACCGTGAGATCACAAGCAATTTCCAGCTCTCTTCAAATCACCGGTAGGGTTCCAGTTTGGAGCCTCACAACATCATCAATTCTGCTGCAAAACTTTTCTGTGCTGATTGCCAGTAATTTGCAACATGAAAGCTGGAGGGAGGGAATTGCTTGGAATTGCTTCCAGTTCTCCTCTTCATCTTCTAGTGGAAATCAGCCCATGTTGAGCAGGCCAACCAGACTGTTGTGACCACAAACTCCCTGAAAATCTGGAGATCTGATTCTCCTTTGAATGCCAAAGTGTAAACATCATATCCCTGTTTCCAGTCCTGCCTTGGGGAGGATGTTGACTCCTTTGGTCATTTCTCTGGTTTAGCATCTGCTTTCCGCATCACTCCCCTGCATTTGGATTCAGGTGAATTCCTGTCATCACCTCAGACCTATCTGTTCACAGAGTTGACAAAATAATTTCCCAACAAGAGACAACATTTCATAAACCTGATTTCTGCAAAAATCAGGATCTTCCCTTGCTGCCAAAACCCTCTTGTTAGAACTTCTCCCACCACAGCAAGGAGGATCTCCCACCAAGGAAACACAATTGCAGACCAGCTCTGCTTCCGTGGTGCCTCAGATAATTGCCCGAGCGAGCAGGAAGGAGCTTCCTTGCAGCTGAAACCCTCACATGTTTCCTCTTTCCCTCTCTAAATCCTGCCTTTGGTGTGGTGCTTCCGCCCGCTCCACCCTGCACCGCAGGAGCCGCAGGAGCCACAGGGGTGGGAATGCTGCTGGCGATCAGGAATCCGTTCCCTCCCATGCGGGAGCTCCTCACACCACGAGGATCCATCCCATGGATCAGGGATGCTGAGCCCAGCTCCAGCTGTGGTGCTGCGGGGGCCGATCCCACAGCCCACAAACCAATCCCATCATCCCGTGCTTCTACAAGGATCGGGACACGTCCAGGGCTTCACAGCTTCAGTCTCACTCTCGTTGGGACAGACAGCTCCGTGCTTCACCATGACTCGTTTGTGGTGCAAGGCAGCCTTTCCTGCCCATCATCCACCCTCCTGCCTCCTGGAAAATCCCAACTCCAAGTCCCCAGCCGTAGCATCGACCACCAGCGCGCTGACATAGGCTAAGATCACCCCTCTCACTGCAGGGGGTTGGACTCCAAAACCTTGAAAGGTCCCTTCCAACCCAACCCGTGCTACCCACAGCTCCCCCTGTGCGGCGGGGAACGGTGGGGCCAGAAGGAATTCATTGCTGTGGACCCCGACTGGCAGTCAGGGCAGCCAGGTGCCCCCAAGGGACATCAAAGGGTTCTCCTGCTGCCCAAGGGAACTGCAGTGGGTGCGTGTCTGGATCTTGGCTTTGATTTAATCCTGTCCTTTCGGTGGTGTTGATTAAAAGCAATGGGTGCTGCAGCAGGGCAGGGACACAGAGCAGAGCCACTGACCCACTGAGCTTGTGAGACAACAACTACAGATCTTAATCCAAGACCAAATCCCTATTTCCCTTTACTGGGTGCAGTTCACACAACTCCAAAAGCAGGAGTGGGCTGAGCCATAATTTACATTTTATTTGCTCAGAAACAGCAAGCAGGGACCAGCACTGGGCACCCCTGGGGACAGGGCAGAGGAGCTCAGTGTGGGCACTGCCCCGAGCCAGGGACAGCAATGCTGGCACAGTCAGTGCCCAGGAAACACGATTGTCATCGCATCCTTTGATTGGGGCTCGAGAGGGACACTGTGCCCTTCAAAGAGGCTAAAACAGCAAAGGAGATCAGACAGGACCCGGACAAAATCCTCCCCAGCCCTGACTCCCCCACACCGTCCTCTGAGACAGAGACCATGAGTCAAACCTCGCTCTTCCTCCTCCCCTCACAACACCCTCGCTCCTCTCAGCTCTAATTAAAAGGAAGTGAGCTCGGAGCAGGGAGATGAATCCTGTTGTGAAACCGGGCCGGGATGAATCATCCCTCGAGGGCAGGGTCCTCCTGGGAGCTGGAGGGTCCTTCTGGGACAAGAGGGGAAGCCATGCCTGCTCCCAGCCAGCCCTCGCTGTGCCCTGTGCCAGCTGGCTCAGCTGATGCCGTGGTGCTCTGGAGCATCCTTATCTCTGCAAGAGAGGCTTTCACTGAGCCCTCGAGCACTGGGAAATGGAGACACTCAACTCATCCTGCTCTGCAAATCCATCATGGGGAGGATGGGAATGGGAACAGCTTGTCCCTGCCTGTCCCTCCATGGAGGCTTTGTCGTCTGTTAGTGACAGCTGATCCATTCCCAACCAAGCTCGGGCAAATCTGGTGCCCCTGTGTGATGGGAAAGCACCAAAAAGTTCAGCCCTGTGGGTCAGGCAGCACAGCGGGCACAGAGAGCTTGGATCTCACTGTCCATGGGGGCACAGAGAGCTTGGATCTCACTGTCCATGGAGAGCCTTGATCTCACTGTCCTCAGGGCCTGAGGGTTGATCCATGCCATGAGCATTGTAAATCCACAGACTTTCTTTGCAAGAAGCTGTCTCCAGCCTGGGCTGGCCATTTCCCATGGGTGAGGGAAGGAGCCAATGCCCGGAGCCAGAGTTGTCCCTGCTGCGCTCGGGAGCAGCGATGGCACCAGATCTGGGAAGTTCACCTGGAGATGGACCCAAGCTTGCTGTGGTGACAGTGCCAACACCCGGGTGTCGAGATGAGCTCCCAGCCCTGGGGTGGGAGGTTCCAGGTGTCCCCCACCACCTCCTGCACCTGCAGCAGGTCTTTTTCCCAGGATGTTTGGGTGGGAGCAGGGCACCGAGGGGAAGGGGCACAGCCCCCAGCCCCAGACACCCACACAGGCTTCAGGTGCCCCCTCCCTCCTGTCCCCTCCCAGCAGCACCAACCTGCCCTCCTGGGTGCTGCTCCTCTGCCGGTGTTCTGTGAGTCACATCACTGATGTCACCTCCCCACGTCACCGCAGCTCTGAGATGGATTTAATGAGCCCTTGTTTTCTCTGGCTAAGAACAACCTCAAAGAGGCTCAGTCTCCAGCAGACTGAGGAGCCAGCAGGTCGCTCTGCCACTGTCCCCATCCCCACAGGAGGACAGAGAACTGCGAAAGGGGCCAGCGGGCTGAGAGCGAGAGCAGAGCAACCCCGGAGACCTAGGGACAACATCCAAGTGACTCCAGAACAGCTCCTGCCACGTGCCACCCTCCTCACAGGACAAGGCAGGGGAGCCCCTGCTGTGCCTTGCACGGCTCTGATCCCACGAGGGAGCGAGGGACAGGTGGCAAAGGGGCAGTGCCACCACACCTGTGACAGGGGACAGCATCTCTGAAGGTCTCTGCACAAGGAGCTGAGGTGTGGGACATTCCCAGCTGGAATTCACGCCCTTGTGCTGGCACTTACCCAGTGCCACCACGCTCTGTCCTGCAGTCCTGGGGCTACCAAGCCCAAGGGACGGAGCCACCCTGGCATCTTCCTGGAGCTGCCCAGCAGCTTTGGTCACACCTGGGGAGTGAATCATGATTTACACCAATATACACAGAGAATTTTAAACTTCTAGTGCTTTAAATCCAGAGGAATAAAACATTGCAAAGCAGAAGGGAACAAAATTCATTATAAAAATCAAGGGAAATGAAGATCACTCTTCTCTCTTCTATGAAGGTCACTACGAAGGGAAACACCATGTGAGGTCCCTGGGAGCCCCGCAGTGTAAGCAGTCAGTGCACAGAGGGCATCTTCTATTAAAGAAAGTGTCTTGCTAAAATACATAGGCATCATATAAATCATTGGATAATGAAATTCCAGTTGATTTGCTGCCTGGTCAGCCACAACCCTCCTGCCACGCTCCTGGGCAGAGCCAATAATCTTAAGAAAGAATTGCATTGGTACCGAGGCAGCTGGTCAGCGGGGTTTGGGCCAGAGCAGCTTGTCCAGGATGAGAGGAGTGGACACTGCAGCCCCACAGCCCCACGGCCCCAAAGCCCCACAGCCCAGTCCCCTTGTCCTGTCCCTCCAGACCCTTGTCCAAAATCCCTCTCCAGCTCTTGGAGCACTTCAGACACTGGGAGGGGCTCTAGGGTCTCCCTGGATGCCTCTCTGCTCCAGGTGAGCATTTCCATCCCCTCCAGCTCCAGGCTCAAGTGCTCCCATTTCACCTCAGCCCGTGCCCTGCCCTGTGGAGCAGCCAGCAGCCAATGCCCTGGGAAGGACACAAGGAGGGGGTGACTCCACAGGAGCACTTCCCAGGAATTCCCTTCCACCCTTTCCCACTTTCAGCTGTGCAGTGACCAGCCCTGGCTGGATCCTTTGCCCAGCTGTTCCCAGACTCCTGCTCTCGCCGTTGCCCTCAGCCCTCCCCTCTCTTGGGGGCTGCAGACGGGACAGGGGCGGTCTCTGTCCACTGGGACCTCAGGGAGCTCCCAAAGGGTGAGGGGGCAACAACCGCCCCTTTGCTCTGGGGTGCCTTGATCCCATGGGGGGAACCAGACCCAGAAGGGGCAGCTTGGGAGCTTCTTCCCCTTCAAAACCAGAGCTGCAGTGTTTGAAAGCAAGGTCCAGGATCAGGTCTTGGACCCCATGGCCTGGAGTGGGTTTCCAGCACAAATCCCATTTTAGCTCCTTTCCATCACCCCTTTCTCTCTCTGCTGCTCTGAGCCATTGGCACTGCATAGCCCCAAACATTCTGCATGTTCAGTGTAATTTTAAAGCCATTGTGTCAGCTGCTCTCTCCCCCCAGCTCTCGAGGCCTCCAGTTGCTGTGTCAGAATGTAATTAGCTTTTGATGGGATGTTAAGATTTCTTGAGCTCCCGTGGAGAGGCAGCGTGGGGAGAGGCGAGGCAGTGGATTGTGATTGTCACTCCGCATGGGAAGCACTCGAAGACCCTGGAAGACTCATTTACAAAGATGTAAAATAAATAAATAAATAAATAAATAAATAAATAAATAAATAAATAAATAAATCCAAAAGCAACAGACCCAGTAGGCTTTGGTTTAATCGACTGAAATCACGAAGATTTTTTTACCTCTGTGCTCTTTCCTGCTAAATGGGAATTAACCCTCTCGTGACCAACGGGAGGTGCCGTGGGGAGGCAGCAGCCAGGGCTTTATTCCAAACCCAGCTCTGGACATCACTCCCAGAGTTTTACAAAACCAATTGCATGTTGGCGTCACTTATCCCAGCCTCAGGATCTGGTATGAGCCCTCATGATCCACGCAGGAAACACCACATTTTCAGAGCCTTCTCCACACTCTGCCCCAGCTGATCCCCCAGCAGCGCACAGCAGGGCTGGCAATTCCCCCAGGAAGGTTTCTGCCATTGGGATGGATCCTGAGGAAGCTCAAGACCTGCCCTGGGCTCAGCCAGGGAGCTCTCCCCTAAACACAAACCCGCCCCAAAGTGCCCGTGCCCTGATGTCAACACACCCCCGGCTCTGCGTTAGTGGATGGTGTGAAACACGGATGTATCCAATCCAATCCTGAGCCATTCCCAAATGCCAGTTCAGCTGGATAATAGGGCCTATTGATTGCTGCGAGGGCCAGACCAATCTCACTTGTCCTTTCAATGATTATTGTGCCATTCTCCACGTTATTTCTGCTCAGCAAAATTAATTCCTCTTTGCCCACCCCTGTCCCTGTGGATGGGAGTGCATTCCAGGATCCATTCCTGCAGAGGTGGAAGTTATGGAGACCTCTGCAAGGACTGGACTTAATTCACTTCTAAACTCTTGTCAGACAATTTGATTTTTTCCCCCCTCTAATAGTGCCACTGGCATTAATGGAAAGAAAACAATAGCTGCATCTGGTCACTTAAGGAGTCAGCCTCCCCTTGCACAGCTCTGCTGACATTTCTGTCTCCAGCCTGGACAGTAATGCATTCCATTTTAATTTTAGCAAATGCTTTCTTTATGATCAGAGACATTTTTCATTTGTATGTGTCTGCATCTCTCTTAAAATTCAATATTTCATTTGAGGCCGCCGGGTTATTGCCTGCTCCTCAAAATAAAACATTTGTGGCACAAGGATATTTCAAATTATTTTCCCTGGTTTCCTCCACTCAAGAGCAGCAATTGCTTTTCCAGCCTCTCTGGGAGGAGCAGAGAGGACTCAGTCCCAGTCCCAATCCCTGCCCTCTGCACAGTGAGTCTGGAGGAAAATGGGGCTGCTTGGGGCTGCCCTGCACAGAATCACCCAAAAAAGATCAAAAGGAGAGGCTGAAGGAGATGTTTGCCTTCCTTTGGCCACCACACCAAAGCTCCTGGGAAAGACTTCTCAGCAAACAACTTTTTACAGCACAATAATCTTTCCAGCGGGGTCCAGCACGAGATTCCTCGAGTGCTCTGAGCCCATCCCGTGCCTGCCCTGAGCCAAAAGCGAGCGAGAGGTTTCGCAGAGGGGCTGCTGAGGGCTCTGCTTGCGGGAGCCTGGGCCTGCCTGCGCATATCCACCTTGGATAATCCCAAAGCATCCGCGAGTGGGAGCAGCCGCTGAGCCTGGGAGCGTGCACAGGGGAGGGCAGGAGCCAGGGATGGATCCTGCGGGATGGATCCTATGGGATGGATCCCCATGGGATGGATGCTACAGGATGGATCCTACGGGATGGATCTTGTGGGATGGGTCCCTGTGGGATGGATCTTGCGGGGTGGATCCTGTGGGATGGATCCCCGCGGGATGGATGCTACAGGATGGATCCTACGGGATGGATCTTGTGGGATGGGTCCCTGTGGGATGGATCTCGTGGGGTGGATCCTGCGGGATGGATCCTGTGGGATGGGTCCCTGTGGGATGGGTCGCTGCAGGATGGATCCTGTGGGATAGAAGGGGCCAGCACTGGAGCTGCTCTGGGAGCAGGAGCCCATCCCTGATCTCCTGTAACAACAGCACAAAACTACCGGGGCCAGCCCCTGCCGAATCCCCCTGTGCCCTGCCCTGCCCAGGCTCCGCAGGGAGCCCTGCAGGAGCCGTGTTTGCACGGCTCCAAGAGAGGAGAGAGACCGTATTTTATATCAGCAATAAATGTCAGCAACTAAAATCAGGCTTCAGCCCCTAACTGTCGATTTTCTATAAAAATAAATGCTGGATCCCGATCTGGGTAACTCACAGGTGAGCTGGCAGACCCGGGCAGCTGAGTTTTCTTTAAACACTGTGGTACCTGGGGCTGTGAGAAATCTCACCTCCTCATTACAGAACAGCCCCTCGTTAAAAGTGGATTTCCCACCTCTGAATGTGCCCTGACATCTCAAGATATACAGGGAGCAACTCAAGGTCACAAATGTTCCAGTGCAAAAGGCCTCTCATCCCCAGGTGCTCTTGTATCCACAGCCTTTCTGCCAGCATTTTCTTTCCTGGCGTTTCTGTCCAGCCCAGGTGTAAATGACTGAAGCAATAAAGCTCCCACTATTTCCCCTGGAAGATTATTCCATGGTCTAACAGATTTTGCCATTATATTTTTTTTTTTCCTTCCTGAGACCTAAAATTTGATGCAGTTTAATTTCACCCTGTTATATCAATATTTGGAGAGAAAAGAGAAGAACCACAGGAGAGGCAGAGAGGGCAGAACGTTCTAGAAGGGGCCCAGGCAGGATGGAGCTAAGGATTGACAGAGCCCATGACAGTCCCAGCGCTGCCCCAGAATGGTGTAGAATGTTGAATAATCCTTCTCCATCTCCATCTCCATCTCCATCTCCATCTCCATCTCCTCCCAGCTCTCTGGAATATCAGCCCCCGAGCTGCTGAGGCTGTGCCCGCACTGAAGAGTTGCTCTCAGTGACCACAAGCCGGATAGGACAGACAGAAACCCCCAGAGTTTGGCAGGAAATTTGAACTCAGGGGAGAAAAGTTCAGAGTGTTACAGCGCTGGCAGAATATGCTCCTCCTTCTCTAATCAGGATGTGTCGCTGGGGAGCAATTAAAGACAAGTCAGGGGTAATTGAAGGTAATTAAATGCTCTCAGTGGGGAGTGAGGTGCTCGGGGGATGCTGCAGAGCTGCCAGGCAGAGGCTCTGCAGCAGCTCTGCCCTTTGGGAAGGTGCGGAGACTTCCCGGGATGGGGCCACAGCTCTGTGCTCCCCCAAACCGCACAGGAACCACTCCTCGAGGCCACGCTGGCTCGAGGTTTTTTGTTTTCCCCTCTGGGACATCTTTCCCGCTGTAAAAGGCGTTTCTGGAAGAGCTGAGGAAGGGCTGGTGAGGCAGGGGGAGAGCCACAGTCCAGGGAGGGGCTCAGAGCCGAATGTGACAGGATGGGAGCTGCGACAGCTGAGCAGACACGGGATCCGGGAGGGGAATGAAGCAGCTGGTGGGACTGGAAAACCACTGACTGCAAAGGGGAGTTCAGCCTGAGGAGCGAAAGGTTTCCCCAAAAGCCAGCAGTCACTGTCAGCAGCGTTCACCTTCCCTGGCTTACTGGGAAAGGCAAGTAACTCCAGATTGACTCAGCGTTCCTGGTTACACACGAGAGGAACTCCGTAAACATCCACTCACCGCTTCACACGATTCCCAACCACATCCGAGTGCGCAACAATAGGTGGAGCTCCAAGTACTGTGAGCTGCCGGGGAGGAGAGCAGAGCCGAGTGCCGGAGCGAAGGGAGATGCACAGCCCGAGCGGCCCTGCGTGGAACAGGTGCCAGTGTCCTGCAGGCCAGCCTGAGCCAGCCCCCAGCGCCGATGGACACAGCCTGACTGCCAGCAGGGGAACGCACGGGAGCCACTCCTGCTTTGGGAAGAAGTTGTGCATCCATGGGCTCTGGGTATTTAAAAGCCGTGTGGATGCGGCGCTTGGGGTCAGTGCTGGGTTTGGCAGTGCTGGGCGAGGGTTGAACTCTGTCCCGGAGGGGTTTTCCAAACGGAGTGATTCGATGAAGTCATAGCTCTTACTGCAGGTTTTGTGCCTGCTTGTGGCCTCGCAGCCGGCGCTGTCAAACCAGGACTCCAGACATGGGCCTTTCCCAGTTATTCCAGCAGGGCAGCTCTCTAATTCCAGCTCAACTTGCACTAGAGGTGCACAGCCTGCACCAAGCCGCTTTGGGGGCTCGGGGGGGATTGCTTGGCCTGTATGGATGTGAACAGGGGATGCTTCAGCCAGCCAGACCCTCACACGCTGTCAGGAACAGGGGATGTTTCAGCCATCCAGACCCTCACACACTTGTCAGGACCTGGTTCCTGCAGCAGCACCCCATGGATCTGTGCTCCCTTTCCACCACACAGGAGTTCTGCAGAATTCGTGCTCTAAAGAGACAAGAAAACCATCCCAGCAGAGCGTTCTGCCCGCAGGAGCATCAGTCAGGGTGGGAGCCCAGCATTGCTGGGATGACATCTGTCTGCTGTCCATGTTTCTGGAGTGTGTTTGCCATTCCCATGGGAGCAAACACCCCCTGAGCGGGCCCTGCTGCTGCCCACGGTGCAGCAGGGTGATCAATGGAGGCAGGGCTGGCAGTGCCCCGGGGATTCCAGGGCTGGGCAGGACAGATGTGTCCCCAGGCCTGTCCCTGAGGGTCCACAGGGCTCTGGGAGGCTCCATCTGGCAGGGGCTGCTGGCACCCCTGAGCTGCAGGGGCTGCTCAGATGGAGCCTCTCCAAATCCCATCTGCCAGTGTGGGCTGGGCTGTTTCCAGCCTGGATGAAGCCTGGAGAACTTGAGCATCTCAGAGAGAGTGGAATCCAAGCTGGGGAGGCCATGACATCTCTAAGCTTTGGACAAGAGGAATGCTGTCTTAAATACCAACATTTTCCCCTGCAGATCCCAAAGCATCTTGTGAGATGCTCACCTTCTCCATCACAGCAGCAGCACAGCCCCAACAGCCACAGAGACACCAGATTTGGGCTATTCCTACCCAATTTCTGAATCAAGCCCTTCCCTGTAGATCTGCTGCCACTCCTGTGGATGCAGAGCTGTGCATCAAGAATGGGCTACATTCCCAAGGTAGCTGCTCGTTACATTTTTATGGAGTTCAGAAAGGCCAATGAGGCCCTAGAAGCAAACATTTTCCCTTTTAATGACACCCTAATAGATTAAGAGTGCCCTGTCTCCTCACAAACATTAAAGCAAGGAGATGGATTACCCTGGCCACTCCACGAGGGATCTCCTGTCCACAGCTGGTGTGGAGACACTGGGAAAGCAGCCTGGAAAAGAGCCATGACAGCGCCGGGACAGATGGGGCACAGGCAGGTCTGCGCCGCTTCCCTTCACTGTCCCTGCTCGTCCCCAAACAGCCACCCTGGGAATGGAGCCGTGCCAGGGAAAAGAAAATGGAAAGCGCTTTTGGGGTGAGAGGAGGTGTTATTGCAGATGTTTGGGTTATTGCATGGTTTTGCCTAAGGGGAGGAGGAGGGAAGGGGAGAGGCAGTGGGGGAAAGGAAATATTTATCAAGCTTGAAAAGAAGCAGATGGTGGCAATGGAAGGGAAAGTGCCTGTGGGGTGAGTCCAGTGGGAGTGGGATTAGTCCTGAGCTTGTAAAGGTTTTTAAGTGCTCCTGTTCCAGACCACCACATCATTGTCAAAAGCTCAGGGTGCTCCGTGTCAGCCTGGGAGTTCAGGGCAAGGCAGGACCCTGTGACTGCCCAGGGAGGGTCCCAGGGCTTTGGGAGCATCGTCCATCAGCATCCTCAGGGCTTTGCCCTCACAGGCATCCAGCCAGGCCTCTGTGCCACCATCCCAGGAGGTCCAGGGGCCACCTGAGCTGTCCCCAGGCCCTGAGCCATCTCCAGCCAGGCCTGGCAGGGGGCACACAGTGGCAGTGGGCTGCTGGCCCTGCCGGGACTCGCCAGAGGAGCCACTTGCACGTGACTGGCAGGATGGAAATCTGCCTAATTAGCACCAGTAAAGGCAGCAGCAGCAGCAGGGGCCCGGGCAGCCCCTGCCAAGCAAACATGTTCAAATCAAACTGCAGCTTCTCTGCTCCAAAGTTTACAAGATGTTTCTTTCAAACCCTCATTAAGCCCTTCTGTCGTTTCCCCTGTGCTGCGGTTACGATGCCAGCACGCACAGCCCTGCTCCATCCCTGCTCCATCCCCGCTCCAGCCCTGCTCCTGCTGGGCATTGCTGGCACAACTGCCATGGAAGGGTCCAGGAAATCTGAGGGACTGGATTTTCCACTTTCTGGGTCATCATCTACAGCCACCTCTGTAAAAGCCACAGGACCGTGCTTTCCAAAGTGCAGCCAGAGATATTTCCTGGCCAGCGCAGCACGGAGTGCGGCGGGACAGGCTGAGCTGGAGCTGAGCTGCTCCTGCACAAGCCCTGGGCAGGGCAGCGGGCAGGGCACACAAATGCAGCCCTGCAAGCTGTGGCTGGGCATCAGCAGAGCCCTCGCAACTGGGAGCAGCCCAAGCCTTGAATACGATTTTTGGAAATCAGTTCATTCCTTGGACTCTCATTAAATGCTGGGCACCAAGGCCCAGCTCTGGGTGAGTGCCTGGGCTGCTTCCCTGCTGCTGGCACAGCCCAAAACTGCCCCTTCACCAGGTGGTGCCTCAGGAGCTGGGACAGCCCCGAGGAGAGAGCCAAACCAAAGCCCCTTTGTTTTGGAGCAAAGAGAATCCAGGCAGATTTTCCTCCCCAGCTGACACGTGCTGTTTATCCCGAGCACCTCGGAGCACCTGACCGGGGTTTGGGGCCCCCAAACTTTGTGCCAGGGGCTTGCAGTCCTTGGCACATTCAGCCTGGGAGCAGCGAGCCGGGAGGTGCCGCAGGGCTCTCGCTGGGCAGGGGAGCCCAGCCAGCTCCAGGCACTGGAACAGCAGGCACTCTCTGCCAATATTTACTCAGCACTTGGGACAATCAGTCCTTTTCCTTCTGCTGTGCTCAGGACTGTGTTAAGTGCCTTTTACAGGCAGCAAGGTGCCCCACAGAGAGCCTGAGAGGCGAGGAGGAAATGAGATGGAGAAGCTCAGCTCAGCCCCAAGCAAACCATCCCTCCCACTGCCCTGAACACAGCACTCGCATCCTCCTCCTCTCCGAGCACTGCCTGACTTTGGCTGGACCACACGAGCTCTTCCCTGCCCTGCGGGGCGTCCCTGGGAGCATCACTGTGCCTGGGCCCTGCAGAGCCTCTGGCGTGGCTGCCTCCATCACCTGCAATGAGCAGATGATCAAAGGAGAAGAGAAAGAGCTCCAGTTCAGTTCTGGGTGCTTGTGGCCTCCTCGCTCTGCTCACAGCTCCTGGCCAGGACCCCATGGGCATGGCCAGAGCCAGAGCAGCTGCAGCAGAGCCTGGCACAGACACAGGGTTTGGGTGAAAACCAACAGGAGGTGAGGCAGAGCCGCGTGTGACCAGCACAGCTTGTCCAGCCCACGGGCAGGAGCACAGAAGGGTTTCAGTTGGAAAAGATCTTTAATGTCATCGAGTGCAACCATGAGCCCAGCACGGCCAAGCCCAGCACTCACCTTGTCCCAGATGTGCACAGCTGCACATCTGTGAACTGCCCCAGGGATGGGGACTCAGCCCTTCCCTGCCCTGGGAGCTGCTGGGTGAGCAGCTCGTCCTGGCACCACACGGGAGCTGCAGGGTTCAGGGGCTGGGCTCAGGGAACACAGAAACCAGCCCACAGAGCTGCCCTGGAAACACACTCCAAGCTTGGCAAAACCTGCCTGGCTTTGGGAGTGGGGGAAGGCCAGGGAAAAAGCACCAGGAAACATCAGGTTTCAACACCCACAGGGCTGTGTTATTCCACTTTTGATGATACTTTTTTTTTTGATTGAAAAATACTTCGTGGTCTGACACAAGCTTCCCCCTTGCCCAAAGAGCCAATGTCAACACAGAGCTCTGTGAGCTCCTCAGAGGGAAATGTTTAAAATTACAGAATGAAAAAAAAATTAAAAGCAGCAGCCTGATCTTTTCTGAGCTTTGCTTCTTCCTTCCCAGGAACATTCAACATTTTTTCTCTTTTCCTATAAAACCCTCACATTTTGGGGTCCCACAGCACTCACAGCTGAAGCAAAGCCCAGCTCCCAGGTGGGCAGTGCCCAAACCCCCTTAGCCCCCACCCCTCGATATCATCCCAGGGAAAAGACCCCGGCTGGCTTTTCATGCAAAATCTCCCCTCTTGGAGCCAAGTCAAACACCTTCCCCTCTTGGCACGGTGCGCAGAGCCCAGCCAGGCTATCAGCAGTTATTAAGTTAATGCTGGAAAAACCTCAGATCAAAAGAAAAACATTTTCCCACAGAAAAATGCAATCTCCAACCCCTTCCTGTGCCCTATTAAAGCAGCACCACTAATTAGGCTTCCATTTACCCGTCCCACACCCTCCCCTGGGCCAGCAGCTCCCTGCCCACCCTTGTGCAGCCTTTAGCCAGCCTTTCTCTTAACTGCAACAGCCCATGAAAGGCATGAAATTGGGCAAGGACAGGTTTGCAAACAACCTCAGCTTCTGGAGCTTGGCAATATTTAATTTCAGCCAGAGAAACTCAAACCAAGAGGGACCTTTGCCAAATGGTCTGGCTGCAGGCAGCAAATGCAGGGAACTCAAGGTATTTGTGCCCCAGCCTTGCATTTTCTCTCACCAAGGGAGCAGGGAAGAGGGAAATCTCTGCATCCACCTGCATTTTTGTGACTCTCAGTGGCTCCAACCAGGCCCACCAAAGCCTCTGCCCCCGTGGCTGCGGTTCAGGTGCACAGGGGGTGTGAGCCTGTTTATTTGAGTGTGTTTGTGTCTGTGCACTCCGGCTGTTTGTTGGAACAGGCTGCACTTCCCTCTGCATATGTCTCTGTGGCTACGTGCCCGACTGCGTGGGAGAGCTTCCCGTGGCTTCCTGGTGCCATTCCCAGGCAGCTCCGCCAGCAAAAGGAGCACTGCAGTGGGAAATTATTAGACAGCAAGGGAAGTGGTGGGGAAGAGCTGAGAAAGGGTTAATTTGCAGAAAGTAATCAGAATGGACAAAAACGTGGCCCAGAGGGTGCTTCTGGTGGCTCCTCTCAGACAAGGGGCATGGTGTTTGGGAAGGGTGGAAGGGAGAGCTACAGGCTGGGAATCTCCTTGCAGGTGCCCCATGACCTTCCAGCCTGCATTTTATTCCGCAGGGTTTTAAAGGGAGGCTTCCCACTCACCCTTCGTGGCATCTGAACCCAGAGGCCTTGGGAGCAGCAAACGCTTCTGCCACCCCTGCAGGGCTCCCAGCAATTCCATGCCCACGACACGGGTGTCCCAGGAGTCTTTTCCCAATGGAAAGGTCCTCCAGCTCCTCCCACAGCAACTCCACACACAGCAGCCTCCAGGATGACCAGTGGGGATGGCCAGGTCTGCAATCTTAACTCCGGGATGACCAGCGGGGATGGCCAGGTCTGCAGTCCTGACTCTGGGATGACCAGCGGGGATGGCCAACGCTGCAGTTCTGACTCCGGGATGACCATCTGGGATGGCCAACGCTGCAGTTCTGAGGGAGCCTGGGGGTCACTTCCATCCAGAGCCCACCCAGGCTGTGGAGCAGCATCACTAGAGTTCCCTCCAGGCCGAGGGTCCCAGGGGATCCCATCCATTACCCTCCTATCAAGGCCCTCTTCAGTTCATTTCTTTAACAAATCTTCCCAGTGCATCATGGTGGAAACAGCCCAGAGATAATAACAGTAGATATGGGTTGACCTGTGGGATTCCTGGAGTGATCAAACTGTCAGATAAGAGAATAAATCTTTCTCATGGGCTGGGATTAAATCAGAGAGTGTTGGCTGCTGCGGCTTCTTATTTATTTGTGTTCTCTTAAATTGCATTTCCCTTCCCCCCATGAAGAGCACTGGCTGCCTGCAGCTGTAAATTACTGCAAACCTTCTGGTGAGTTGAGACACCGAGTCTCTTAACCTTGCAAACATCTCCTGCTTGCCTTAATGGTCTCGGAGAGCTCTCAGGAAAGAGAAAGCAAAATGAGGAACATGATTTGATGGGAAGTTCATACCTTGGCACTGCCCAGCAGCCTGACCCACTCTGGAGATCACCTGCAACCCCTCAGCGTGGGACTCCTGGATGTTTCATGGTCTTGGATGCAGCATTTCCACTCTGCTTCCCCCCGCCTCCACCACGCTCTGGTTCTCTGCAGCACCTTGGGGCTGGAGCTGGGCTGTGTCTGCAAACAGAGCCCTGGGGAGCTGGGAATCACAGCCATGGAATCACAGTCATTCAGGCTGGAAAATACCTGAAAAGGTAAGTAATTAGAGGTGGAACAGGTGGCCTCTGGATCCCTGGCAGTGCCCAAGGCCAGGCTGGACAGGGATTGGAGCAGCCTGGGACAGTGGAAGATGTTCCTGCCATGGCAGGGGTGGCACTGGATGGGGTTTAAGGTCTCTTCCATCTCAAACCATTCCATGATCCAGGATCTAAGATCATCGAGTCCAACCAGGAACCGGGCAGTGCCAAATCCACCCCTGGCTGTGGCCCCAGTGCAGCCCTGTGGGGCAGCTCCAGGCCCTCATGTTCCAAAGCCCTCGGTAATTTTGGGCACATTCAGCTCTGACTGGCCCCAGGAGAGGCCGGGAGCTCCGACACGGCTCGGTGCCTCCTCTTTAGAGCTCTGGCAGCTCCAGCACCCAGCTGGGCCCTCTGGGTGTGCAGCAGCAGTGGCAGCAGCGGCAGCAGCGGCAGCAGCGGCAGCAGCGGCAGCAGCGGCATTCCAGGCACCCTGAGCGAGTCCTGCCTCGCTGGCACTGCGCTGTCCTTGCACAGGAGCTGTGCCGGGGCAGGGCAGGGCAGGGAGGGGACGCAGCATTGTCAGGGTGACAGTGAGTGACGGGAGATGCCCAGTCCAGTCCAGGAACAGCCCAAGAACTGTAGCTCAGATAAAGTCACGCTGGGTTTAGGAGGGGAGAGGTGAAGCACTGAGAGATCTCCTGAACGTGCACAAACTCCACTCGTGCCTTACCTGAAGGCCCATCGTCCAGCCCGCCGGCAAACAAGCAATGGCTCAATCCACTGGCTCCACCAACGCCGTTTCTTTGGGATTGAGAGTGCTCCCACCACTTTCTTCACCTCCTGGGACTGGATACAAAAATGTCACTTGGCCATTGGCCCTGAAATGCAGAGGGTCTGGCATGTGGAAACCTGGATGCAGAACGTGAACACGGAAGGGGAAACTGAGCCCCCATCGTTGCCATCAGAGATCCCCCATTGGCTCCAAGGGCTCCGGGCTGCTCAGGAAGGGGAAGAAAAATTCCCTGCTGCCGTTAATCTGCAGAGACACCTGAGACCACAGATAAATCACAGGTGAAAGCTGTTCCACCTCTTCCAGCGGGAACACCTTTCCTGTCCTGTGAACTTCAAAGACACAACACTAGGAGGAAAGTTAAATTATTAATTTGCTTTTCAAAACCATGTCCTGAAAGAAATATCAAGCTTTTTAGCCAGAGGAAAATTCTTTTGGCAGCCCAGGCCTCCAGAAGCTGTTTGGGAGTTCATTTTATTTGACTGAGTGTGTTCACACATCTGTGATTAGACACTCACTCTACAGATATTTTTGTTAACCTCCCTATTTGAAATTCTCCCCAAACTTCCCAAGCAGGATTTTCTTGTCCAAGCATTTGTGTTTTGTATCTGTGCTGAAATACTGCTTTATAAATAGCAAGAGCCTTATCTTGACTCTAACCAACAACCTCAACTTAAAGCTAAATGCATAATTTACTGCAAATTAAACTTAATGGGACTGGAATAATTATGTTGACTTTTGGAAGTACTTAAGGATAAATACATGATTAGATATTTTGCACACCGTGAGGAAATATTTATTTCAAAATACAAATTCTTCCCATTGAGCCTTTGGGTGGAACATTTAGAGATGACATGAGCAGCATAGAGATTACAGCCCAGTTAAGGCTACTTAAACAAATTATCCCACAGCACTTGCAGCACTGGAGAGATGGGAAGCCTCTGGAAAAGCACGGGGTCTGTGCCGACGGATCACGGCATGGGGAGATGGGCTCATCCCTGGATGGGGCTCTCCAGCCTGTGCCCATGGTGGAAGAAAAGCCCCGAGCATCCCTGCAGAGCCAGGCTGTCCATGGGAACCAGATCAGCCCACCCAGCCCTCCCTCCCCGCACAGTGCCCGAGAAATACACCGAGGATGGACGGGTGCTCCGGGGACAGGAGTGGGACAAGTGTGTCCCCATTCCAGCCTCCTCAGGACGCTCGGCAGGGTCTCTGGAGGACAGGGATCAGAGGGCAGGGAGAGGATGAGCCCAGCCTGAGCCACGGCAGCTCTCGGCCTCGCAGAGACATCCCAGGTGATAAATGGGCCACTGGAATTAATTGAATTTGGGTTTTGTTTTAATGAATTAATCTGCTAAAGTTAATCCAGAGGGTTTAACACACCCTCCCCAGCCCTGCCTCTGCTCTGCCCCTTGGCTCAAGGCAGCTTCCAAAATGCCACATCAAAAGGAACAAGTCAAACCCTTAGAGGGCTGAAGTGCCAGGAGCTGCTGGGAGAGACAGGGGTGGGTGCTCCAGGTGGGACCCCCATGCTGGGAAGGGACCACATTCCCCTGAAGCACTGAAGGAGAAGAGGAAAAGGAATCCCTGCCCACAATTCCTTGGACTGCCCTGGTCTTGTCCCTCGGTACCCGGGTGGGTGAGGCCTGGCAGCCTCCCAACAACACCCGCCGTGTCCTGGAGCTGCTCTGAGGCTGGGGGCTCTCCAGGGGCAGGGGGGCCTCGGTGGGGCTGCTGAGGACAAAGCTGAGCATCCACGGGGAACTCGCTGGGCAGGGGGAGAGGGCTGGGACAGGGGTCCCCACCTGCCACCTCTGTGGCTACTGCTGACCACCCCCGGGGCTGGAGCTGGACTCCCCAACACATCCCGGCTGTCTGTCAGCCGACATTAGGGAAGCGGCCTGTGGATGGAATGAGAATATCCAGGTCACCTCCAACAATACCATGACATTGGCTTAGGGAAATTATTACCAGCTCTACCGGGGCGTGTGTGCTGCAGATAACAGCACAAAGGAGGCGTGGAGCTGGCAAGCAATCCCCAGGAGCCCAGAGCCAGGCGTTGGACACATATTTGGATTTGTTATTGAAAGGCAGAGCTCCCTTTGAGCAGTGCTGATCCATCCAGGCCTAGCAGAGCAGCAGTGGGGCACGAGTGCTCCAAGCCAAGCCAAGCCAAGCCAAGCCAAGCCAAGCCCAGCTCTCCTGGCTCTGCACAGCAGGGAAAGAGGGCTCTGATCCCATCCCAGCCACCCCCAACAGGGCACTCACCGGGACATGCTGAGGAGCCAGAGGTGGGACAGAGGGACATCTCCACAGGACATCTCCATGCAATGAGCTCCTGGACTTCTGGTCCTGTCCTGGCTCTGAAGCCCTGCTGGCTCTCTGGGCTGTCCATGCCTCCTCCAGAAGTTGCAGGGATGAAGTGAGGAAGGCCAGTGATACCATCCACCTCCCTGAGCTCCCCGGGTGCCCGAGAGCCACCAAACCCAGTGGCCACCACCCTTGTCCCCACAGCGCTGCTCCCTTTCACACCTTAAGGAGCCACAGCTCACGGTGCCTGCTGGGAGCAGCTGCTGTCTCTCTTCAGAGCAGCCTGAGCCCTCTGGTAGAGCCCTGGGCACACAGAGCTCATCCCCAGGGCCTCCCCTGCCAGAGCTGACCCCGCACGCCCAGAGCCCCTCCCAAGGGCAGGCCTCGGTTTTCATTTGCATTATCCCCCTTTTCATTATTTATCAGTAAAGTGTAATTACTGCTTCCTTCACGAGCCTTAATTAAAGATGAAAAACAATCCTGACAAGTCAATTAGATTTTTTTCCTTCGTCTCCATTAAATTAAGACTCAAGTGTTACTGGAAATGTTTTATATCACAACACATTTAACTGAAGGCTGCTTCGTCATAAATAAATCACTGAAGACAATGCAGGAACTTTTCCTGAAGGCTCTTCTTCCAACAGTATTTCATTTTCCAGCTGGGAAATACTCCCTTTTCCTCCACACTTCCAGCAATGGGGAAGTTCCATCCGAAGCTGTGGGCAGCCAGGGGGGCTGGTAAACCCTGCCCAGTCCAGGATCTCCAGGAGGACACTGACAGCAAAGCTCTGGAAGCACAAGGCAACCCCATCTCCTCTGTGCCATGAAGGCTTTGTAGGAACCTGGCCCTGCAAATCTGCTCCCAAAAATAGCCTTCAAAAGATAGGGCTGATGGCGAGGCCTCTTCTGCACCTCAGGGCTCCCCACATCACAGCTCCCAGCTCAGAGCCAGGAAAGAACTCCAGAGGCCATCACAAATTTGGAACATTTATTTATGCAACTGATTTTCTTAAAAGGAAAGAAAGCCAAAATTAATAATATAATAACAAAATAATAAAAAAAAAAACAGTTAACAACAGCTGGATGTGCGTGGTACAATCCACATCAGACGTGTCCCTCCCTCGGTCCCACTGCTCTGCCCTCCTCCCTGCTGGAGCTGCCTCATGGTCCCAAGTCCCTCTGGCAGCAGCTCTTGGATGCTGCCAGCTTTCAGGATCACTTTTTCTGCATATAGACAAAATCGTTCCAATTTGGTGTTTTCATTGGCTTTTAGATTTTTTCCTTTTTTTTTTTTTTTTGTTGTTTTGTTTTTATTTAGAAAAAAAAAAGCACCACTCCAATCTGTAATACCAATAAACATTATCCATCTTAAGAACAGTATTTATATTTTTATATATAGATTTCTATATATATATTTCTATGTACAAGATGTCCTTGCCTCATGTCAGAGGAGCGTCTCAGTAGGAGCTGGAGATGAGCTGGGTTTTAGAGCACTTGGATTTCAAAATCTGCCCTTTGCCAGAGATGCCCTAAAAAACCCAGGGACACCCAGCAAGGAGGTATCAAAATAAAATAAAAAGGAAAAAATCTTGATTTTAAAACATATATACAACTCCTCCAGTCTCTGTTGTCTCTGTAGGACTAAATGGGTTCCAATTTTCCTCGTTTTCCTCTCCCTGGCAATACTGTGCCTGCGGAGCCCCGTGGGATGCTCCCTCCCTCTGGACCGCAGGGAGAACGCGAGTGGCCCAGGCAGCAGCGTCCCTCCAGCTCCCAGGGCTGAAGACCCCCCAAACCATCCCATTCCCAGGGATTTCAGAGGCTCAGCTCAGCCATTTTCATACAAAACCAAACAATTTCTGCACCTTTCTGCACCCACCATGCAGCACCTTCCCCAGGACAGCACAGATGTGTCTGTGGAGAGATGGGGACTGGGAAAAGGACACTGGTTTATCCCAAGTCATAGCTTGTGATGGGAGTACTGCTGGAACCAGGCACTGCTGTGACTGGGCCATTTTGGGGTAAAAAAGACCTTGTGGTGATGAGGCAGAGTGGGCAGACAGCAGGTCAGACAGCAGGGATGGAAAAAGGAATGGTGTCAGATAGCCCTTGGAAAAGGTTATTGTCAGGCTGTGAATTCCTCAGGGAGCAGGTGAGAGCCAGGGCTCTGGGATGGTGCTGGAATCCCCATCCCCACAGCGGGTGGCACTTTTCCCAAGGGCAGGGAGGGCAGAGATGGCTCTTCCTGCTCTCCTTCACCCTTGGGAGGTGGAGAGAAACATCCCCCGGGTTTGCTCCTCCAGGACACAGGGGCTCCACAGCTCCATTTCAGCTGTGCAGCCTTCGTGGTTTCCAGGGGAGAATTCCCTGGGGAAAGGGATCAAAGGGATCCCCAGCTCCAGGCAGGCAGGGCGGGGAAGAGGCCCCTGCCCTGGGGAGATGGGGCTGGAAGATGGGGGAACATGGATGGGGGGTGAAGGATGGCAGATGAAGGACAGGGCTGCCCACATGAAGCCTCCAGCATCTGGAGGACAGTTTCTCATTTGCTCTGCTCCATGCCCCACAAAAGTGATGGTGAAGGTTCTGCCTGGCCCTCAGGACAGAATCAGCCTCCCCTCAGTTCCTCGAGTCGCCGGGCAGATGCCAGACCCGGATCCCTCTGGCTGCACCTTCCCAAAGCCATTTATTTCTTTACAACCAGACTGACAGCAGAATTCCTGTAATTACCACAACATCAGATGTGCCATTTAACACCCACCTGCAGCAGGAAGGAGCTAAAAAGCATCAGGTACCTTCAGCCGCCAGCCCTGGCAACACAGGAGGGTGGGGACCTCACCTGTCCAGCCCCAATGCACGGCCACGGCTCTGGCACAGCTCAGCCCAAACCAACACCATCCAAAACCAACCCTGCTGCCCCACCAGGCCCAGCAAAAGCCAAGAGCATCAACTGCCTGGGGGTGGCATCCAGGAAGTATTTGGGATGGACCCAAATTCTGAGAATTTTGCTTCAAATGCAATGATGCACAAGGGAAGGGTTAAAAACAGACCCCTGGACCGGTGCCTTAGGGACATCAGCAGGAATTCACTGCTACAGACGGAGAAGGTGTGGAGGTGCTGGGGAACCATCCCCTCAGATGCTCTGCAAAAGCAGCAGGAGGCTGTGGGTGGTCCCTGCAGAGGGACACTGGACACTGGACACCAGACATTGCATGGCCAGTGCCCCCCGGCCCTCCCATGCCTCATCCCTCAGCCCAGGGCTGGACACACAAAGGGTCAGAACTCACAACTCAAACAAGTGAGGATCAAACTCATGGAGTGAACGGGCAGAACCTCAAGAGCTCCTGGGAGTCTTTGCTCCGGCTCAGAGCGAGTCCCACTGACAGAGAACCTCCAGCAGCCTCGAGGAGCAGCTGCAATTCCACACAAAAGAGCAACATTGCTTCTCCCAGGATCCATCCTTCCCCGCGGGGACATGGCCTCAGCTCCTTGTGGCCTCCTCTCCAGCTGCTTCAGAGACCCACCAGCACCGCAGGGCCACACACACCGGCCCCAGGCTGTGATTCCGAGGAAGGGGATGAGTTGTGGGATCCACCCGTGGCCACTCAGACACAGCTGGGGCAGGGAGGAAAGATGGAGAGAAGAGGATGAAGATGAAGAGTGGCCAACACATCCCCACATCCTTTCGTTTTCTTGATCCGAGGGGTTTCCGGTGGGTCCTTTGCTGTTTCCCTCCCCACCCTGAGCGGGGATGCAGCATCCAGATGGGAAGCGTGGCTGGCAAGGCCCCTGCTCAAGCCCTTGCTGCCCCTCTCCTGGCCAGGTGCTATCTGCTCTCCAGGGACTCCAGGTATTCCAGTGCTATGTCGTAGCAGAAATGGTACTGCTCCTGTTCGGAGAGAAGAGCGGATGTTACAATCCTGACGGAACACAATCCCCATTTGAGGAAAACCACGTGCCAACAGCCCTGAGGAAACACCTGCCAGCCTCCCCAGGCCCTGTGACCGTCCTGCCGAAGCCACAGCCAGGAAAAACTCCTCTCTTGGCAAACAACAGCCACGGCTGGGGCAGGGTGATGGTGCTCCAGGTCCAACAGCACCACACACACTGAAATCCTGCATTTTGGGACACATGGCCCCTTCACCTGCCCCAGGGATGGACCAGGACCACAGTACCCCCTTACCCAGAAAATACCTTTATTCACCACCCCAGCTACAACCAGCACTGGGCGTTCACCGAGCTCATCAGCTCCGTGACTGACATGTGTCAGTCAGAGGATGGCAGAGCCACGGGAACAGTCTGGGGTCAGAGGTGTCCAAAATAAAACCTTGGGCAGGAAAGGGAGGAGTTTTTGTTTCTGTGTTCAGCAGAGGCTGGAAAAGGGGAGAGCACGCAGGCTCCATGGTCCAAGTGGATGGAGATGCCCTGCCCTGGCTGCCAGGACATTCCTTTATTACAAATTCTCTTGCCCAGCAGGACCAGGCTCATTCTCCCACCTTTTCTTGAGACATCCATGTCAGCATCCTCCCACCCTTCACTCCCCCTCAGCTGCACCAAGGGAAAGGCCAGAGTGGCTGACTCCTGGTTTTGTAACAAAAATCTCTCAACTGGGGCTTGTGAAAGCAGACTCATCCATCGCTGTCCTCCTTGCCATGACCTGTTCTCTGCTTTCCCACCCTCGTACAACTCACAGCTCAAAAACCACAGTAGGGCTCTGACCGTGGCAGTGCCCAGCCTCAGGAGATGTTGCTCCAATGAGCAGAATCAGCCAGACTGGGGGAAAACCCCAAATAAATCAGGATTTTGGTGCTGCTACGAGCGCTGGGACATCAGGTGGGGGTGCTCCGGGTGTGACAGCAGGGAGGGAGAGGAGAGAGCTCATCTCCCCAAATCCCAGCCGCAGGATGGGGATTGGAGCCTGAGCACTGGCACGAAAATCCTGTTATCCCACACGGGTGGGTGGCTCCAGGATCCCAGGTGGGAGCAGGCAGAGGGGGAGAAGGACTTCAAAGCGAGGAGGCTGTGACAGCCCAGATTAAAAGCACATAATGCTTTCTGGATTAAGGAAAGGGATTGTTTCCATTTATCATGATATAAAAATAACCCCCAGGGCAAACGGAGGGGGAAGAGGCACAGGCAGCGGGAAGTGCTCTCCGCTGGGCTGAGCTCCTTACACCAGGCACGGATCCGGCCTCCTGGTGACTCTGGGAGATTGAGATTCCCAGAATAGCTGGTTCAGGTTCATTTGAGGCGGGAGGATGCTCGTGTCCTGATGGGAAATGTTGCCTTTTTTTAATACCTTTGCAATTTAGCCCAATGGGTCTGGTGGCTTCATGCTTGTCGCATCATCTTTGCATTATCTGCATCCCTCCCCCTGCTCCCCTCTCCCCTCCCTCACCTTCTCCTCCGTTTTTAATTCCTAATGCAAATCACATCCCCTCCTCAAAACCATTTCATTTTGCAACTTAGGGATTTTATAATCCAAACAGGGTAAACATTTCCAGCTGACTTGCTTTTAAAACATCAGGAGGCACCTGGATCCCTCCACCACAGGAACTGACATGCGCCTGTTCCAGCCCCTGTTCCATCATCAAGGGCCTGAATTAGGGCAGGCACTTTTTGCCCTGACCTGCTGCGGGCTCCAGCCTCTTCCTCAGGACACATCACTCCACTGCTGCTCCCTGCAGCTTGTCCACCCATTCACTTCACTCCAATTGCTCATTCCCTTTTATATTTCCGACAGGAATTTATCTGACTCTGCATCAGAGCTGCTCCCAACACCACAAACCTCCCAAAGAACCACAGCTGCACACCGTGAGTTAACGTGGATCTGCCTTACGACTCCTGGGGAGGATTTCCAACATCCCAGCACTGACGCCGAGGTCATGCGGACATGGCAGGATGAAGACAAGCCCAAGGCTGCTTTGAGGAGCTGCCTCATTTCCCTGCCCACCCCAGCACAGTGCTGGTGTGAGGATGCCCACGGCATTCATCAGGATTTGGGGTGGAACAGGCGGTGTTTGGGACGTGAGCATCCCCAGCACTTCTTCTCTATGCTGGAAACGGCAGCCAGGGTGGACAGGGAAAGGCTGGTGCTTACCAAGGTCTCCACCATATTTGGTTTGTAGTTGCGGAGGGTCTTGGCAGCGAAGAAAACATCTGCCATGTTGTGACACTTGATCATCTCCAGGATCATGGTGGAGGCACAGAAGGTGCCGCTCCGGCCACCTCCGTTCCTGGTGGGAGAAACACACGAGTCAGGGGTGAGAAGGTGGCACCAAGCTCTTCCTGCTCCCTCCAAGTCTCCCTTTCTCCATCTGGCCCTTCATCCCAGGGCATGGCCCAGAGCAGGGGCTCGCACCCAAACTGGCGGGGCCTGAACCTGCCCCACAGGGTGGCAGAACAACGATCCTCCAGCCCTCAGAAGAGCATGAGAACACCTCTTTAGACCACCAAGGCTGGATCTTGGGCATTTGGGCTCAGCTTCCAGCCCTGCCACGGATCAGCTCCTCCTGTGACCTTGGGGAAGCTGCGCAGGGCGACCCCAGGCTGGTGACGTGCTGCTGCTGCCTGCAGGAACTGTCCCACCTTTCACCCGGAGCACTGGGAACCTCCCAAATCCCTGCTGAAGCCCCGTTCCCACACAACACCTGATCCCTGGCAGCAAGGGGAACAGGGCAGAGGAAGAGAGAACACGATGCGAGAGTTTTGTAAAGCGTGTTCTCAAATTATCCTTCAGCTAACGAAGATGGACAAGGCTGTAATAAGTTTTTGATTAAAGGCTCGCCTGCTGTCTCTCCCCATCTGTGAACGTGCCGGGTCCCATCTGAGGGGAGCCCACACGGTGTTTGTGAGCCAATCCCGCCAGGAGGATGGGATGGAGACTCTCTCCAGGCTGGACAGGGCTTGGAGCAGGTCTGGCACAAGGTGTCCCTGCCCACTGGAATGAGAGGAGCTTTGAGGTCCCATCCCAGCCAAACCATTCCATGATTCTCTGTCCCCCACAATGCCCAGCAAGTGGTGGGAGTGGCGCAGCTCCTGCCACGTCCCTTTGGAGCCTGTTACACACGTGGGATGTGTGACAGGGCTGGGACCTCTGCCAAGGGCAGGTTGGTGTCACTGCTCTCAGCATCCACCTCATGGAGGAGGTTTGATGTGGTGAGCACAGGGAGCCTCACACGAAACTCGTATTGTGGCAGAGGCAGCCCCATCTGGGGGCAAAGTCACCCCCGTGAGGGCTTTGTAGAGCATTTCCAGGCAGAGATGGGGACATGGAATCTGGAGGCATCTCTCCCCCAGCAGAGCCTGCTCCTCCCCAGCTGACACTCACAGGCAGTGCACCACCGTCCTGCCTTCACCACTTTCCTTCTGCCACCTCTCCACCTGGGCCAGGAGGTGCAGGAAGGACTTCTTGGAGTCTGGGGTGTCTCGATAGGCCGACCAGCGCAGGTACTGGAAATGCCGGACCATCAGGTGCCCCTCCTGCAACTGGAAAAGCAAAACTCATCAGCTGGAACCCATGGGCTGCCCTCATTTGCCTCCACTGGAGGTTTGATGGAGGCCAGGAGGGGTTTGCCACACATGGACAGTAGAGGAAGAGAGGAAAACCCTTTCCTGGTGATTTAAGATGGATGGTTCATCCCCCTCCTCCAGCCCACACTGGCTCCACTACCCCATCCCGCCCGGGAGAAGCTCCACTGATGTGGTTTATCTGACCCCACAGCATCTTGGGTTGTCTCTGTATTCCCCAAAACCTGATCCCAGGCCCCTGAGCCTCTCCAAGGCTTCTCCATCACATCCTTCTCTTTGCATGAAGATCCATGGGATGTGGTTCTGTCGCGCTTGCTGTAAACCAGGAGGCTGCTGAGAAGCCGCCACGGAGGCGAGAGCTTAATACCTGGTAATCTGGTTAGTTTGGAAACCTAATCTGGTTAGCTGGATCCAGCAGGAGGATTACAGCCATGGAGCTCAGCAGCTTTAGCCAGGCAGATGTGGGGCTCTGGCTCAGGAGCACTTGGAGCATCCCAAGGATGGGATGGGATGAGACCATGGTCACCCCCTCTGGACACAACCTGGGGCTCTCAGCTCACGTGTGGGGAGCACATGGAGGACAACAGGGGTTAGACACAGATGGGGGACACTCAGCTCTGGAGGGCTCTGTCCCCCCAGTTTTAGGTGCCTGGTGAGTGAGATGAGCTCCAGACCTTCTCTACCCAGCAGGAGCAGGTATTCCTGCAGGGGAATTGGTATTCCTGGGGCCTGAGTGCCGGCGGCATTCAGTGCCCACTCCAACCCAACCTGCACGCCCCGAACAGGGGCTTCTGTGAACCTCTCTGGGAGCTTTGATGTGAGCTGCTGCTGGGCTGACCACCCCGGGCTCCAGTTCCTGCGTCCAGCTGGAAGCCATGAAGGCATGGGG
>VZRN01000761.1:238022-266396 GCA_013397935.1 Dasyornis broadbenti | reverse complement strand
AACACCAAACCAATGCAAACACCAAGGCAAGTCCAAAGCAACGCCAACCCCAAGCCAACACCAATGCAACATCAACACCAATGCAACACCAAGGCAACGTCAACACCAATGCAATGTCAACACCAATGCAACACCAAGGCAACGTCAACACCAACGCAACACCAACGCAACACCAATGCCAACACCAATGCAACGTCAACACCAATGCAACACCAATGCCAACACCAATGCAACGTCAACACCAACCCAACACCAAGGCAACACCAAGGCAAAGTCAACACCAACGCAACACCAACACAACACCAAGGCAACGTCAACACCAACGCAACACCAATGCCAACACCAATGCAATGTCAACACCAACCCAACACCAATGCCAACACAACGCCAATGCCAGCACAACGCCAATACAACGTCAGCCTAACACCAATGCCATGCAGCCAGGCTGGGCTGCTGCTCAACACCTCCTCACTGGCCAGCCCTGTGCTTACAGAGGACGAATCCTGAGTGCTGCAGACAGCCCCACGTCCCCTTGCAGAGGAGAAGTTGCTGAGTGAGTGAGGCAGGGGCTGCAGTGCTGCCGCAGTGACAGGGACAGAGCAGGACAAAGCCACCCATGGGGCCAGCATCGTCCCCGGGCAGCAGCACTCACCCAGGCGGAGTTGGACTGGTTGAGCTGGTTGAGCATGACGATGGAGGTGCAGCCGTAGTCGTACACCAGCCGCCAGAAGTCGGTGGTGGTGTTCTGCAGCGGGTGCAGGGTGACGATGAAGGCAGCGCTCTTGGTGTAGCTCTGCGGAGAGGGAGCACAAGCGCCAGTAAGGACACAGTGGTGACACTGGAGCCGCTGCTGTCACACCCCAAGGAATCAGTGCTACCAGATGAGTGGGACAAACCCCTCTGCTCCACGCCTCAGCAGAGCCAGTCTCCCTGGCACAGCCTCAGTCCCTCCATGCCCTGGTGATGAGGATATCCAAGTGATTCCTGCCCTTGGTCAGGATGAAAGCATCCACATTTTGCTCTGGCAGGAAAGGGTATTTTGAACAAATAATTAGGGAAAAGATGTCCCCTTCGAGCCAAGAAGAAGCAGAATCTGTGGCTCCCAGAAGGCGCCAGGCCCCAGCTCCACACCCTGGCCCTGAAGAATCACCCACGGCATCGCCCCCACCCGCAGTGCCCACCACCAGGCACTGAGAGCAGCAGAGACAACCACTGACCTGGGCTCCATTTTCTTTTGTGGGGAGGAAAGAAAACCCCAAATGAAAGATCCTAGAGACTGCAAGAAGGAAGTGTAAGGGAAGGAAATTACTGTATTTCTGGTTTGTGCGTTGAACAAGATACATCCCCCTTGGTCATCCTGATGCTGGTTTGCCAAGGGACAGCTGAGCTCAACACTGCATCAGGGAGACTTCAATTAACACAGTATGGCTCAAGCCTCATCACAGAATCAGCACAGCTCTCTCCAGCCCAGCGTCCTCTGCCTGCTGCAGAACCTCCTGACTGAGCTCATGGAAATGCCTTTACCGAGCCATTGCCCTGGCCCTGTCCATGGGCAGCAGTGAGATCCTGGTGCTCAGCGAGAGCTTTCAACCCTCCAGGAGGGGCATGAGAGCAGCAGGGGGAAAGAGATTGCCCCAGGTGCTGCCCAGGCTTGCCTTGGCACCCACCTCTTGCCACAGGTGTAAGTGACAGCAGGGTGTGGAGCAGGGCACGGCTGCACCGGCACCAGCACCGCTGATGGGTGATGGCACAGCCCAGGCTGATCTGACAGATGGACAGACTGACTGAGCAAACCACTTTGGCACTTAAAGAAAATGAGACTTTTTTTTTTCATCTGAAGAGGGAAAAGGGTTTTATCCCTTCAGCAAGAATTTCATCCAAAGGGCTTTGTCTGTCTGTAAAAAATATTTCATTCACTGACCCTTTAGCAGAGATTAAGGGAGGCTCAGTGATGCATAAAGATAAAATGGATATGCAAACAGCAAGCAAGCTGGAAACAAAACTTCCATCCCACTGCAGCGCCACGAGAGCCACTCCCCACCAGCAGCAGCCCACTCTGCTTCACAAACTGCTTTTGCTGTGGGAGCAGGAATCAGGGAGATGGGATCTGCACAGAGATCCAGCAGGATAAATCACCCATGGGATGGAAAACGTAAGGCTCAGCCTGGTGCCAGCACTCAGCTGTGACCAGGAGGGGCTGGGGAAGATGCCTGGGGTGTGGGGGGCTCCGTGCTGCCCATGCAAAGCATTTCAAGGAAAGGGAAGTGGGGCTGGTGATAAATTACCCCATCACTCCGTGTGGGCTTGGAGCCTGCAGCATCCTCTGCTCTGCCACTAGGAAAGAGCTTTGGCACCACAGGGTCCTTTCTGATGCACCAGGGGATGCACAGTGGCTTTGGGACCAGCTCAGAGCCCCCCAGCTGCAGCAGAAGGAGGGGCAGAAGGATCGTGGGGGACTGGCAGCACACGGGGGGCTTAAAGCTACCAACCCCCCCAGGAGCTTCCTCTCTCTCCCCTGCTCCACTTTCGGTGCAAAATCCTGAAGTCCCCCAGTGCCTGGCTCGTGATAACACGGGGAAAGCTCTTGCAAGGTGCTGCTGCACAAAAGAAGGGATGCAGGAGCCCATTGCACCAGTTCCAGCCCTTCCTGCCCCTGCACACAGCTGCCATGAGCCTTCCTGTGTTTGTGGAAAACGAGGCCATAAATCCAAACAGAGCCAAGTTTTGCCGTGAAAAGTTGCCTGAGCCCACGGGAAGTGGCGCCTTCCCTCCCCAGGGAACACTCACATCAGTTAAGGCCGCATTGATGTAGTTGTTGCTGTCTCCATCCACGGAGATGAGGAAGGGAAGGCATCGGTCGGGCGGCAGGACGTCCATGCTGCGGTTGCGCTCTCGGTTGCGGGGCAGGAGGGCGATGCTGCACTCCTCCACATCCAGGTGTGGGGTCACCGAGTTCAGGGTCTGTGGGGACACAGGTCCCCCTCACAGCCCTGCCTGGTCCCAGCAGGGGTGGTCACCGGGAGGGTGAGGACCAGGGGGAGTTGCAGAGGTTTTGGGCGCTCACCTGGAACTCCTCCCGCAGCTGCGAGGAGTTGCTCTGCGGCTCGATCCTCACCATCTCCTTGTAGGTGGGCTTGAACTCGCTGGCGGGGATGCTGGTCTCCCCACACAGACAGGCCTCCAGGATGGCGTCGTGGATGAAGATGTATTGCTCCTTTGGGGGGCAAAGGGGACAGGGCTGAGGCCCCACAGCCGGCTGGTGACAGCAGCCCCACGTGTCCCCAGCTGTCCCCAACACCCGCTCACCTCCGTCTGTATCATGTTGATCCTGCGGGAGCAGAGGGTCTTCACACAGTTGTAGATGTCCACCACACCCTCACACTCAGCCATGTCCAACATCACATCCAGGACGATGTAACAGCCAGTCCTCCCTGTGCCAGCACTGGGGATGGAGGGGAAAACACCAAACACATCCCAGTCTGTGCTGGCATCCCAAAAGGCTGCTGGGCACCACGCAAGGTCTGTGCAAATGAGGCCTCAACATCCAGACTCTGTACTGGGCAACCCCACAGGGCTCCAGGACCTCACACATCTCCAGAGTCTTAAACCTGCCTGAACTCCCCTGCTGCAGCCTCAGGGGTGTGTGATGGTCAGGCTGTGGGTGGGCCCACAGCCTAAAAGTTCATTTTTAATTTAAGACAGAGGAACACTTGGTTTTTGCAACAAAACCAACAGCTAAGCCATCTCAGGGTCGACAGTCCTCTGGGTTCCCAGCCCAAAAGCACCAAGGAGGGCTCAGCTCTGAACCCTGAGAGAGCAGGAACACTCATTCCCCTGGCACGAGCAGGTCTGAATGCCCCAGGGGAGACCCCCAGGTAAGGCTGAGCCCAGCAGGATGCCCAGAGCCAACCCAGCAGTGGTGAGATCCCAAATCCTGGCATGGCTGGAGTCACAGTCAAAGACCCCTTCATGATGTGTCAGGAACAGAACCAACCCCCTGCTCCTTTCCTACAGAGTCTTTTCCAGTGAAATACTAATTTCTGGGGCTGATGAATCACTCGTCGTGATTATCAGTGATTACAGGCTATGGGCACTAATCACACTGGCTGGTGAATGAACATTGATGAGGCAGTTGACAGGGAGAAATCAAATAAAAAATAAAAAAATCCCTCCCACTCATCAGCTCCTCCTGGTTTGCCCAGCGGAGGAAGAGCCATTGGCCCATCATGTGGGAATGCCTGCTCAGGGCACACAGAGCCACCAAAGCCACTCAGATGTGTCACCGGTGTCCCCCCAGCTCCAGTGTCCCAGCGGCTGAGCCCTGCAGGGACAGCCCTGTGGACAACCCTAGGAGCGGGGCTGTCCTGCTGCCCCCACAGTGGACGGGGTCCCGGCCCATGGCAGAGGCTGAGCTCTGAGGTCCCCTCCAGCCCCAGCCATCCCAGGAGCCCTGCCCGTACCTGCAGTGGATGACGATGGGGCCGGCGTCGGGCGGCGTGGACGCCTTCACCCGGCGGATGAAGGCCAGCAGCCCCGTTGCGTGGTAGGGGACACCATGCTCAGGCCACGACATGAAGTGGAACTGCTTCACCTCGTGCCGGGCCGAGTAACCCCGCTGCAAGGGAAGGGTGAGAGGGCAACGTCACTCCAACACCTGATTTTCTCAGGAATCCATGATTTTGCCAGTTCAGCACTCAGGCAGATGGACCACACAGCAGTCACGCATTCAGGCAGTCCCACAGCTCCCTCTCCTTGGCTGCAAGAGGGTTAAAAACCACCAAAGAGAAAAAGGAGGAGGTGGCAGCAGCCTCAGGTCTCCCTGCCCTATAAGCAGACAGTAATTTGAGATTCCTGTGGATAAAGGGTGACTTGCACTGGCTCCATCTCCAGTCACCACGCTGCAGAGTGATGGCGACATCACCCCCAGCACACTCCCACGAAAATGGAACGCTCACTCACTGCCCAGCACAGGGAGCAGAGCCAAGGAAAAGGTAAAGCAAGGAGCTACTGGTGACCCCATATTGGGTTAAATTAACAAGGGACTGGTAAATGCCAAGCTATGGATGGTGAGAGGTGCCCAGGGCTGGGTCTCTCCCCGAGGCAGCTTCAGGGGACAGGGAGAGGGGCAGGGCCGTACCCTCTCGAGGGCGAAGGTGCGCACAGCGTACTCAGCCAAGGTCTCCGAGTCCACCAGAGTGATCTTGATGTCCCCGTACATCTCGGAGTTATCTGGCCAGTATTTGGAGCATTTCACCTGCAAGGAGAGGACTGGATCGGGGTTTGGCTCTGTGGAGGCAGCTTCCAGCAGAGCCAGAGCCTGGAGGGAATGGATGGGGTGGGATGGGGTGGGATGGGGTCCTTACCCGGCCCACCTCCACCAGCTTGGTGATCATCACGATGCTGGAACAGTGCTCCTGCCACACCATGCGCCAGAAGTCATACACCATCTCCTGCTTGGGCCCTGTGGGACACAGGAAAAGCCCCCATGGATGGGCACCATCAGTAGAACCCAGCCCTGGCAACGCCCCGATGCCACCATATCCCCACCCCTGTTTTTGAGACACAAACACCTTCACAGCATCTCAGGGCCCTTTTCCCCAGGGTTGTGCAGTCCCAAGGGGAGGCAGGAGGGTGGGAACTTCTCCAAACTGGGCCTCTCCCTTCCCTTGCTGCTCCTGCAAGGTTTAATCCCACCAAGAACAAAAGCTGGCTGCTACCTCAGCAGCTGAGGAGCCACTGGCGGAGAGGGCAGGGGGACTCACCTTGTGTGGCTATGAAGTGGTTGGACCTGTGGTAGCCCTGCAAGGGAAGCAGAGACATCAGTCCCAAGCTGGGGGACACCGAGACACCCAAGAGCTGGGGCACAGCCCTGGGAGACATTTCCCAGTCACCCAACTGGTGGAAATCCCCCACAGCCACTGGGCCAGGTCCTGCAGGTCCCTGGCAGCAGCAGCAGGAGGAGGAGGAGGAGGAGGAGGAGGCGGAGGAGGCTCAGCAGCCACCCCACACTCAGTGTACCCGGCCCTCGGAGGCTGCATCTCCTGCACCCCACAAGAGCTCATGCACTGCCCAACCCTCATCCCTGGGCTGCACCAAAATCCTCATCAGCACCTTGAGGGATCCACGAGCTCCACTCCAGCTCCTGCTGCCACCACATCACTGCCAGGAGAGCCCCATTCCTGACCCCCAGCCCACAGCAGCCCCCCGGTGCTGAGAAAGCCCCGCTGCCCTCCTTCATCCCAGGGCTCAGCCCTTCACAGGGACACGCCAGCCCCACGTTCCAGCCAGGCCACTGCCAAAGGGACTGTGACCCCCATGTCCCACAGCCCGGCCATGGGTCCAGCAGAGTCAAAAACCACACCACACACATGGAGGTGACAGTGGCTTCTCCATCCCCCAGGGGTCTTTTCACAGGGGATTTTTGTGGGTCAAATTCAACCCCTTCTCCGAGCATATGGGCCCTGCTTTCCATGCCCCAGTGCCACACTGACCTTGCTTTCCCATTCCCTGGACCATACCCAGGTTTATGGACACCTTTTCCCAGCCTGCCTCTCCCTGAAGGTATTGAGACCACGCTGCCCAGGGCAAGGCCTGGCAGGAGATGGAAGCAGAGGAGGGAGGAGAGGGGGAACAGTCTACTTACTTCTCGGTTAATCCGAATCTTAACGATCCCGTTGGGACACAGGTTTGAGAGAAAAAGATCAGAGATATTAGTGAGGCACAGAGCAGAGAGGGGTTAGAGCACCTGCCCCGGAGCGGGCCATGGACAGACAGGGCAGAAAGGACACAGGGGGCAGGCAGAGGGACACTGCTTGAGCACTGGGATCAGGCCCCATGGACAGACAACATCCTCTGGGCAGGAGGGAAGAGTGGGATTTGCTGCTGCTGCTTCCAGGACGTGCTGGAGCCTCCCTGCACCTGGCCTGGTATCAGCATTGCTGGAGGTGACAGGGGTCATCACCAGGCTCACACACACCAGCAGGATCGAGGGGTACCCTGGTGGAGCCCCACAAGGTCCCCTGGTCCTCTCAACCTCAGCATCCTCCACCCAGGGAGAGGGAGATCCACAGCCACATGAGCAGGTGAGGGGGCACGTGGATGGAAAAGCAGAGAGGGAATGAGAAAGGAGGGAAAGAGAAAAGCAGAGAAGCGAGAGATGCAACGAGCAGAAACTGCTGATGAACACAAATAAATCAGGCAGGTCCTGCATGATGTGTTCTAGGGATGCACTGACCAGCCCTGCGCTGGACCTTGGCTGTCCAAACTCCTCCAAATGCTGCTGGACTGAGCCTGAGAGGCCACAGGATCCACAGGAAGCTCCTGTTCCAGCCCAGACCCCCCAGGACACAGGCCCTGTCCCCACTTACATCGATGTAGTTGGCGTTGATGTAGTCGGAGTTGGGGTCACCCAGCAGCGGGTGCAGCTTCACGCGGTGACGGTCATCTGGGGAAAGGGGAGGAGGCACCATCAGTGCCCGGGGCTGATCACCCACCAGGGCACCCTGGGCAATCTCTGTGCCCCAGGAATCTGCAGAACTCAGGTTTCTGAAGGTGTTTGAGGTGTCTAAGCCTTTGCTGAAGGCACTCACATGTGGAGACGTGATCCTGCCTCCCTTTGGTCTTGTCTTTCTTCTTCGAAGCATCCCAGCCTTCAAAGAAACTCTGCAGGGAAAGCACGGACATCCCAAGCCGAGGGCAGGACTGTGGAGTCCCCCTCAGCCCCAAAAGCTCCCAGGGGAGCGGGTCAGATAGGGTGGTCCCTCCATCCCAACACCTGGCACCTGCAGCTGCAGCTCCACCTCCACAGCACACTCTGCCAGCTCCACATTCCTGTTGCATCCACAAAACACTCCATTTCCCAGCAAATTACAGACTGCCTGGGGTTTTTTTCCAGAGTTGGTTGTGGTTTTTTTCCTAAACCTCCCCAACCCGTTTCTCTCCCTAGCACAGAACAGGTTTGTGTGTAATAACAGTGACATTCATAGATTGGCGTAAGAGGGGGAAAGTGGAAGGAAATTACATGTTTTCTCCCCTCCCATAATATCTGAGTGCTTTCAAATGACTAGTTCCAAGAACATACAGCAGCTTTTCAAGGAGCACTAATGATTATCGCAAGCCCTGGTTTGTCCAATGCATGAAAGTGGGGGAGAGCTCCTGTTCCTGAAACAGCTGAGCATTAAACACTAATTTCACTGGGAAATTTCAATCTCCAGACCTGTGGGACACAAAGGAGTCAGGAAAAGACCCCGCTGGCTGTGCTGAGGCAGAGGCTTGTGAAATAACCTGCTCCGTTACCAGTGCTCTGACCTGGCCAGCTGGGACGGACATGATGCAGCCAACAACCCCTGGGAGGGAAATCCCTCCCCTGGGATCTCCCTCCCCAGCATCTTCATGGTTTTGGAGCTGCCAGAATGTGGAGGATTTGCTTGTCCTTAGACTATGGCCAGGTTTATCACAGGACAAGTGTGCTGGAGAGCAAAAGGTGATGGAGGAAAGGGAAAAGGGAAAAGGGAAAAGGGAAAAGGGAAAAGGGAAAAGGGAAAAGGGAAAAGGGAAAAGGGAGAGGAGCAGCCCTGGCCCTTGTAAGGGGGTTTGGATGATGCACTGTGGACAGGGCTGGTTTGGCTCATCTCAGGGACCTGCTCAAACTGACAAATAATCCCGAGCTGCCAGGAGCAGCCAGGATCCAGACTCAGGGACACCCCCGATGCTGACAATGTCAGCCCAGAGCTGTGAGCTCCAGCTCCCACCCAGAGCTCCAGACCTGGCGCATCCTCTCCTTGCGCACGGATCCTATCCGTGTCACCCCTGTCCATCCCACCTCCCCTCCCCTGAGACACTGGCACAGGCTGTCCCCACCTCATACTCCTGCTTGAAGCCATAGCCCTCGGCCGTTTTCATCTGGTTGATGTGCTGCAGGAGGTCGGCCACGCGCACGGCCGGGTGCAGCTGCCCCGTGTGGTACGGGGAGCCCTTGCGGCCACACTGGCGCCGGGGGGAGCCCCCCAGGAGGCTGCTGGACTCGTTGACCACACTGCTGCGCTGGTCACCTGCACAAGGGAGGGACAGAGGCCATCAGGGCAGCAAAACCTTGAGCTGTGTCCCCATCACCTCCTCACACCCACGGAGGGCTGAGGGAACATCCCCGGGAGATGCCGGTGCTGCAGCCCCGCTCTGGGGACCACCAGGTCTCCAGCCTCAGCTCCCACTCCTGCTCTCTGCAGCTCTTCCTACACCACAAAGCCAAAAATGCCCAGTACAGCCTTTCACGACCCCAGCAGATCTATTACAAATCAGTGGGCAAGAGCACAGGGTGGTTCATAACCTCATTTCCCATGGGCTGGAACAATGAGCTCCCATGCAGACAAGCAAGAGCTCCATGCCCAAATATTCACAGAAGATCCTGACTTGAAAAATCACCTTGCCAAAGCCTCCAGCACAGCTTAACAGTTCATTTTACTCACTGCTAGAGACCACCACTGGATTCCTCACACCACCACAAATGGAGCTCGCTGCTGTTTGATGGGGATCTGTGCAGTGTTTACCTGCTTTGTGCCTTTGCTGTGTCATTACCAGCAGAGCCGGACTAAGACCTGACCTGTGTTTGCCAGGGAAAGTTCCCACACCAGACTCCCAAATTTGGGTTTGCCCAAAACCTGATGCTCTGTGCTGTTCCCAGGAGATGGGGCAGGCAGGGGCCCATGGAATGGTTTGGGTCAGAAGAGACCTTAAAGGACCTTAAAGCCCATCCCATCCCACCCCTGCCATGGCAGGGACACCTCCCACTGTCCCAGGCTGCTCCCAGCCCTGTCCAGCCTGGCCTTGGGCACTGCCAGGGATCCAGGGGCAGCCCCAGCTGCTCTGGGCACCTGTGCCAGGGCCTCCCCATCCTCACAGGGAACAATTCTTTCCCAGTATCCCACCCATCCCTGCCCTCCAGCAGTGGGAACCAACAGAACTACGCAGGAGGGCCCCATGACCTGACCAATGGGCGCATCAGCCACTGAGATTAATGAGGAATTAATTGTTGGCATTTGCAAGGTGCTGGCACAGCCACACACCGAGGAACCACTCGGGTTTCCATCAGCATTGGTGACTTCCTTTTAAATGGACAGAAACTGAAGCACGAGGGGGAACAGCCACCAACCAGTCACCACACCATTCATCTCCCTTCGTTAATTAAGGATGTTTACAGGCAATGGAGACTCTCCCAGCCATGGCAGGCAGCCCAAGCTCCCCAGCTCAGCCCCAGCTCAGCCTCACCAGCCTTTGAGATTTTCAAGGGCAGCAACCAAAGCAAAAAATACACCTAACCTAGCTCGATGTATTAAGAGGAGGAAAAGTTTGCCCTCTGGGCTTTTATTATCCATGAGACAATGCTCAGAAGTGCATTAATCCTGCAGCCAGTGCAGCAGAGCTGCGTGCAAGCAGCATCTTGAAGGTACTGTAACAGATGTTATTAGCATATGGCTGAAACTGGGGCAGCCAACGAGTTATTTTACAACTAAATCAGCACGGAGACACATCCTCCAGTGGGTGTGAAGCTATCAGTCTCCCTCTGATGTGAGCACGGGGGCTCTTTAACCCTTTGAAGCCCAGGCTGTGCTGGGGGAAAGCTTCCAACCTCAGCATAAGCCAAGAGCTGGGATTCACCCAGTTCCAGCGGGGCTGCAGCCAGATCCTGACGCACAAATGGCCTCAGCCTGCGCAGCCATAAGCCCAGGTCTCCATGAGACACAGAGACTCAGCTCTCCACAAGAGCTTTCCCTTCGGCACAGCCTGGATGATGGCAAAAGCTCCAACACTGATGAGATCCATGCCCTTGGAGATTTACACAGGGCAGGGAGGAGCATGCTATGCCACATACATCAGTCTAAAGCAGATGTAACACCAAGCCTTCAATATTCATAGAATCACAGAAAATCCTGAGTGGGAAAGGGCTCACAGGGATCACCAAGTCCAACACCTGGCCCTACACAGGACACTCCAACAACCCCACCGTGTGCCTGAAAGCATTGTCCAAACACTCCTGGAGCTCTGGCAGGCTGTTTCTGTGATATTTTGGGGTTGTTGGGCACCTTTGCAGTGGCTGGAAGGGAAGCCAGGCTGCCACCCTCACCTCTATTTTCAGAGGTGTGGAAGGAGAGCAGGGGGAGGGTGCCAGGTGCCCAGCCTCACCTCTGTTTCCGTAGCCGTGGGTGTCCATGAAGGACAGCCCCAGGCGCTCGTCCTCCTGCAGGGTGCTCTGGTCGGTGAAGCTCCTGTCGATGGCACTCATCATGTGCGTCTTCTCGTGCCGGTAGTTGATGGTAGCTTTGGTCATGTTCACAGGTTTCCTGCAGTGGGGAGCAGCAGAAATAAGCAGGGCCCACCATCAGATGCTCTAAGGTCCCCTCAAAGCCCCTGGGCTCGGGTCATTCCAGGGAGCAGGACAGATTTTCCAGTAGTGTGGTCATCACGCTCTAGTGCTCTGCTGTCCCAAGCCGGTCACAGCCCCACATGGAGCACCCCTCACCGGCCACAGCAACTGCAGCTGCTCAGCCTCAGTGTCGCTCCTATCCCCTGCCCCTGGACAGCCAGGAGGGCTCCTTGTGCAATCAAAGGCTCTTTCTCTCGTGGAAGGCGTCCCCACCCAGGGCATGGCTTGGAACAAGGTGAGCTTTAAGGCCCCTTCCAACCCAAACCTTCCAGGGATTTTAAAGCCGAGTTAGGGGTCAAATCCATCCCAAGGGATGGCCTGGACCCCCTGACTCAACCTGTGCTCAGAACCTGCTGCAGAGACTTTTCCCCCCATGCAAGGTCCCTTTAAGCACCTAAGGAAGATGCTGGGAAATCCCAGGAGTTCTCACTGGGACAGAGCCTCATACCTCAGATTCAAGTCATTCGGGCAAAGAAACCTGAATTAATGTTTTTGAGAGGCAGCACCAGGCTCCAAAGCAAGAGCAGAGATTAAACCAGAAGGATGAACAGATCTGAGCCCATGTCAGCACCGTGGTGGGGCTGGAACACTGCAAGATGCTGCTGAAATCCAGAATTCAACTCAGAGTCGCTGACCCTTCCCCTTTATGCCGCCTTCTGTCTCTAACAAGCTTGGCAGCATTATTTTCCCTGATCCAGAGAGACCCTTAAATTGCACTTGGCAGAGATAAGGACTTGTTGGAGCAGCAGGGTGAGGGGGGCAGCTGGGAAGAGGGCAAAGCAGGAGGAGAATGACAATTACTTACGGGTAATAGGAGTAAGAATAGTAGTTCCTCCTGGCAAGCGTGCAAACAAAGAGAACAGCAGGAATTGCATAAGCAGCTTTTCTCCAGCATGGGGAAGGGAGGTTACGGGGCAAGTCAGCTGCCAGAAGACTCAATGCACCACAAAGGAATCAGGCTCCCCTTTGGCACCCACAGGTTATTTACTCTGGGCAGGAGCCGGCATCCCAGCAGAAGAGCACCAGCACCGGCTCTCAGGGTGACCACACTTGTGGTGAGCGTCCACAGTGCTCTTGTCCAAGGGGTTATTCCGTAATTTTTAAGAGTGAACAACAAAGATGCCCAAAATGTCGAGATTTCCCCCAGGTTGCCAGTTAGGGGTCCAGAGGGGGAGATGGGGTTGGGATGTCACATTCCCAGTGCACCATTTACTAGAGACAAAAATATTCCAAGGCTTCATTTGCATTCCACCACATCAGTATTTTCCCAAAGGCAGATTACTCTGGAGCAGATTTATGAGCTCATCCCAGCTTCCCAACAGCCCCAGACTCAGGGGTCTCAGCACCAGATCTAATTTGTGGCTCTGGTTTGTCCTTCAACAGGTTCATCCTGGGATGCTGAAGCAGAGCTACTCCTCCTCCTCCTCCTCCTGTCCCACAGCCTTGGCAATGGGAGTGCAGCAGCCACACTCACGGCTTCCCACCCACAGCATCACTCCCCGAAACACATCAGCACTGCTGGCATTTGCTCCATCAGGGAAGGATCCAATGGAGCCCCGAGCCAGCCCTGTACCTCAAAGTGTGCAGTGATTCTCCAGCCCTGCTCTTCCAGCAGCACAAATCCGTAAGGATCCTTCCAGGGCGCATGGAGCCATAAAGAGCTTTGCAGGTTTACGGGGGCCGAGGCTGTGCCCTGCTGTTTTTCTCTCCCTCTGGCTGTTCACGTACTTCGCTCCATCCTCCCAAGCCCCGTGTTTAATTGCTGTCCTTTATCCCAGCCCTGAGAGCCCCCCTCAGCCTGGCGCTGCCTCGAGCCCTGCACAGAAGAAGCCACTTTTCCAGGGCGTTTCATCCACGTGAAAAACAGCGGCCGCATCGCCAGCACTCCCGGGGATGAGTGTCCCGAAAAGCCCTCACCCTCCTCCCTCCCACCCCAGGAGCTCCCCCAGCGCAAGCCCACCACAACGGCCACAGCCACATCCACACGGGTGCAGCCGGAGTGCGGTGATGAGGGGGCATCTGGAGCCTGCCCTGAATCCCCACCAGTAACTCCAGTTAGGACTGGGGTGGTGGAGAAGGGCTGAGCGGGGCGGGAGGGACGGATGAAGCACCAGGCAGCAGCCCATGGCTCCTTACCCTTTCCGAATGGCGACAATGATGGCTCCCAGCAGGATGATCAGGACGATGAGCCCCCCGGCACAGATGCCCAGGATCAGGCCCATCTCCTCTGAGTGCTGGGACACCTCCAGGGGACGCTTGCTCTCTTTGCAGGCCGCTGCCGGGGACAAGGATAGGCAGAAGGGGTCAGCACTCAGCTCCGGGGGGTTGGCAACATCAGACATGAAAACACTGGGATTCATCCCGTGGGATGCTCACTGCTCCATGAACACGTCATTCACCAAGACGTTTCGGGGCTCTGCAGTGCCATGCTATGACCATGGACAAGTCCCTCTCTCAGTTCCAGGGGAGTGGGACAGTCCTTTTGTGCCGCCTTTCATCCCTCCCTGGATTCAGCACCCAGCACCACCACTCCAGCCTGTCACCCCCACCATGGTAACAGCATTCAGCAGGAAAATTCAACCAAGGAAAAAATCCCGGACACCAAAGAGAATGGGAAACAGGAGTGTGGGATGGGGCTGGAATAAACCATCACATTCAGGCCAAGCACTGCCAGAGCTGGCCCCGACCACCGGAGCAGCCGTGGGGTCGGAGCCACAGCCTCGGAGGGACCAGCAGGAAAGGGAGGGCTCACCTTTGCGGGCGATCCGGACACAGTTCAGCCGAGTTTCCTACGGAGGTAAAAAAGGGGGGTCAGTGTTGGATGAGCATCCCAGCTGTTCCGCTCCCCACTCCCGCCCCGAGCGAGGCTGGGTGGGCTCAAGGCTGGTCCCTTGGTGCGTCAACCCCCAAATCGAAGAAGTCTGTGGGTGATTTATGCTGCAGCACCCAAGGAGCTCCTGGGGACCCACATCTCAAAAGATGCTGAATTATGTGTCCCCAGCATTCCCAGGTTTAGCAGAAGCCCCTGCTCCTGGCACAGAGGAGACAGCAAAGCTCAAGAGCGTGGGAAGACCCAGCAGACCCAGCCAAGCCACATGTCACTGATGTGTCACCAGCCACAGCTAAAACATTCCCAGGTTGCCATCCGGAGCTTCATGGGGTTTTTCTTCCATCAGGCAAAGTTTCAAGCCCCAATCCTGGTGCTTTGCACCGGCTGCCAAGGTTGCCATGAGGTTCCAGCTCAAGTCTCCAACAGTTTTAACATTTGTAGCCTAGGGATGGCTTCAGCTAAAATATTCCAATTTTCCATGCATCCAACTTCTGTTGCAAAATAAAAAGCACCATTTTGGCAGGATTGCCTTATTCTCTGAGCATCCTCCAGTCTCTCAGGACACCAGGCACCAGTGCTGCTCCATCCACCCTCAGCCCAAAACCTGCCCATATGCCACAAGCCCAGGACAGGGCCAGCTCCCGCACTGCTCTCCCCGAGGTCTCCAGCTTTTCCTTCTCCTGCTTCTTGCTTCATCTGGCACAAAAACCATGAAAAATTCCAGCTACAATCCAGCGTTTTTCCAACATCTGACGGCAGCCGGGACAAATCCATTGCCTCCCAGCAGGAAAGCCGTAACACAGCATCAGCCACCAGTTATTATCCAGCGGTGCCAAGCGAGCCAGAGCAGGGATCCTCCCTGTCCCTCTCGGCTCTAATTACAACCCAGCAAGCTGTGAATGACCCCGGAGCACAGGAAGGGACTCAGTAACCGGCACCTTCCCAGCGAGACGGAGATGAGCAGGATGAGGATGCTCCCCCTGGGCAGGACAGGAGCTGCTGGAGCAGGCGATGCCGAGAAGGGTCCCCCCAGGTGCCGGTGCTCCTGCCGGTGACTGGGAGGAAGCAGTGCAGGGGATGCAGGGGGTGCAGCTCCACAGAGGGAATCGGCAGCAGCAGGGAGGGAAGGGCAGCCTGGGCGCTCCCAGGAGTTCTCTGGAGCTGGGACTGGCTGTCCCCACCAGCTGTGGGTCCCAGCAATGCACACGCAGTTCTGGCTGCCCCAGTGATCCTTCTCCAGCCCAGGAGCAGCCCCAAGAATGGGGTCCCCCTGCACTGGTGCTTGTTGGGGTCCTGGTGCTGCAGTGGGTGGGGAAAACTGGGCTCCTCCACCCCCAGCATCAGCACCGGGATGGGGACAGGCACCACGCAGGGATGCTGGCAGCAGTGGGACACCCACCCCTGATCTCAAGGTGCCGTGAGGGTGGCCTGGAGCACCAAGTGCCCCCCAGCAGGACACCAGGGGTGAACCCAGAGGATGACCCATGGGAGAAGGATCTAAAAGTAGTCTCCCAGCCCCCAGACCCTGTCTTGACCTGGTCCAAGCCCCTGGCTGGAGCGGGGCCCCAGGGCTACTCACCCCTTTCAGGTTGCTCATGGCTTGGAAGTAGATGAGATAGGCCTTCTTGGGCTCCAGGGGTGGGTTCCAGTAGCCACTGTAGGTCTGGTTGTCCCCCACGGTGAAGGGCTTGGCCTCGGTGAGGCTGTTGGCGGGCAGCTCCGCTCCGAAGTAGTGCACGGAGCCGCGGGACACGGCGTCATCGAAGGTGAGCGGCACGGGGAAGCACTCCTGCCCCCCCAGCTCCCGCTTCAGCTTCTTGGGCCGGTCCTCCTCCACAATCACCTGGTAGGTGCTGGCAAGGGCCAGGCACAGGTTAGCTTCGGGAAAAACGGTCCTGCCCTGCCTTGGACCCTGCTGTGCCACCCCCTGCTGGGGTCTCACACTCCAGCAGCCCCAGCCTACCTGATGGGAGCCCCTCTGCCCTGCGCCGGCCGCAGCAGCACCGTGATGGTGCTCTCTGACTCGCTCAGGGGTGAAGGCATGTCCCCGTAGTCGAACGTGGGAGCTGCAAAGGGAGCAGGGCTGAGTCCTGGGGCTCCCCCTGCTCAGGGCAGAAACTGAGGCATGAGCAGTTTTGCCCAGGGCGAGGCAGCACCCAGCAGTGTAATACAAATTATTGCAAATCGAGGAAACCCCTCCAGGCCTTGAACAAGAGTTAGAGTTGGGAGAGGACCCCTGGGTGTGCACAGGGGAGGTTACCAATGCCAGTCTGGCAGAGGGGACGAAACAGGAGTGGGATCCAACCTTGGCTGGACCCAAATGCTCCAGTCTTGGTATGTGCCCGTGGACAGCACCACTCAGAATCATTGGCAGAGTGTGAGCTTCCCCCACCCCGGGGCAAAACACACCTGAGCCAGCCCAGCAGCACCCCCAGACCAAGGTGGGGGACCCCTTCATGCCTGGCATAGCCTCGTGGCCCCCAGACCATTGCTGGCAGCTGCTGGGGTGCAGCTGGAGCCACTCTGCTTCAGTGCCCCCGTTCAGGCTCAGCACAGCCCATGTGCAGCAGTTAATGCAATGCCATGGACATGAGCAAAGAGCCCCGAGTACTGCACGGTTTATTAACGAAGCCCAATTAATTCCCTGCTTGTACCCCGAGAGCTCAGACAGCGCCAGCCACCAGCACTGGGCTGGCCAGAGTCCCCAGGCAGAGACCCAGCACTGGGGACTGCCCAGGAGCTAACAGCACAGCTGCTTCCATCACAGCATGCTGTCACCAAAAACCCCCCAGGCACCAAAATCAGGGGAGGGAGCCAGAGGCTCTACACCAGCCTAGGATACCTGAGTGGAGGAGAAGCTCCAGCAGCAGGAAAGGAGTGGGGAACCTACCAGAGATGTTGGTGGTGATCTCGGTGAGCGCCGTCTGGCCGAAGCCCTTCCCGGTGCGAGCGCGCACTGAGAACAGGTAGGTGGTGCCGGGGTGCAGGTTGGAGAACACGTGGTAGGTCTCGTTGCGCAGCTTGGACACCGTGCGCCGCGGGCCTGGCACGTTCACCGCCGGGTCTGAGGACTCGATGCTCTGGTAGCTGATCTGCACGGACAGGGCACAGCATGACCCGTGGCCGTGGGAGATGGGAGACAGCCCAGATTGGGATGGGGAAGGGATTAAAGCGATGAATTCGAAGGAGGGGACGGTCATGCGGCAGCCCAGAGGCAGCCAGGGACTCTTTGAGGTGAAACAAAAGCACAGGCTCACTGCAAAGCCAAAGGGGCAGCAGCAGCCACCTCTAAACCCCATGGCTGGCAGCAGAGGCTGTCCCAGACCCCTCCAATGCACCGTCAGTGGGCCCCTCCCCTGTCCCCATGTCCCCCCAGGTGCTGCACCGGCCAGGACGCACCTCGTACTGGGTGATGAGGCCATTGGGCTCCACTGGTTCCTCCCACTTCAGGAATATCATGTCCTCCAGCGGCGTGAAGGTGAGGGACTCGGAGGCAATGCCGCCAGGCACTGGGAAGGAAAGGGGATGTGCTTGGACGCAGCAGGAAACCAGAGTGGAAGGAGAAATCCTCCAGGAAACCCCTCCAGGTGGCTGTGGTAGTTTTGTCTCATGACCAAGCCACCACATCCCCTTTGCTGTGTCACCCATCTCCAGCATGTGCCACCAGAGAGGAGCCCAAGGCGTTCATGCTCCTGGACCTGCTGGTGATACTTTACCACGGGAGGGGGAGGTCCCTACACCAGCACAAACCCCACAGGTTCCATTTCCAGCTCCTCAGCCCAAGCACCAGCACCAGCACAGCGTGCCCGAGCTCTCCAGCGCGAGGAAAAGAAATAAATTCCCTTTTCCCCCACAACCCAAATCCCCCCTGGAGCCATCAGCATCAGCTGCCAGCAAGCTGCAACATCCTCATGTGCAGACAGGCTCGACATGCCCCGGCCTCCCCTCTAATTAACAGCACCACAATAATAACTGTAATCACTGACGGCGATCAGCAGCGCCGGGATCAATATCCGCTCCTTTATCATGGATTTCTCTGCCCGAGGGGGTCAGCAAGGAGAGGCGATGGCTCGGGAAGGCACAGGCAGCATCCCCCACTCCCAAAGCAGCCCCCTCTCTTCGCAGGGGGACAGCAGCTCTTCCCTCTGCTTGGCTTTTCTCGCAGCTTTTGCTCGGGTGTAATTACAGGGCCGGGAGAGAGGGATCACCTCCCGCGCTTCCCACCGTGCAAATGCGCCGTTTCCACCTGATTTACAAGTTAATTTAATCAGAGGCACCATGTCCTACACGTGTACACAGGCACTTATTAAATTCGGGGAGAATTATGGAAACCTGTAGGGCAGGAAAGTGTGTACCTACAGAGATTGTTTTTGTACTATATAGAACCTGTACGACATATAATTATATATTATTTTCTATTATTTTATATAGCCTGCACTATACAGACGATTACGTCTTATTTTCTAATATTATATGTTGTATCATCAGTAAATTATTGTCTATAGTATAATTTATAAATTATCTTAATTTAATATATATATAGCCTATATATTCATGCATGTAAGTACAGGCATCATGGGCTTCCATCCCAGGTTGAGGCAGGCAGAGGACGCACACAACAGCTCCCAGGTGTGCACATGCCCCTCTGCTATCCATACATGCACACATACATTTATTTATGGAATTATATATATTTATCCTGGCTTGCACTGCATGCACCCTGCCTGCCAGGGAGAGAGCTGGCTCCCTGCAGCCCCAATGCACTGCAATGGTATTTCCACAGGTGCCTGGGATTGAGCTCCACCATTTCATGCGCACTCAAAACAAAGTCTCCAGCTGTGGGTCACCTGGATCCACAGGGGCAGCGGGACAATCTATGGATGCCACACACATCCCTCAGTGTCCTGCCCGCACAGCCAGCACAGCTTTGCCCAGGGTCCATGTGGGTGCTGTGAACAACAACCTTGGTTTGGCCCAGTTACTTGGATTTTCCAGCCCAAAACCAGGGTTTACAACTCAGGATGGGGAGGCAGATGCTGCTGCCAGAACGGGCCTAATGCCAAAATAAACCAGAGTTCAGGGTCCTCTCATGAACGAGCTTTTGGCACCTTGATTTGCCTGCATGGGCAGCTGCTCATCCCCAGTTCCAGGAGCCCGAATCCTCATCATCCTCCCAGGCAGGCAGGGAGAGGCTGGGCCAGACACGTGAGGAATATCTGCAGTATATCCATAGGTGGATATTCACAGATCCATCTCCACGAGACCGAATGTATACACAGCCTCAAGTTCAATCCAAGAGGGAAGCCAGCAGCCCCAGTTACTTGAGGCACAGGGAAAAGCAGCTGGAGTGATTATTGCATGGCAAAAAGACATCTGGATCTCCTGTATTAATATTCCATAAGCAAACAGCTGGAGCAGTCACAGCCCAGTGAGAACAACTGCAGCAATTATAGTTGGGAAATAAACCATTGGCAAGGTGGGGCTGGGTGCCCCTGCTGGGGCAGGCTCAGTGCTGGGGATATGGAAAGTGCTGGTGTGCAGAGGAAGGTGCTGGTTTAGACTTTGGAGATGAAAAAGGACCTGGAGACATTTCCAGCTCCACTCCGGCTCTTCAGGTTTTGCTTTCCAGCCTGGGAAAGAGGAGTGAGCATCGCACACACAACAGCGAGTCCTGTGCAGGGGAATTCCATGGCAGCCTTCTCCTCAGGGGTCCTCCAGGGCTCTGGAGCCAGCTCAATCCTTTGCTGTTACCAGTTCTTCCACTTTAACTAGTGATTCTTCACAATAAAAAGTGCTTTGGAGATAAATTCCATTCTTGCTTAACAGATGACTCTGTGAGAGCCAGGGATGCTGTGGCCACCCTCAGGCCCCAGCACTCAGCAGCAGGAGAGGCCAGCCCTGGATGGGGCCTGTCACTGATGGGTGGCACTGGACACACGGAGCTGGACACACTCTGTCCTGCAGCTCCTGCCACATTCGCTGGATCTCCAGAGCCCAGAGTGACCCAGGCACTGCTGATGGAGAGCTGCAGTCAGGGCAAGGCCAGACCTGGGAAACCTCTCCAGCAGCCTCAGCTTGAGCAGATCCTCAGGAAAGGGCTGGACCAGAGCAAGAGATTCCAAAACCAGGAAGTCCTGGAGCAATGCTAGAGCCTCCACCTAGGATGTCCTCCCACTCAGGTGACAAGGACCCAACCCCGGGACACAGCCAGGACTGGGGGAACACAGGAGCAAAGCTGCTGCCAAAAACTGGGGCCTTGTCACTGCAGAGCTCATCTGCACAACCTGAACCCACCCGAGAGCAAACTTCACCAGGGCGGAGCACCAGGGAAGCCGAGAAAAGCTGCACCTGCCCTGGTGAACAGCACCTTCCCAGAAATGCAGCAGTGCTGAATCCATCGGCGACCAAGCACATAAAAGATGTTACCTGAGTGCAAAGCAGTAATTGTGTTAATTGCAGTTATTGTGGCTGCCAGGCTTTGGTTCCCCATAAGGGGTGAGTGAGGATGACTCGTGCTGTGAGGAGCTGGGCATGAGGCAACTCTCACACCCTCCATTGGACCAGCCATGGGTAAAACTCCACTCCAAGGACGAGGGCAGTGTGTCCACAGTGACACCCAGCCCCTGAGTCCCCCCAGGCATCTCCCTTCCCCAAACACCATCACTGCCCCTTTTTCTCACCTCCTCTTGCACAGCCCTGGGGCTGAGAGATCCTTTTTGCCTCCCCCTTGGCTCAGGAGACATTCCCATCACACCCATGGGCCAAGAGCCTGGGATGCACACCATGCCACAGGAAACACCCCAGCAGCTCACCAGCTACAGAGCTCCATTTCTGGGGATGATGCACCTCCCTGAGCAGACTCACCATCCTCATCTGTCTGGAATATCATCTCCTTGCCCTCCTTGCGCCCCTCAGGGTTAGAGAGGATGAGCTTGACGTGGATATTCTTGTAGGGCAGCAGGTTTTTGATGGTGTAGCGGTTGGCGTTCCGTTCCATCTTCACACACTCCTGGAAGGTCTGGTTGTGGCCACTGCCCACGAAGTAGCGGTAGCACAGGGACACGGTGTAGGTGTGGCAGCGGGTCAGGTTGTAGCCCAGCGGTTCCCACTGCAATGTCAGCTGCCTGGACTGGATTTCGGAGAAAGCCAGGCCTTTGGGGGCCCGCATGGGCTCTGTGGGGAAGAGAGATGGGGAGAGGTGAGCGAGAAAGCACAACACCTCATGGATTTATGTGTCTTATCAGGGAAAACCCTTTTACAGCATAGGGACAGAGGCATGAGCGCAGAGAGCAACCCTGACTGCAAAACTGGGACCAGCCCCAGCACAGCTGCCCTGCAGACAGGGCTGGGGACATCACTGGGGACATCTTTCAGCCACCAACACCCCAGGGACAGCAGCCCCTGTGGGTTTATCCTTCCCTGCACAGGTGAAGCCAAGCACCAGCCCCACGAGCAGCCCCAGCAGAGAGAGGTGCCCACACCGTGGCAGCCCCTGTGTTGTCATCAAGCCCAAGTCAGGTTCTGGAAATGCAACCAAGTGTCACCAACGGGAGGGAATTTAATCAGCTCTAATTGGCGTGAACGGGAGAAGCTAACAAGGAGACTCCTCTGCCAACTGCACACGCACACACACGCACACGGGTGCCTTGGGTGAACTCCTCCACACACACAGCAACAGGGAAGGGCTCAGGGCGCATGGGGACTTCTCCAAGGGACGCCCATGGCACCCACCCGCACACTTGGTGTGGCTGATGAGGGGCGGCCCCGGTTTGCCGGTGCCCCCCTCGCCGGGCCGGGTGAGCAGGACGCTGATCTCGTACTCCGTGTCGGGGTCCAGGTGCCAGAGCTTGTAGGTCTGCATGTTGACAGCGTGCACCTCCGACCAGGGCCCCGAGGTCATGCGGTACTCGATCTCCTTGCGCACAATGGGGCCGTCACCGATGATGGAGTTGGTGTTGAGCTGGATGATGAGGTAGGTGGAGCCAGCCCGGAGCAGCTGGGGGGGCGCGATGGGGGTGGGGGGCTCTGGAAGAGAACAGAGAAGGGGCAGTGGAGCATCCCCAGAGCCAGGCCAGTGCTGGCACCACCACAGGTACCATGGGTTTATTTGATGTTTACAAGCTACAGGCAACACATTCCCAACCTCTCCTCCCACACCAATCCACCACATTCAGGCTGCAGAAGAGAACCCTTGGTGTGACCTAACTGTGGCCTTCCAGCACCTGAAGGGCCTACAAGAGAGATGGAGAGGGACTTTTTACAGGAGCATGAAGTGACAAGACAAGGGGGAATGGTTTCACACTGACAGAAAGTAGGTTTACATTGGGTATTAGGAAAAGATTCTTCCCTGTGAAGGTGGTGAGAAGCTCTGGGTGGTGTCCAGAGAAGCTGTGGCTGCCCCATCTCCAGAAGTGCCCAAGGCCAGGCTGGAGAGGACTCAGAGAAACCTGGGACAATGGAAGGTGTCTCTGCCCATGGCAGAGGGTGGGACTGGATGAGCTAGAAGGTCCCTTGCAACCCATTCTGGGATTTGTGCTGCAGAGCACCGGACAAACTCGGATTCCCCATCCAGAGGATGTGGGAGTCACCCAATTACAGGAAGGCACCATCCAGTCTTCAAACTTCAGCCTGTGCCTGTGCCCTCCATCACTTTCAGTAAGGCTTGAACAGCTGCAATAGGGTTTCATCTGATCAAATCTTAATTATCTTTATAAGACACACAGCCCAGCGTGGTGCCACACAGTTTCACCATAATTAATTAATTCCCACCTACTGCAATCAAAAATAAATTATCTAAGGCCACCAGGAAAGGCAGTTTCTGGTTTTATGTGGCACAGTCCGTGTATAGCAACCCATCCACAGTGAGAAACTGCAATCCCAGTGTCCTGGGCATCCCACCTTCCTCTTCCTCTACAAACAGCGGAGCAGGAATGGTCCCTCCCTGACCCAGAGTGGGCAGGGGCAGCTCACCCACCTTTGACGATCAGCTCAGCGAAGTTGGAGACGCCGGCACCACGGGCGGACTGGGTGACGCAGCGGTACAGGTCCTGCTCCGCCTTGGACACCACGTCCAGCTGGAACGTGGCCAGGAAGCGCCGGTGGCTGATGTGCTTCACCGAGGCGGCAGGGACCACCTCGCCACTCTGCCTCTGCCCACAGGAGAGACACGGTGTCACAGGGGCATGGTGGCACCTCTGGAGCCACCAAGGGTGTTCCCAAATGATGGCTGCTTAAAAGTAGGGGGATTGCCCTTCTCCCCATGTATCCAGCAGGGTTTTCTCCCAGAGCAAAGCTGTTGGTGGGGTTGGCTGTGGCGGTTCCACCACCCCCATTCCTCACCTGCATGAGGAAGCGCTCAGCCTCGGCGGCCTTGCCGGCAGCCACGCACTGGAAGGTGGCGTTTTGTCCCGCGTTCACCTCCACATCACCCAGGCGGGAGAAATGAGGCGCTTTTGCTGCCGAGGGACAAAGCGAGAGGTGAGGAAGCACCCAAGCTCTGAGGGGACCCATGGCAACACTGCTGCAAAAATCCCTCCACACCCAAAACCCCACCCAGGAGGTCACAGCTGAGCTGAACTCTGGACAGGCCTGATCCCCATCCTCACAGCCCCACGCCGAGTGAGGAATGTGTTCCTGTCCCCACAGAACCATTCAGTGTCCCAGGGAGGGACAAGCCTTGCCCTCCAGCACTCCGCAGTGCTGGTGCCAGATGCAGGGAATGGGGTTGATAGAGCAGGCAGGTGTCCTACCCAGCCTGGGAGAAATAGGGGGTGAAGCACAAGAGCCAACGGGACAGTCTGGGATTTTGGGTGCCCACCAGCCCAGGTGGCCCCTCTTGATGGGGACACTCAGGCCTCAAGTTCAGTCTGTGCTTTTCCAAGGTTTTATAAAAACTGAAGCAATGCTGGAGCTGGTGGGGGTAGGGATGGAGATGCAAAAAGGAGCCCCAGAGGTGCCCAGGAGATGGAGCTCCACCAGCCCAGGTAACACCAGGACACTCAGGTGCCACCAGACTGCACCCTGGCATTAGTCCCTCTGCTCTCCCCAGGACCATCGAAAATGGACACCCAGCTGCCCATCCCAAGCCCAGCTGCCCAGGCCAGCCACCCCTCCCGCCTCAGGTCCCACGGCGTGGCACTCACAGCACGGATAATTCAGGAGCAAAATGTCATCCAGGCCCAGGTACCCCCTGCGCTCACTGGAAACCACCGCCTCGAAGAGCACCTGCGGCACCAAACAGGGGGGTCACCTGTGGCCGGGGGGGCCGGGCTGTGGGGAGGGCTCTGCTGGCGCTCACCTGGTACTCGCTGGGCCAGAACAGGCTGACTGCCAGCTCTGCCTGGTGCCACTGGCGGCCGTGTGAGCCGGACGCATTCCAGACGGCACTGCCCACCAGGCCCCCGGTGACCCGGACGTAGGCACTGAGGGTGCCGGGGCTGTGGCCATCGCGGCTGAACATGAAGTAGCTGAACTGGAGGCAGTGGGTGTCATTCTCACTCAGAGCCTGGAAGAGCAGGTGAGCTTTCTGGCCCGGGGTGTGCTGAGAGGAGTTCACCATCAGGTAGGAGCCTGTGGCAATGGGGAGAAGGGGGAGAGCGTGGAGTAACTGTGAGGATGGTGAAGAGTCAGGAGGGGCCACACGAGGAGTGGCTGAGGGCATTTGGTGTGTTCAGCTGGAGCAGAGGACACTGAGGGCAGAGCTCAGCAGGGGCTGCAGTTCCGATCTCTGCTCCCTAGAGGAGGAGGCAGGGAAGGGCTGGAGCTGGGCCAGGGCAGGCTCAGGCTGGAGATCAGGGAAAGGTTCTTCCCCCAGAGGCTGCTGGGCACTGCCCAGGCTCCCCAGGGAATGGGCACGGCCCCGAGGCTGCCAGAGCTGCAGGAGCGTTTGGACAGCGCTGCCAGGGATGCCCAGGCTGGGATTGCTGGGGGGGCTGGGCAGGGCCAGGGGTTGGATCGGTGATCCCTGGGGGTTCCTCGCAGCTCAGGAGATTCTCTGGTTCTAATCCCCCTGTTCCACCTCTGCGGAGCTTTGCCAGCAGGGATAGAGAAGGTGGAGGATGTGGGACCGCAAAGATGCTCATGTCCCCAGGGCACTGGTCCATGACAGCCCATGAGGATGTGCAGGACAGAAGGGAGCTGGGATGGAGCCAGGGGCAGAAGCCTTTTGGGCAGCAGCAGGACCCTGCAATGGGACCTGGCTGCCGGATAAGGAGGGAAGGATCAGACCTGCTGCCTCCCCAGGGCACCATGGTCAAGAATGGCTCCAATGCCACCCTCCTTTAACTCTCACAGCTTTGGCTGCGCAGATCCCTGTCCCCAGCCAGGCCCCAGCTGTTTAATTCCCATTGCCAGCTCCTCATATCATTTACCACGCAGTTGTCACCGCATTTAAACCGAGCTCAGCAGGAGCTCACAGGGGGAAAACTCAGCTTAACGAGCAGCAGCAGCAGCAGCACAGCTCTGAGAGATGCCTGGGATGCCATCCCCAGACCGGCCCCACCACCAGCAGCCGCTGGGATCCCACCTCCCATCACCCAAAATCACCAGCAGCAAAATCAGGAGCCTCAGTGCAGCCTCAAAGCCTAACTCATAGGCAGGCAGGATGACAATCCCAACTCAAAGGCAGCCTCAGTCCCTGGCCTGCACGCTCCATCCCAGGCAGTCTGGAGGCAGGAGGGGAGCGCAGGAGTCCCAGCTTTTTGTGGCAGCTCCCAGAGCCATCCGTCATGGCCGTGGGGCTGGGATGCAGGATGGATGGGATGCAGGATGGATGGGAAGCTGCCCCACCAAATCCTCCCCCTCACCAAAGGCAAGGGGATTATTAATCTCCATTTTAACACTAGCAGAAGCTGTAAGTAACAAAGCTGGGCCGTTTGTTCAAGCCTACCATTGTTTTCCTGACAGACAGTGCTTTGTTATTAATTAATTCCAAACTCAGGCGCTCTCCTCTCATCGACTCCCACTGAGCAGCTCCAAGAAAAGCCTAATGAAGGTGAAGGGGAATTGCAGGGGGCACCCATCCATCCCCCCACAACACTTGGGATCACAGGGGGCACCTGCACCTGAGGGGACCCCAGAATACCCAGGGGTCACAGCACAGCTGGGGTGGCACAGTGCCAGGTACCACAAGCATCTCTCAGTTCATCCTTCAGGGACGGGCTGGGGCAAGGGAAAGAAATCACTGAAAAGGCAAATTTTCACCATGGGCCTGACCCACGTGACCACCTGGCCCTGCCAGCCCCTTGGGGTGGCTACCCAGGGTGAAGTAAAATGATGACAATTTATTTCCTCGGACTCCAGCACAGCTCACTTCACCCACCGAGGGGAAGGCACAATGTCCATGCTTCTCTTTTTTTCTCCTCTCATTTCCCCCAGCAAAATTACTTCTGCTCTAATGAGATCAGCCCCATTTGGTGCAGGCAACAGCAGAGTGCAGAGAGACCACTGACCCACCCCATGCCAGGGGACATCTCCCAAAAGCCACCTCATTAACAAATGTGCCCTCATTAAACACAGGCCCTTCCTCTGCCCTCCCTTTACAAACAAAAAGCCACAGGACCAAAATAAAGAGGCCAAGACTAAAATTAAACCATTGATGAGTTACTTTAAAATACAGAGAATGCCCATAGGGTCACCCAGGAGCAGGGATGCACCTGAGCATCCCTCATGGAGCAGGGCTTCCCACACACTATTTTCCTCTCTTAATTTTCTTCCTGGTGTTGCAGCATTGGAAAAAGCAGGTTTCAACCACTTGCTTTTGTGCTAATTATATCCTCCTCTGCTGTAAATATCTGGCATTAGCTTCAAGCCCAGGGTGTGGGTTGGGATTTTTTTATAAATGTAAGAGAAGCAGAGGTACTTCCCACTGCCAGAGGACAGGGTTGGATGGGGTATTGGGCAGGAATCGTTCCCTGGGAGGGTGGGGAGGCCCTGGCACAGGGTGCCCAGAGCAGCTGTGGCTGCCCCTGGATCCCTGGCAATGTCCAAGGCCAGCTGAAGCCCTGCTTGCCCACACGGGAGGGGCAGTTCTTCCCATCGTGCCCATCCCGAGGGTCCTGCCTGCCACCACATCCCTCCAGGAGAAACCCAAACAGCCCTGCAAGAAGAGGCGGGAAGAACCTGCTCCCCCTGCTTCCCCGTCTCGATGAGTTTTTCCTCCTACAAAATCACTGAAAGACAAAAATAAATTAAAAAAAACTTCCAAGAGCTATTAGAAGGCAGGGGAGGCAGGCGGGATGACAGGCAGAGGGCGGCACTGCCAGACAAGAGGTGCCAAGGGACCAGGTCTGAGCACTGCAGCATCTGTCTCCAGGAAATCCCCATGGAAGATGAAGCTGATGTGTGCCGGATCCTTCTCCACGTCAGAGCCGGCATGGGAATCAGGGAACCACTCCCCACTGCCATGACAAGAGTCTCCAAAAGGAGCCCCAGCACCAAGGGCTGATCCTCCACCACGAGGCCCTTGGACAGACTGCAGCAATTCCCCTGGGACAAAACAATCCCACTTCATTTTTCAAAGGTTTTATTGACGTGCAGCTGCTGGAGCTGAGAGCTGAAGGAGCAACTCCTTGGATGGGATGGAGAGACACCAGAGCTCTCCAGGGTGGGGACACCAGCTCGGTCCCCCAGCACAGGGACAGGGCTGTGCAGGGACACAACAGCAGCTCCAGACACAGAGAAGCTCCGAGGCACAAAGGGTTTCCTAATGTGAGTTTGGAAGGAAAATCTAGGAAAAAGCACCATTTGAGGAAAAAAAACACCCACAAATATGTTGGTTTAGTATTTGGAGTGAGGGACCTTAGAGTCCCTGCCAATGCCTGAAGAGGCTCCAGGAGAGCTGGAGAGGGACTTTGGACAAGGGGGAATGGCTTCCCAGTGCCAGAGGGCAGGGATAGGTGGGATATTGGGAAGGAATTCCTCCCTGTGATGGTGGTGAGAGGCTGGGATGGAATTCCCAGAGCAGCTGTGGCTGCCCCTGGATCCCTGGCAGTGCCCAAGGCCAGGCTGGAGCAGCCTGGGCCAGTGGGAGGTGTCCCTGCCATGGCAGCGGTGGCACTGGATGGGCTTGGAGGCCCCTTCCAACCCAAGCCAGTCTGGGATTGCAGCCTCACACCTGCCTTATCCA
>VZRN01000761.1:223688-237955 GCA_013397935.1 Dasyornis broadbenti | reverse complement strand
AAAAAAAAAAAAAAAAAAAAAAAAAATCACTATTGCAACGTGGGAGAGACCCATCCATCATCTTTAGGGTGAAATAGAGACAAGTCAAGAGAAGGGGGGGGAAAACCCCAAACCAAACAAGAAAGCAAGAGGAGAGTGGGATGGAAAGGTAGCAGCAGGTGGCCAGCAGCCAGCACCCGCTCCAATAAATCCTACGCTCCTTCAAACTGGCTGATCTCCAGTAAAAACTCGTTTTAATCTGAGACCACGAGACTCCTTTGGAAAGTGCTCCCTGGAGAGGCCCTGGTGCTGTGAAATCCCTTTGATCCCCGAGCTGCTGCGGGGACTGAGGGGGTGATGGGTCTTCAGGAGCCTCGTGCACAGCTCACCATCCAAAACAGGGGAAAACCACCCAAAACCAGGGTCCCTCCACTCCCCCAGTGCCCTGAGACCATGAGCAAACAGCATCGACCTGGCCTGAGGGGAGCTGCAGGGATGAGCACCCTCTTCCAGGGTGACTCACTGACGCTCCACGCTCACACCATCTGACCTGGGATGTCGCATCCACCTCCCCACCAATCCTGGAGTTTGTTGCTTAAAAATCTTTGCATTCCTTTAAGCCCCCATCTCCTGCTGACCCAACCATTTCCTCAAGTAGGGGGAGAAGCCCCATTCCACCCAACCCTTCAGCCCCCTGCAAGCCCCCAGGCTTTAAACTCTGGCAGTCCACTGCAAATTTCAAATTACAGCTGAATATTGAGCAGAAAACTCAACTAATTACAGGTTTCAGATTCTCCATCACGAGTCACCTCAACTCCCAGCTTTGCTTCCCACCAAAACCCTCCCGGACACCAATTAGGGCAGCTCCGTTTGAAGCAATTACTTGGAAAAATCATCAAGGGAGGAGCAGGGATCTGTCAGCACATCCCTGAGGGTTGTTTGCCCTCACCCAGAACCCAGGAAATGCCAGCAGGGATGGGATGGAAGGAAAAGGTGATGGGAAAAGGTAAAGGCAGAGGAGAGTTAGTGGAGGGGAAAAGCCAAATTAAGCCCTGGCATGAACAAGGCACAAGATAAACAGCTGGAGGCAGGTTGATGGAGCAGTGAAGAGTTTCCTATAAAGCAGGTAATATTTGAATAAATAAAAAAGGTTGTTTTTACTGTTAAGCTCTAAACCAGCTCTCCTGTCTTTCTGCCCACCCTCAGCACAGGACTTGGCCTCCAGGATCAGACAGGACCCAGCAGCCCCAAAAACAAGGAGCATCCCAAGTCCAGAGCATCTCACTGAGCAAATGGGCTCAGGGACGACTCAAGCGGGGCACAGTGGGACAGAGTTCAGAGCAGGGAGCAAGCGAAGCCCCCAAATGCCACCCAGGAATGGTGCCCACACCATCCTCGTGGAGAGGGGAGCTCCCTACGGCTGCCTGGCTGGCTCTGCTCCCCCAGCCTGGCCACCAGAGAGGAGACGGATCCAGAGAAGAACAAAAAATGGTTTAAAACTAACGAGATTTTTTAAAAAGTCAATTTCCATTTTCTACCTTACAGTTGCCAAGACCTGGAGATGCCTCCAACTCACAAGCCCTTCCCCCACACCTGAAAAAGCCAGAAACATGTTTTTTTCTCCCTTTGCCACACAACCAGGGAGAAGCCAAGCCTAAAATACTGCAGGAATGAAACCAGGAGAAGCCACACAGCAGCCCTGGGGCACAGGACACAGAGGTGGGCGGGGGCAGAGGTCCCCAGGGACACAGGGGGACCCTAGGACTCACCGTGAGGCAGGTCAGGCGTCAGGTGAGGCATCAGGTAACTGTGGATGAGCTCCCAGTCGAAGTCATCGTCCTCGCCCTGGCTGTACTCGCACTGGTTCGGGTCACTGTCCTCCTCGAAGGTGCAGCCAGCTGTGGGGACAGAGCTGTCAGTGTCCTGGGCCCCCAGAGCTGCTGTGCCCTCCCCAAAAGCCCCACCAGGATGGTGCGGTGCCCCCGGAATGCTGGGGGACTCCAGGCATCCCCCAGGTGCGCCATGAGCAGGGCTGTGGTCCTGGGTGCTGCCATGGCTCCCATCCGGCTCCAGCAGCAGCACGAGCTGGCAGGTCTCAGCTCCCAACAGGAGCAGGATGCAGCTCCAGCTTTGCTTCCCAGGGCCGAGAACCCAAGGGATTTCTCCCAAGAAACAGCACTTGGCTGTGATGGCCGCACAAAATTCCTGCTTTCACCCCAACCCTCCCCCTGCAGGTTGGGCTCTTGGGGCTCTGTCCATGGCCTGACACGAGTGTGGCAGTTCTGAGCCAGAGCTCCAACCCCTCTGAACACACCCCGGAGCCCCGCTTGGCACTGCTGAGTCCTTTTATCAGTTGGATTTTATTACAATTTATCTCCTGGGGGTCCGAGGATGTTTACACAGCACCTCCCTGGTCCACAGTGTGCTCGGCTGAGCACAGACAAGTGGGAAAATGCCAAAAGGCTGCTTGTTCCCACAGGAGGTGACATGGAGAGAGCCCCCCACCCCGCATCCAGCCCCCTCCCACCATCCACATTCCAGTCACCCCCATTTCCCAGTCCCCACTCCATCCCACATCCATCCCTNCCTCCCACGTCCATCCACCCCTGGAGCTCGGGGCTTTGCCCTTGGGGCCACCGGGGGCTGGTGTGTTCACACTGCCCCATTGTCCCATTAAACCCCCGATTACACGGGACCAGGGCACCGCGCTAATTAACGGGGCCAGGCTGACAAGGGGCCCCAGGAAGCCCTGAGCAAGCGGAATGAACAAAGGCAAACATCCCCTAATGGGTTGGCAGGAAAACAGAGCTGGGCCAAGGGATTATTTCTGCTGGTTTTTTCCTATTTTATCCCAAATTACATCAGTAATTCCCCCCGACACCCGGGGATTTGGCAGTTAATGGCCTCGCTGCCGGCACGGGTTGTGCTTCCCTGAGCTCAGGGATGCTTGGCTGCAACACTTAGTCAAACACGAGCCCAAACACTGGGAAAAAAGCCTGTAAGATGCCCAGGAAATTTCAATTCCCAACTCTTTCATATATAAGAAGATATTTGTGGCTTTTTTGCCCCTTTGCACTCATTTTTTAAAGCACAAGGGCACATTCCAGCTCTGTCACCAACTGTTTTTTCCTCTCAGAGCCATAAGAAACTTCTTTTTAAAAAACTAAAAGCAAATTCTCTCCTATTCATATGTCTGGAGGCACTGAGACATCACAGCTTTCTTAAAACCCTTCCCAAAATGGAGTGTCTGCCCAGCCCACGTGCGGATGTGCCCCCGCACCGCAGCCCCTGGTCCTCAGCTCTCACCACGAGACGTGTCAGATTTTAGAGTCTGGAACTTGGCTGCACTTTCTAACGGGAGGAAAAGCACAAATCTGTCAAAATTTTCCAGGAAGGAAGGAAAATAAAATAAATTTCAAAATAAAACACTGTCAGAGACTAAGTGCCAAGTGATTTAAAAGAAAAAAAGCCCAAGTGTTTCTTTCCAAGATCTGCTGAGCGGGATATTCTGGGAGGCAGAAATTTGTTCTTGGGGGATTTTTTTTGGCCTGAGAAACCAGAGCAGAGACAAACAGCGTTTCAGGCTGGCAGACCCCCATTTCCCAGGGAAAAGTGATTCCTTCAGCCCCAATAAACGATTCCCAGCCGCTGAAAACATCAGGAGATCTGTACCCTTCTCCTCCAGGACTGCAGCCGCCCACCCAAATCCCACTGCACAGCCACTGCCACCACCAATGCCGTGCCTCAGTCTCCCCACTGCTCCATCACCCCACGGCTGCATCCTTGGCCACTCACGAGACGATGCCCAGGCTCCAGAAGTTTAAAATGCAATTACACAGTAGATATTGTGCTGGCAGAGCCACAGCTGGCCCAGCCGATCCATCTCCCTCCTCGGACAGCTTTATTGCCCCGGCTTTTCCCGGCACGAGCCTTCCCTCCCATCCATGGCACAAAGCGAAGGCAGTTCGACCGGCCACTCCATTTCCCTGACTAATTTGTCCATGATTTGTACATCCAGGGAAAAAATCCAAAGGGTTTTGCAGAGCCTTGGTTTCCATGAGTTATGGGATGCCCCTGGCACCAACTCTCCCCAGCCAAGGACAGGGCTGGGGAGAAGCTCGACCTCCAGCAGGTTCTCCCTCCCCATCACAAGATTAAGGGCATAAAAATTAACACCTGAGCAATTAAATGCCAACAGCCCAACTCCTGAGGGGGTGGCTGGAGGTGCTCCAGCAGCTGTGAAATGTCAGAAGGGGGAAACCCAGAGCAACCTGCAAAAAATTAATGTTTCACCAAAACATTTGCAAGGAGGGCAGGGAGGCTGCAACCCAAAATATCCATCTGTAGCAGTGGGAGGGTTATTCCATCCCAAGGGCAGCGAGACAGGGACTGTGAGAGCTGGGTGAGACTGCTCCAGGTATGGATTTGCCCTGAAAATGAACCAAGGAGCCCCCAGTTCCCTGTGCTGGCTCCAGGCCAGGGTGACAGCAGCTCCGGGTGAGGAGGTGAAGGCAGCGAGCGCGGGAGGTGCAATTCCAACGCGAGAGCGGCTAAAAATACCACAGGGAGCTGGTGGTCTCCCCCCAAGAGTGGGATGTGTCCGAGACACAGCCTGAGCACCCCAAAGCTGCCTAAATCACCCCAAACACAGCACCTGCCCCACGCATGAGAGGCAGCCCATGCCAAGGATGAGATGTACCCCATGGAACACCCTACACAAAACCCCCAGAGCATCACAGCGCTCCTGAGCAGAGGGGAGAGAGGGATGAGCACCAACACGGGGGTTTAACACCACATGGACCAGAATTTTTAAAATAAGAAAGAAAAACGAGGTCGTTTGAGGGATTTGCCAAGGGGAACGGGTACCAGTGCTGCCTCCAGGTCCTGCTGCCACTTCCATGGATCTGCCACGTGCCCAGGCAGAAGGGGGCAGAAGGACAAGCACCAATGTAGAGGTTAAACACCAGACCAAGCAAAATTGTTTAAAAAAAGCAAAAGAAAGTGCCTTGAGGGGTTTGCCAGGAAGCCTGGTAGCATCGCCCTGGGTGCCACTGCAGCACCAGGCCATGCAGAGGGTGCAGAGGCACAGGCACCAACACGAGCGTTAAACACCAGATGGACTAAGTTTTCTTGAAAAGAAAGAAAAGAAGGTGCCTTAATGGATTCACCAGGGAGAAAGGCACCACTGCTACCCAGCATCCCCCTTCACAAGGATGGAGAGGAGGAAATCTGGGGAGGGGAGGGACTAGGGATTCACAAAGAAGAGGGAGGAAAAGAAAGACTAAACAGCCAAGTACAAAGGACAGCATTTAATTAATTCTCCATGGCCACTGAGGAACGTGGCCGCCTGCCCACAGCCCACCCCACGCTCTTTCATCCGCAGAGTCTACGCTGCTCTCGCTTCAAAGTTAATTACACACTTAAACCTTTCCTGTTTAACCTCCTGCACCATGGGACATGATCCATGGCTTCTCTTTCCTTTTATCGAGCAGCCTTGAGACAGCTCCTGTGCCAAAGGGCAGCCCAGCACCATCCCGGGTGGGATCACAGCCCAGCACCAGGATGGGACCACAGCCCCCGCGCCATCCCGGGTGGGACCACAGCCCCCGCGCCATCCCGGGTGGGATCCTGCTCTCCCACACCCAAAGGAGGCAACGACACCAGACCCTCTGGGGTATCATCAGACGGGGACATTACACCAATTACAGCCCAAAATGGGGATAGGCTTTATGAAAAATGGGCTCATACCAAAACTTTAGCAAGTGCTGCTTTCCCAGAGCTATGAAATATGGTGCAGCCACCCAGGACTCCCAGTCCTGATGAGAAAAAAACGTTTTGCTCCTATCTTGGCTTAGCCAGGACTGGATCAGACCCATGGTCCTGTCTGGGGTGCAGCACCTTGGGGGCACAAACCACAGCACCCCATGGCACAGGCACCAGCCAGGAGAGGTAACACTGGTGATCTTTCAGAGTTAAGATAAATTTTTTATCCCTGGCCTTCTCCAGCAGATCCTGCCCTCTGTTCCAAGTGATTCTCAGCAGGAAATCAGGATTCAGGTACCCACAGGGCACAGCACACTGCCCTTGCAGCCAAGTGCAAACACCCTGCGGAGTGAAACCTTCATCTGACCACACACAGATGTGGCAGGCGGTGAACAGAGCTCTTGTGGCATCAAATCCAGAGTTTTCACTGCCTCCCAGGAGCAGGGATAGAGCTGCAGGCTTTGCAGTTGCACAGCCCCGAACTATCACACCCAAGACTCTCCTCTCAAATGCATGTGAGGAAGATGCTGCATCAAAGGATGAAGCTCTTTACGCAGGATAAACCGTCAGTGAGGTGCTGCGAATGGGGAAACCGAGGCACAGGGGTGATCTGGTGAAGTCCCAGAACACCAGCAGCCCGGGATCATCCCAGGGATGGCAGAAAGCCAAGGGAGCCAGCTTTGCTGGGATCCAGGACCGCAGCTCCAGCAGATCCCTGCAAGGTGCCATCCCTTCCCGAGCACCCCCACGGAGCAGAGCCAGCCTTCCACCTCCCAGATCCCAGCTGCTATTTAAAGGTGATTTCCTTGGCACACTCCTACGGGAACGTGCCCCGGGAAGGAAACGCTGGGAGTTACTTCCCTCCGGGCGCCAGCAGACACAGGGGATGGGGAACACTCACTGCAACTCATCTAAAATTAGACGTATTTCTCAGCCAGCAAGATCTGTACACAGCACTCCTCAGGCTCCTGGGCAAGGTTAAGGGATCAGGGATCATTTCCATCAGATTCCCAGGGGGTGTGATATTCCAGGGGTCTGGGGCTGTTTGGCACCGAGCAATCCAACTCAGTGAGAAAATCCAGACAGGCAGAGGGTCCTGTGTGACAGCAGCCCAACACCTCACACTGACAGGGACCCCCACCACACCAGGCACCCCAACAGCTCCACGGCCAAGCCCAGTCAAGCCCAAACACCCCAGGATTCCTCTGGGAAAACCTCTTCCAGCCCAGGCAAAGGGGAGCTGAATCCCTCCGTAGCTGCACTTGGCACACTCCGAGGGCCTGGGGCACAGGCACAACACAGAAAATGTTTTTGTGCATCACACCCCAGAGATGATGACAAACCCCCTCCCTGCTCCTTTGTTCCCCACTTTTGCCAAAGAGAAACGTTTAAGACAAATATCACAGATTTCTCAGCCCTGATAAAAGCTGATTGGAAGAATATGGAAAGCAGCACCATTAGAATTCTCACCAGTAGTTTGTTTTGGTTCTCCGAATCATTTTAAATATTGTATTTAATAGAAAAATAATTTGCTCAGCTGTAAGAAACATCAATTTGCAACTTGAAGCCTTGTATATTAGCCAGAGAAGCTAATGTGTAAACATTAGCAGCTCCAGGAACGCGTGGGGTTTGGCCAATGCAATTCCAGGGAGAGAGCAGCCAGATATTAAGACGGAGGATTTGCATAATAAGTCACTTATGCCTGATAACCTCAGTGTTTGGAACACGCAGGACTAGAGAACAACATCCATCTGCCAGCAACTACAGAAGACATAAATCTCCCTTTTTCCTTTCTTTTTTTTTGTTTTTTGACTGGTAAAGAGTCTTTATGGCCTTTACCTGCAGGTCCCCATGGAGTTGTCAAACCTCCTGCAGCAAGTACCCAGTCCCAGCAGCCTTCGAGGAACCTCAGGGATGGGGGAGAACTGGGAAATCTGGATTCATTACAGGCATTTTGAAGCAAATACAACTGGGAGAATACAACTCTGAAGAGTTTGCAATGCCACAGGGATGGCTCATGCTTGGACAAGGACCAAGTGTGCCGTACATCACTGTGCAGTGAAAATGCATTAAAAGCAAAGCGGGAATAACTAATCTTGCCACAATCCTTCCTTGGGGCAAATCCAGCTGCCAATTGCAGCTCCACATGCTCTTCCCTCCCCTCAAAGCAGCTCCAGGGGGATCAGCACTCCGGGGACTGGGATGCTGCGTCACCCCATGCAGGTGGCACCAGGAATGGCTCCCTGGAATGCACCTCCCTGGCTGCTCTGGAGTGGTGCTGGGGGGCACAAGCCAGGAGGTTTTAACTCCATGGCCAGAGGGAATGTGGGGATTTAACATCCCATCCATGGGCTGTTCGTGCCCAGCACCCAGATCCAGCCAGTGCTGATCCCAAGGCAGGACCAGGCTCGCTCCATTACCTGTTCCCAGCTCAGCAGAGGGCCTGCAGCATAAAAATACCCTCAAGCAGCACAGCCAGGAGGCCACTAACCTGCAACACAAGTGCTTTAATAATGAACCATCACTTAATTAACATCATCAGTGCTGCCTCTTGGACTCCATGGGAAGAAAAACAAGGCAGAAAACCTTTGGAAACCTCCATCCTGCCGTTATCGATCACTCCCCGTGCAATTACAGCTCACAGGTTGTGGAACTGTGCGACACCTTGGGGGAAAAAAATAGTAACAAATTAAAATAAACTGGAAAAGGCAGGGGGAAAGAAAGCTCATTTCTCCCCCTGGCTCCTTTATTACCATCATGTCCCCCACGTCCCTGCTGAGGATGATCCACCCCACATGCCCAGGGACCCAGTGACACCAGGCCTGTGAGCCCCGGGGGGAACACACTGCTTTCAGGGAACACCTCAGGACACAGAGATGCTCCCTTGGCAGGAATTCAGGGAGGAAAAGCAGCTGCCCAGGATGCAGCAGCAGCAGCACAAATCCCTCAGGGACTCCAACACCAGAAATCATGGGAAAGATCAAGTTTTCCAAACCAACCCCATTTTGCAGGGGATAAAAAGCGGGGAACCCTCAGTGTCCCCTCCCACAGCAGGTCCCACATCTCTGCAGTGATGGATGCAGGAGTGCGGTGCCAGAAGCCTCATCCTCCTGGGAGGGAGCACATGCCAGCGCTGGCAGGGCCTTGGGAGGCAGCTCCCAGGGTTATTTGTGGTCTTTCCTGGCAGAGAATGGAGCCGGAGAGCCCTCGGCCACCATCCAGCAACCATCCCTGGGATGGGGCTGCACCACTCCCACCATGCCCAGATCCCAGTCCAGCCCTGGGCACAATAAAAGGTGGAAAGAAGTAAGGCTCAGTGCCGTGCAAAATCCAGGCTGACATCCTCCTCCTCCTCATTCCATGCCACCAGGAGAGGCAGGAGTAGCCGTGTGGGCTGACTGACGCCGGGGCTGGAAGGTGACAACGTGTGACATGGGCACATCCATCACCAGCGCCAGGGCTCGGCTGAACCCTCTGCTATGGAATGGGGAAACTGCATCTGCTGGGAGCTTAGAGGCACCAGCAGGAGCCCCTGTGGAAGGAATAAAAAGGAGCCCTGTGCCCATTGGGTCTCTCACAGCTCTGGGGAACACGTGGGACCAAGCCAGGCACCCTTCAGCCAGGCAAAGGTAGGGAAATGGCAAAACAAGTCCCAAAAGAAAGGTCTGTTTTAACCACACCATGAATTTGGCTCAGCCGCTCCAGTCAGAGCTGGCTTGGGCATCCACCCATCCTGACATGCAGCATCCTCAACCCACTCCAGCAAAAACTCTGGGATTACACTAATTATGCAGGAATAAGTGAACAGTCCCTGCAGAGCCAGTGTTGTGTACACACACCCTGCAACGCAATGGGAGCACTTTGAAACCCCAATGCCCAGCACCTTCCACCTCCTCCCTGCACACATCCTGCTCCAGACAGATCCCAGCTCCCACCCCTGACCAGCTGCAGCCACCATTCCATGGGAAGGAAGGCAGGATACAGCCCCTCGCACAGAGAAATGTTATTCAGAGCCAGCAGCTCCCCAGATGGGAGCCTGGGTGAGAGACTAAATAAAAAAGTTCAGTTGATAGAAAGAGAAATAGCCCAATGCGGAGATACACTGCTTTAGTTTAATATTGTTATAATCCAGGGAAAGCAGACTGGTTGCTGGCTGCAGAAAAATCAATGGGATACTATCACTCAGCAGACAGATCAAAATACAGTAAAAGTAAGTAGAAATAATAACAGAAATAGGAGAGTCCTTGGGAAGAGCCCCGGAAGGGCAGTGGCTGAACCTGCACCATGGGGAGAGGTCAGAGCCTGCCCTGGAATTCACTGCAGGGCTTCCAAAGTCACTCCTGAGCTGCTCCTTCCCCAAAAACACACTTGGAGAACTCCAGCTCCATAGGGTGCAGAGGCAGGCGCCCCAATGCCACCAAAACCACAGAACCCGATGCCCCAGTGAGGACTTTGAGGTGCCAGGGGGTGACCAGGATCACCCACATTGTAGCACCTGGCAATTAAGGGAAGGGCATTTATGCAGCTAAATTAGCCAGGGTGTCAATGGCCTCTGTTGACTGCAAGGATGTGCTGGCTGGGGATGAGGACCTGGCACTGCAGGGTGTGTGGGCTGTGACAGCTCCTCATCCCCACCAGTGTGCTGCCAGCAGCAGGAAACGACTTCACAGAGGACACCATCCTTGGGTGGGTCTGCCTGGACTTTCTGACCAGCCTTGGAAATTGCTGCTGTTGAACCCTCCACCAGCACAGCTGTTTGGAGTTTTTGCAGGAACCCAAGGCTCCAGGGTCACACAGCACAGGACAGAGAGTGGTTGCACCCCAAGGAGCCCTACAGAGCACCCCCAAGACCACAGCAGCTCCACAGACACCTCTAAATCCATCCAAGCAAGGAAGCACAGTTTGCTGTAGCCCATCCCTCCACCTGCTCTCGCCTCCATAAGCGAGCGGCTGCAATGCTCCATCCCCTCTGGAGGAAAGCCATTCCCACCATCTCCTGTCAGGACACAGCAGGAACACTCCTCAGGCAGCAGCCCAAAGCCAAGCGAGCAGCTACACCACAGCCAGTGATTCATCACCTCTTCCACACTGGCCACCACTCGCCTCTGGTGACATCCTGCTCCGGGGGACATCGTGCTCCAGACGCTGGGTCCAGCAGCTGAGGGTGCAGTTGCTGGACCGGAGCCACATGCGCTCCTTGGCTCAGCTAATTGGCCTAATTAGGCTGAAAGCCTCCAGCACGAAGCAGCACTCAGGCTCAAACGCCCAGGGGTCACCAGGGCTTGTCTCCTGAGCAGGGCCATGGGGACAGTGGCCTCGTTAAGACTCATCAGGTCATCAATGTCCCTGTCCCCTCATCCTCAGAACATCTCCTGCCTCCTCATCCCAGCCACAACCCTGATTACCTTAATGATGTCAGGAAAGGTTAGAGCCACATGGGGGGGTCCAGGGAGCCAAAGAAGTTATTGGTTAACTTAGGGCTCCCCAGCACCAGCACCACCCCAGAATGGGGAAGGAGGGACCCTCTGGCAGCCCCAGAAGACTGCAGGGAGCTGGGGGGCTGTGCCAGCACAAGTGATTTGCCAGTATTTTTCAGGCCCAATTAAAAAAAAAGACATCAAAAAAATTGTGTATGACAAAAATATTCAGGAAGTTGCTCCAGCTGCAACATGCTTCCATCCCCCAGCTGCAGTGCAATGCTCTGCTCCCACTGCATCCCTGTCAGGGACGGGGCCTTTCTCAGCTTTCAGTGGGGTCCCAGGCAATGGGGGACACGGCAGGCACGTCCCTGCTCCCCCTTCAGCCACGGGGCTGCCCAGACTGCCCCACCCCCCGAGCTGGGGCCACCATTCCCACTGCAGGACACTGCAGGGAAGCCAGGTGCCAAAGGGGTGCCAAGCACCCACCCTTACCCAGCTCCTGTTCCTCAGCATCTGGAGCACTTTTGGAGGTAGGAAGGTCAGGAAATAACAAATTCATGGCCAAGCCAGTCAGGACACCCTTTCCAGCTGTGAATCTGTCACACACTGGGACCCCACTGAGCCCCAGACCCAGGAGCATTGCGTTCTCTGTGTTGCCACTGCAGCCCAGCCTCCTCTCTGGGGCAAGCCGCATCCCAATGGCCAGGCATCCCCAGGAAAAGCCCCTGCAGCCCTCTGTACCCCATGGCATGGAGGAGCAGGGCAAGGAGGAGTTCTGCTGTCCTGCTCCTGCAGCGAGCAGCGCACCAGCACCCAGATTTGGGGTCTGGCAAAGGCACCCAGGGACAGGGAACAGGGACAGCCGCAGCCTGGCTCACCACAATCCACACTTGGATTCACCCTCCAGGTGGGAGAAATTGGGGTGCAAGGCCTGAGCCCCTTAGATGTGCAGGGAACATGTTCCCCCCACCAGTGCCCAGGTAGGAGCTGCAAACCTGGGCTGTGACACCCAGGCAGGACCTGGAGCAGCACGGAAGCAGTCTGGGAACGAGCTGCAGCCAGCAACCACCCAGCCAGCAGGAACATCCCTGATTTAAGAAAAATAAATAAAATAGCAGCCCCAAAGGGCAGCTGACATGTGAGCCCCCAGCACAGGCAGTAGTGATGGGGACAGGGCTGCTCCACAGGCAATGGCTCGTCTGCCTTTGCCTTCCCGCAGTTGGAAGAGCTGGACTTTGGCTTTTGATCCAGGCAGAGCGTGCGGAACCTGCCGCTCCCAGGGCCAGGAAAGTAAACAGCTCAGGAGCACCCAGGAAAGTCCCTCTGGCACCTGCCAGCTCCAGAGCCACTCCCCAGAGACGTCCTCCATGCAGCGAGGAGGAGCAGATCCCCAGCATCCCTGAAGCCAGGCAGCCGCAGGCTGGCACCCCCTGTCCCCACCCCATCACCCACCTGCACCCATTCCCACACAGGGAAAAGCAGCAGCGGCTCCTCCCAGGCCACCTGCAGCGAAAAGGAAAAGATCCATCTCCAGGACTTATTTACCTTAAGGCTGCCAAGAAGGAGGCAATTAGCTCCGGGGATTAATTGTTGGGAATCCTCCTTGTCCAGAGGGGAAAGCCTCAGTTTCACCAAGTACTAAGGGGGGGTCTCCAGAGTGGAATGGGAGAGCAGGATCCAAGCAAAGCTGCAAAGCAAATCCCAAGCTTCCATGGTGGAGAAGAGGTTTGGGAATCTTGACATTTAATCATGCAGTAACGAAAGGTTCCCAGACATGTCTAATAAGACAATTACAGTGCATGTTAATAATAGATTATTAAAAAGCTTATTTATGGAGGTTTAAGCAGGCAGATGACAGGGCCGTGTCAATAAGCCTCTCCAGAGCCTATGCTACCTCCCAGATCCCAGGGATGCAGCAGGGATTTGCCTTCCTTTGCCTCCAGCCCCTCGTGCTTAACCCTTGCATGACTGTCCAAAGCAAAGCAGCAAATCCCTGGAGAGGGACTGCAGCCAGGAGAGAATTGTTATGGTGCGTTCTGGGGTGCTCAGGGCTCCCAGCCCCTCTGCAGAGCAAGGATTGGGTGATGAAGTGAAGGAAAAGCTCCATCCCAGGTGCAGTCAAGGGAAAAACCAACATCAACCGGCAGCAAGGAGGATGTCACAGCCAGGACAGGGGTTAAAGCCACCAACAAGCACCTGCCTTGGTCTTCCAGGGGGTGTCCTGCCTCCTGCAGGGCCCTGATCCTGATAGACTTTATTCTGGGAAAGCTCCCAGGGAAGCTGGAATAGGGCTGGTTTGTCTTAAGTTTGGATAACAAAGGGAAAAATGTGCATTTTGGGCCAGGAGGTGACTCACCAGCATCCCTGTTCCCAGGGTCAGGGCAGGTCCAGGCACCCAGAGGAAAAACATGAAACAGGAGTTTTGGAACAAGAAGAAAAGGGTAAAAATGAAACAAATGCAACTGTAAGTCTTGATGAGGGAGAAAAAAAACAAGCATTGCCAGGCTCCACCACGGAGCTGCAGATACAGAGCCAAAGGGACAGGTCCATCCAGGAGCATCAGCATCACTTGGGGCCTCCCTAAATTCTGCTTCTCTCTCATGGATGCTGAAAATCCACCAGACTCACGTCCCTCTGCACACACTGGAGAGCCAAGGGCTTGGGAGCCAGAAACCTGTGCCCTGGGCACACTTGGGCACGTCAACAGGATTTTCCGGAGCATCCCGACGCAGGAGCCTGAAGGGTGTTTGCACTGTCTGGGTGCTCTGGGAAAGGGCATGGGACTCCCAGGGCATTAAAAACACACGTAGGAGCAAACAAGAGACAGAGCTTCTTCTCTGGCACGGCAGAACAGGCAAGAGGAAAAAATAATCCAAGCCTGAAACAAGCTGACAAGGAAAATGTAATGTTCTCGCACATTTTATGTGCTTGGTGAAGGCGGGGTGGGGAGAAAAACGCCGTGGCATCGGAAAGCCCACGGACGGCCAGGTGGAGGGAAATCAACAGCGGGGAAAGCACTGGAAGAGCAGGATCAGGCACCTGAGCACCCGGAGGACACAAAACACTGATCCTGTCCCTCCGCAGCAGCCGGGGACACTCCTGCTC
>VZRN01000761.1:196474-219880 GCA_013397935.1 Dasyornis broadbenti | reverse complement strand
TCTCCGGTACAGGGGGAGAGGGGGCCGAGCTGCCCGGGAGCGCTTCTTGCTTGCGGGGAGGACCCCGCAACGGTGCGGGAGAAAGCACGGCTGCGGGCGGGCCCGGCTGCAGGCAGGTCCCACTGCGGGGAGGGTCCCTGTTGCAGCGGGGGGATCCAGCTGCAGGGGGAAGAGGCGTTCCCTGGGTGCAGGAGGCTGCCAGGCTTCGGGGGGTCCCTGGTTTTAGGGGTGTGCAGGGATGTAGCGACAGTCCCCAGCCTGGTGGGGCCCTGCCTAAAGAAGCGTCCCCACGACCCTCCAAATGCAGGGGCTGTCCTCAGGGGCCCCACCAAGCTAGAGTGGATCCTGGGGGAGTTCCAGCTGCAGGACAGGTGCTGGGAGGAGGCTGGGACGGGGGGAGGCGTTGGTGACACCTGCTCAGGGGTGGGTGCCCCCAGCCCCGCGAGTGCCCCCCATAACACGCGGGCTGTGCCCAAGGCTTGTGAGGCAGAGCCAGGACCCCGCGGGCTGGACACTGGGGACAGAGCCTCCTGCCCACCTCAGTGTGTCCCAAAACCCCCTGGTCCTCCACCACAAGCTGCATGTCCTCGAGGCACAGGGACACGATGCTTTGCCCCGCAGGATGGTGACATGGAAAGCTGAACGAGGCTGTATGGGAGTGGCAGAGGCACGTGGGACCCCAGTGACAGCCAGCAGAGCCACTGTCCCCTGGGGTGGGAAGGGGGTGACAGAGGGATGTGCAGGATGTAACTCAGAGCAAGCAAGCAAGAAATAAGAAAAACCCAAAAGGATGTAAAAGGAGAAAAATCTCTGTCCCTTTCCCAGCCAAGGGTGCAGGATCAGGCACAGAGAGCTGGCAGCCCCTGCTGCCCCTGCCGGCAGTGCCAGCGGGGATAAAAGGCCCCTTGTTCGTTGACATTCTCTCCAGCCCTATTTCTGGAGGAAAATGTTTTCCCAAAGCTTTGGGGTGAGGAGGAGGGGAACTTTGCATCAGCTTTCCAGCGTGATCCATGCTTGGGTCACCCAGCCTGCCCTGGCTGCGACTCCAGAGTGGGAATCTGCTTGGGCGCAGGAAAACTTGGAAAGCAGAGGGAACAATGCTGGAAATATTGGGACTTTTTACCCCAAATCACACAGGGAGAATCCCTGGCATCGCCCTACAATGATTCAGCCTTGTCCTGAAAGACAGCACCCAGTGCCAGCACCCAGCAGGGTGGCAGAGGGACAGGAGACAGTACCTGGGTGTCGCTTGGCCCGGTGAACCTACCAGGAATCCCAAACCCTGGAAGTAGGACAACACTGCCCACCAGCTTCATCCAAGTTCAGCTCATCCCCAGGGATGCTGCTGTGCTGCATCTCTGTGTTGGGCTGGCTTCATTATTTGGGGACACTGCACAGCCCTGGGGACACTGCACTGACCCCGGGGCACTGCAGAGTCCCCTCCCAGGCCCCTCCTGCCTGGGACAGGGGTTCAGCATATCTGGGGTCACCCCAGAGCTGCCAGCCCCAAGCACTCCTCCTGGCAGTGTCCCCAGTGTCACCCCCCTGTGCCATTGGGGTACAAAACCTTTACCTTCCATTCCCAGTTGCCCCCAGTTGCTCCCAGCAGCCCCCCAAGCAGGTTAGCACCGTGGTGACACCTTCTTGCAGGGATGCATCTGTCCCCATGGATGTGGGGACAAACCAGGCCAGGACTGTGTGTCCTCCAGCCAGGACAGCACATTTGGGATGAGGGCAGAGGGTGATGGACACTCCTCTTGGAACCACACTGCCCCACGCTGAGCATGGAGTGATCCTGACAAATCCTCTCCCAGCGACACTAAAAGCCTGTTAAAATAATGCCCGATAAGGGAATTAAGCTGCTTAGATGCGTGGCAGTGAAGGCAGGAGAGGGCTGGCACGGTGCTAACTCTGCAGGGCTCCCCTGAAGTTTTTTGGAGAAAAATCCCCAAAATCCTTCTGGGAAGAGAAGCTGGGTGACACAGCAGCTAAGGGATGAGCTGGGGACAGTCTCTGCCCAGACTGGGGAGGAATTTGGGGGGGTTTGTCCCAGCAGCTGAACGGAAACAGTTCAGGGTGGAAATGCAGCCGAGGGCAAGCAGCAGCAGGATATTCCCAGGATTCTGGGGGAGCCCACCAGGAAATACAGAGTTTTTAAGCTGTACAAGCTTGTTGGAGCACTGACTGTGCTTTCCACCACCTTTTAAACACCAGAATTGTATTTCCAAACCAATCGTTTCACAAAACAATAAAAAGGGGTTTTTGTTGCAGCCAGCATGGCACAACAGAACTGTTCGCAATTCCCTGTGGGCCACCATCCTGCTCCAACATTCCACAGCCCAATCCCAGCTGTGCCACCTCCTCGGGTGAGCCCTGGGATTCATTTGGTGACACTTCCGTGCTCCTTAGCAGGGATCATTAACACACCCAGGACCTGCCATGCGTTGAGGGCACGGCCTCCATTTTGCATGGAGGGTGTGCATTCATACTGCCACCCGGTCTGGGGACAAGCAGCAACTGTCCTGCTCTGGGTGAGGACAGTTTCCTCTCCAGCACATCCAGCTCTAATCCCATCTGCCCAACAGGTCTGAAAGGGAGGAAAGGTCAGCCAAGGACCCATCACCACTTCCCCGAGCTGGGGGGGACCTGCCTGACAGTGACAGGGCCAGGGGTGCAGACAAGGACACGGGGATGGTTTTGGAGGTGGCACAGCACAGCACCCATCGTGCATGGCCTGGGCTAATCCTGCTCAGAGGGAAGAAAGGAGGGAAAAAGGGAAGCAGTGAGGAAGGAAGGACGGATGAGAAGACAGCATCACTCCATGCAGCTGTGGGGATCGAGCCAGTGACAACCCATCAGGACCAAGCTCCATCCCATTCCTGGGGTGCAAATCCTTTCCCCTATCCCTTCCCAATCATCGCCTTCCACCCTGAGCACCAGCAGGATGAGCCCACATTCCCCTGCCCTGTCTCCCCGTGCCATCAGCCCTGAGCGTCTTGCAGGAGCAATCGAGTTAAAATGAAGTAATCACTCTTCAAGTACAGTCATTTGCAGAAAAAATATAGGCCTTGCAGTGATTGCAAATGGTCTCCACTGGAACCATCCCTCCCACTCGAGGGAGAAATGTTTTCAGCTCTGGGGTTTTCAGCTCAGTGACAGCAGCCTCAAGTGCAGCCAGTGTGGCCACATCACATCTTGTGGCTTCTCCCAGGTTGGGTGTAAAAAGCTGGGATTTGGCGCTTTGAGTCTCTTAGGAACCAGCAGTACTTTGGGAGGATTCTTTTGCCCTCAGATATCTCTCTAAAATGGCAGGTTTGGGGAGAGGGGCTGCCCTGAGCCCTGACTCCAGAGCCCAGGGATGGAGCTGCAGCACCCACCAGTCCCCTCAAACCACTGGACAAGCATCTCCACGCTGATCAGGGCTTTCCATACCAAAACCCTTTCATTTTTGACTTATTTCAGAATGCCACCTTCTGCTGCCAGCACAGTAATTCCCCCTTTTTCCCCATTAAACCTGCAGGGCACAGAGCCTGTCCCTCCCTCCCCAGCATCGCTCCCAGCAGTGCCTTCCCTGCAGCAAACGGCTCTTGCAGAGCTGCTGGGACACAAATCCCCACACTGCATTTTAAGCAATTTCACACCCCCACCCCCCCAAAAAAAAAATTTGCCTTCTGGGGATTTTCCTCCTTTACCCTTTACTCCAGTCCCTCCTCCTCCCATATCCCCCTTTTTCTTTTTCTATACCTCCACCTGTTAACACCCCCATCCAGTTCTTTCTAACAACACACTGCTATTTTCTCAAATCACCTGCCTTTTGCTAATGCCAAAAATCCTTTTTCTTTCTTAACAGACAAAATAGATTATCTCATCCTGCTGTTCTCCTCCCTGTCTGTCCAGCCCCGAGCGGTCAGACGCCCGCCGTGGTGCCGTGGCCGGATGTAATAGGGCTATTAGATGAGTTATCACAGCCTGAAAGGATGAAATAACTTCTGTGCCTTCATCCAAACAAAACTCTCTATTCCTGTTCAATGCAACGGGCGAACAAGAGTTCCCAGGGGAAATAGCCAGGAAAATGTTAGAAGATGTTAGAAGGTGTTAGAAGATGTTATTTAAGATCTGACCCTTTGCCAAGCCACCTCTTGGTTTGGGCTCAAAGGGCACTGGGGTTTCTCCATGGGGAATTGGGAAGCCCAAGGATCAGTGCCAACACCAGAGCTAAATCCTCACCCGGGTGCTGCTCTGACAGCATTTTTTGAGTGCTGGGTGGCACAGCCTCATGAGTGTCCCACGCGTGGCTGAATCCCTGGACGACTTGCATCAGTGAACTGCTGTTTCCTCACCCCAGGCACTAATTCCAAGAAGAAACTTTGCTTTTCATCTCAGAAGGAGCTTTCTCAAGCTGTCCCTGCATTTCCCATGAGCTCCATGCAAAGGCCCCAGATCTGCAGGCGAAACACCCAGCCCAGCCCACAGCAGCATCCCAGCCCCTGTGGGAGATGCTCCAGAGCCAGAGCCCCTGGGCTGGCCCTGCAGTGCACCCACGCCCCAGCCAGCTCTGAGTGACTTCCCTGGGCCACCAATTCCCCCAGTGGGGTTTTACAGGGATTTCCTCAGAACGATGCAAACCCCCAGCTCCTCCCTCCTGGGCTGGCGAGGAACAGCCCAAGGCAGCAGCTCCACCTCAAAATTTAAAATCCCAACACCTATTAGGGCTCTGCTTGTTCCCCCTCTGCCACCCCACTAAACCGTCCCGTTTCTGTCCTCCATGAAGTGTGACACACATGGGGACACCAGCACCACCGGTGTTACCTTCGGGCCACTCTGATGCTCCTGGGGCTGCACCCATGGGCCCTGGAGCCGCAGCTGCTTCCCAGCCACCCGTGAAGGAAAAGCCCAAATGTTTCCTCCACATCACCTTGTCTTGGGCGTATTTATCTCCCTCCAGGTCATTTTTGTCTCTTGTTTTTCATTTGTGGAGAGACCTCTGTGAGTGTGGGGTTGAAATGCAGGAATAGCTCTGCATTACCCTGTGCTCCCTAACCTGGCATTGTCATGTAAAACTGTTAAAAATCACATTACTGAGGACACAAGGGTCAATTTTAGTCCCTTTCCTGCTTCTGGAGCTGTCTGGGAGCAATATGCTGCTGGAATTTTCACAAACTGCTTTCAACCCAAAAATACACCACAGTACCATGCACCGTCCGTCTGTCCATCTGATCAGCACTTCACCCAGCCCAGCTGCCATTTCAGCTGCATGGATTTGCCCATCCCTAAACCTTGCAAGAAAATTACCTTGATTGAAAACCAACCAGAACCAAGGCATTAAACCCATGCAGTTCTACACCAAAGCTCTTTGTGCTGCTCCTTTGCTATTGCCTCAGGGTGGAGGTTTTTTTGAGGGGGGATGTAAATCAGCCAAGGTATTTTGGGTCTCTGGTCACATCCAAAATCACAAATGTCATTTATTTTCAGACCTGAGGTTTGGCTATTGCTCAAAGTTCTCATAATCATGTCTCAGTGCTGACAGGCTGGAGCCTGAGCACAGAGCTGGGTGTGCAAGCAGCTCCGTTTAAAATCTGACTGCAAGGAAAGGAGGAAACAGTATCACATCCAACATTTAATTATTATCATTTTTAATTTGGTTTTACATCTTGTTTGGGTTAATTTTGTTCAGTGTTATACACAGGGGAAGTGTCAGCTCTCCTCCCTCTTGTTTGTCCTCCTCTGAGCATCAGCAGCTCTGCTTTGGTGGTTTTCCAAAGCCCACTGGGGAAAGGATGCACTCGGCCGTTTGTGACAAAGAGTTCATCAGGCATTAAACAGGAACAAAAAAACCCAACCATCTTTGGAACCCACAGGACCCAGACATCCATCAGGTCTTTTCCCAAATAATGGTTTACGCTCGCAGTTTCCTGCAATGCTGGGAATATTTCAGGTCTACAGACAACAGAAGGAAAAAAGAAAAGTTAAAATACAGTTTAAAAAGGATAAAAGACCCCAATTTGGTTCCTTTTTTCCCAAAAGGCAGCATCTCCCCAAAAGCAGCCTCTCCCCAAACGCCGCATCTCCCCTCTCCATGCCGGCCTTGCTCCTCCTCATCCAGCTGGATGATGCCCTGTGGACATCCCACCCCGATTCTGTGTCAGCCCCCAGACACCAGCCCCAGGGAGCAGCTCCACGGCACAGCCCGAATACTGGCAGCATGGGGAAAAGCAGTGGTGGGAAAAGCAAGGAGCGAGCAAGGACGATGTCCCAGCACAGCTGGAGCCTCTCAGCATCTCCCTCTCCTTCCTTATTTACGGCTGGAGCTGAATCCTCCTTGTTCATCTCCTTGGCAGAGGATCAGAACTCATCAATTCTCCATTCGCCGCCAAGCGTTGCATTTCTTTCTATACATTTTTTTTTAAATTATCTTACAATGAAACAATTTAAAGGGGGATTAAAAAAATCAGAGAGGCAAGAAACAGTCATCAGTGTGCTTAAAAAATGAAACCTCTGTGGGCATCCCATCCCGCCCTCATCCCCACATGGAGCTGCGAGCATTGGGCGCAAGTTTTTAGGTGAAGGATTCAATAGATTGTGGGATTGTCCATCTGCATCAGAGGTGTTAAATGAGGGATTCAGGGATAAACCAAGGATTATGTAAAGCAAGTCTTTAAGGACAATGTGGTTTTCATTCAAAGATTCAGGCACGTCTAATAAAAAGGGATTGATGTCAGTGCAATGGGGCTCTGCCAGCACTGCTGGGTTTGAGGGGAATGAGGCTCAAAATGGGAAAATAAACAGCTGAGCTGCTTGTAAGCCTTACAAAACGCAGGAGGTGGGGATGGACTGGCCCCAGGACCCTTCAGTGGGCACAGGAGGAGGATGGTAGCTGCAGTGGCTGGGAAAAGGGAGAAGGGTTTGAGGGAGCTCAGTGCTCAGCAGGGCTGGGGCAGCCCCTCCGCTGCCTTCTCCCATGGGGGATTCTGAGCATCCCTTGCTCTGCCTGGAAAAGGAAATTATTTCACAGATTGTTTTACAGGCCTTGTCCTTTTGGTGCATCCCAGCCCTGAGATCCCAGCCCAGCATCCTGAGCCGATGTCCAGGGGATCCAGCAGGGCTTGGACCACATCTGGCTGCCCTGGGATGGCCACTGAGATGCAACATCAAAATCCCCCCCAAAACCCTTGCCAGCAATCTCTCCAGCCTCAGTTTTCTTAATTATTCCTAAGCAAAGCAGACACACCTTCCATTTCTCCACCAAAAAGGGAAAAGGCAATAAATTATTATTCCCTTTAATTAAAAATGTGTCAATCTTATAAGCAGCTAATTAATAATCCCACATTAACTTGATTAAGTGCTGGGAGAGCTGGAGGCAGCACAGCCCACACGAGGCTCCCAGGGTCAGGCTGAACCTGCAGGGCTCAACTCCTCCTAAACCAGGGGATAAAAATCTCTGTCCTCAACAGGATTTAGGGATAAAATCCCAGCAAATGTCACGCTGGTGTCACGAAGGTGCTTGTTCTGACCCTGCATCCCCTCATGGCTGCAGGAACAAACCCAGCTTATCGGCAGCACTTTTGCTTTCCAGCCGTGCCCAAAAGTGAGCAACTCCAATTAATCAATGGCTGGATAAATCACGATAATATGATAAATCAGAGCTCATTAACAATAACAGGAGTTAGAGCAGAGGGGAGCAGAGGACATCACTCCTTCCCCCAGCCTGGTGCCAAGGAATCATCTCCTCTTCCTCCTCTCCCCACCCACTCCTAAACCCTCAACTGCAAGTGGATTTTCATGCATCTCTCCTATTAAAAAGTGCAATTCCAGGATGTGAAGTAGTCATTAATCACCCGGAAATTGTGCTTGTTACAGGAGAAACATTAACAAAATAATCATAAATCGTCTGCCAGCTGTGATTTGTGGGTGCACACATTTGCAAGGGGATGGAAAGGCCTCTCATTAGGAATTAACCCTTTGCCGTGAGGGGCAGAGCGTGGGCACCACCTGCATCCTCCACAGATTGCTTGTGCATCCACCCCAACACAAAATATCTGAGGCATTCCTGGCGTCCTTGGAAAGCTGCATGTTTTGAGGTTATTAAAATCCTATTATTTTATTGCTGTGATTAGATTAAAATACTGATTTAAATGTCCAGCCATGCTGGAGGCAGCACATCCCGCTCAGCCAGGGAGGCCTGTTCCTGCCCGGAGGTGAAGGGGCTGTCAGGACTTGGATGTGCCCAGGATCCCACCAGACCAACCAGGGGGGAAAAGCCTGTTTTGCCCTCTGTGGCTCTGCTGTCCTTGCAGTGCCATCGCACCGTAGACTTTTACATCTACTTACAAGTGACCTCAAAGCTTCTTATAAACTGGAGAAGTCAGTGAGAAAAGTTCTTTTTTTCTGTCTCTCCCCTGTGCTGGTGGGAACACCCCTGAGCCCTCTGAGGCACCCGCAAAAGCAAATCATACCCCAGAAAAGGCAGAAAACCCCTCACCAGCACTTTGGAAGAGAGTTTTTTCCAAACCTGAACTTTTCTTTCATCTTGGACCCAAATTCAAATGAATTCACACTCCAAAGAATATGCTGTTTTCCTTTTTTATTAAAAAAAAGTATGTGAACTGTCAAGCAGGTTGACTAAATCTTTTATTTAGGATCATGACAGCCTTAGGGATGGGTCACCCGAGCCAGACAGGACCCTGCCCTGAGCACCTGGACTTGTTTCAGTGCCCACCAGGGCCTGTGTGTGACAGATCACTGGAATGGGGACTGTCTTGGGAGGATCTGCCAGGAGGAATCTGTGGGGCTGAACAGAACAACCCGTGGGTATCAATCCTTTGCAAAGCAATTCTGTGGGAATAAAACAGCAGGTGCTTGAGAATGGGGTAGGGTGAGCAGTCAGGGAAAGCATTTGGATTTCGGGGTGATGCTGGTGACCTTTGAAACCCAACACTGCAGAGTGAGGGTGGAACTGACCCCCTAAACAGCAGGTGCCAAAGTCTGGGAGGGGCAGGATCCGGCCACAGGCTCCCATTGGAACTCCCAACCCACCCCTGGCCCCCTCGTGGGGTTCTCACCCACCCTGGCTGCTCCAGGCCAAGGAAGCTCCGGAGCCAGCACAGGCAGGGATGGTGTTAATGAAGGAATCTGCTAATTACATGGACTGTGCTGAGCTGCTCTCAGCACCCAGCTGGAGAAGTCCAATCCCACATGAGGGAAGAAATAATTTTTAAGCCCTGCTGTTTGTTCTCTGTGACAAGTCTATCAGGAAGACAAGAGGCTCCGCTTCTCTTTTCCCCCTCCGATTTAATCAGTTTTAATTGGAAGAATAAATGAGACCTTTCCTTCAAGATAATTATACAAAACATTGAATTAAATTACTATCTGGAATTTTTTTTAGCACTTATGTCAGGCATCTGTTGTTTTAAATAATCATCTGATGAACATTTCCCTGCAGCTCTCCCTGCTGGAAGTGTGTCCGTCCTGGACAGGGCTGGAAGCCACTGGGTAAAAAATCAGAGAAAAGGTACTTTTCTCCCCAAAATCACAGAATCATGGAAAGGTTTGAGTTGGAAGGGACATGAAAGCTCATCTCATTACACTCCCTTCCACTAGACCAGGCTGCTCCAAGCCCCGTCCAACCTGGCCTTGGACACTTGCAGGGATCGAGGGGTTTCTCATAACGATGATCTTGGATGTCTTTTCCAATCTAAATGATTCCATGATCCAGGGACCATATGGACCAAGATGCTCCTGTGCCCGTCACCGATGCCCCTCGCACAGGGAGCCCGCGTGCGCCGACACAGACACAGTTAATTTCAGCAACGTTTTGGGGACAAACCAGAGGGAAGAGGGACCCCGGGCGGGCGCGGAGCGGCCCCGCTGAGCCCCCGCCAGCTCAGCACAGCAGTGGACGGGCCCCCTTAAGAACCAAGGGGGCGGGGCCGAGCCGGGGCTGGGGCGGGGCGGGGCGGGGCCAACCTGGAGCGTCATCGGTGACCGCGCCGGGCTCAATCGAGGAGCGCCGAGAGGGGCCGAGCCGAGCCGAGCCGAGCCGAATCGAATCGAATGCAGCGGGCGGCAGCGCGGGTGCTGCGCGGGGCGCGGACTCCCCCAGTGCGGGCGCGGTCGGCCACGGCGGGGACCCCCTCGCTGGGGCTGCTCTATGAGCGGCACGGGGAGCCCGCAGCCGTCGTGCAGTAAGGGGGGGACATGGGGGTGCATTGCAGGAGGGGTGCGGGAACTGGGGGCTGTACTGGGGTGCGTTACAGGGAGGTGCAGCAATGCGGTGGGGGTGAATTTGCGGGGGCGCTGCAGGGAGCGGGTGCAGGTGTAGGGTCAAGGCTGGGGTGGGTGCACCGTGGGGGCAGAGGTCCAGGGTGGGGGCTGGCACCGAGTGCAGAGTGGGGTGCGAGTGCCGCTGAGGTTTTGGGGTGCTGCAGGGCGGCTTTGGGGGTGCAGTGCAGAGGGGGTCAGGACTTGTACCCCCCCAGGTGTCCCTGGGGTGGGGATGGGATGCAGGTCTCTGTGGGACCCCGCCATGGCCATGCCAAGGGTGCTTGGAGCACCCCAAGCACACAGGGGAATCCTGGGATGCTCCAATGTTTCCCTGGTGCCATGGTGGATGCTGGGGATGATGCCTCCACATCCCCCAGCCTCCTGCTGCTGCTCCTTCAATTTGCCTTAAACCATGTGTTTTTCCCAAAAAGCCCATTCTTGCTTAATTTGGGGTACAACAGGGAGGTCTGAGCCCTAGTATCGCTGTGCCTCAACTTCATCCTAGATTGTGTCCCATTGATGGGACCTCTTTGAGGTCCCAGTTTAGGGACCAAGCCAGCATCACAAGAATTTTTTGGGACACCTGCTGACACTCAGCATCAAAAAGCCTAGAAAGGAGAAAGTCATATTCTGGTGGATTTTAGGCCTTTTTTTCAAGGGAAGAGACTTTGAGGTCTTGCTGCCCCTTGCGAACCAGCTCAGGTCATGCTGATACATTATCCGAGTGCATCCAGACACCCAACCCCCCGATTTTTTGGAGAAGGACTCTTGCTTTTCGCAATGATCATGTAGTTGTGCAATGGTGCTTGTCCCCACTGCCACTTCCTGAGATTTGCTGCTATCACCCATTGCTTGTGCAAGGCCAGGCTTGCCTTGTGCTTCATTACTTCTCCTTTTTCACAGATTTTTCAAAAATATCCCAGGTTCCCATAACGCTTGAGTGGGGCAGGACGAGCTGTAAAATCCCCGGCCAAAACAGTGGCTTTTTTACGCAAGCTGCTGAGTTTGTTTAGTGAGCATCATTGGGCCTGGTGACACAGGATTGTGTTGGTGGGTGGTTTTTAGCAGCCTCCTTCAAAAATCTGTCCATCTGTGTAACATAAATCTGATTGTTTAATGGGATAGGGCATTCGGTGCTGTTAATTTAGATGTGCTGTGTAGTGATACAGGCACCCTCCAGCTTCAGCCACAACAGAGAAGACATCACCAGACTGGTCTTAATGCCCTTTTCCTTTGTGTCTCCTATTCAGACTGAAGGATCTGGAAGTGCCCAAGCTGGGGGACTCCGATGTCCACATCAAGATGCTGGCAGCCCCCATCAATCCTGCTGACATCAACATGATCCAGGGTAAAGTGTTGGATTCATACTTTGCACATAAATCGTTGCAGGATGCTCCGAGCTGGAAGAGACCCATAAGGATCATCGAAGTCCAACTCCTGTCTCACCGGGTTTGGAGATGGCTCCTGGCATGGGGATGCTGGGCTATGGCAAGGTCTCCAGCTCACCTCCACCTTCCCAACAGGGACCTACCCCATCCTGTCGCCACTGCCGGCCGTGGGAGGGAACGAAGGTGTCGGGGAGGTGCTGGAGGTCGGGCGCCATGTGACGGCTCTGAAACCCGGCGACTGGGTCATTCCTGCGGACACTGGACTCGGTGAGTTCTTGCCCAGCATCCTCAGCACCACTGGGGCCTCGCTCATCCCCCACCTGCAAAGCATCTTCCCAGGGGATTTTTGGGATGCTGGGGCCCCTGGGAGCTGCCCAGGCTTGCCCAGAGAGCAAACCCGTGGTCATGCTCCCATGTGAGCTGGTGTTTAGGGAGCTACTGTGAGGATTTTGGGGGTCCCAGAGCAAAAGCACAATTCTCCAAAGCACCATCTTTGCAGGGTGTGGATAGAGCCATGAGCCCCTCCACTGACAGCAATTACAGCTAATGGAAAGGGACTCAAACTGGGGAACAAAGCTCCATTAGGGAATGCTGGGCAAGGGAAGCAGGAGTTAGAACCCATTTAGTGCCATATGAGCCCAATCACAACTATAATGAGGCAGTTGGGATAATTGATGGAGTTATTTCTTACCTATTTATATCTTGATTTATTTTCACCACCTTTGTTTTAATTTATCTATTTATTTATTTTAATTTTATTTTTAATGTGTATTTTTTAAAGCAGGCTCAGTTGCTGCTCCCCAGCCCCAGGGAATGATACTGCTCCTCTTCCACAGACACAGGAAGGCTCTCAGGAAGGATGGGAGTTCCCAGGGAAGGGACTCCTGTGCACAGGACTTACCATGCAAAACCCTGGAGCACCTGGAATAGGAGCAGTGGCAATGCCATTGCTTATGCCAAACTTAAATTTAGAAATAATCTTTTCTGTAGCATAGACCCTTTATGGGGTGTCTGTGCCATTATAAAGCATTGCAGCAATCTCTGCATCTCTGGAAACAACCACATTTTGCCCCATTTAGAGCTTCCCTGAAGACCTGGGATAAAACATTTCACCTGGGCAAGGTCGTGATGGCATCTCACTGCAGTTTTCTCTTTCATAATGCATGCTAGGAAAGTGTGGTAATTTATTTCCCAACAAATGTCTCCCGTGCTGCTCCACAATACCAATGGCCTGATATTTGCTGGTTCTGGTTTAGTGGAACAGCTTGTTCTTTGCCTGTTTCTTCTTAAAAGGCTTTTTACGAAATGGGAGAAGGAAAACAGTGGAGTTAAGAGCCAAATGGGATATTTTTAAGCATAAAAACCCTGTAAATAGATGATAGAGGGTTAAATTGGATATAAGTATGGAGGGAGTAAAGCTGACTAAATTGGCTTTGAATATATGGGCTCATCCATAGGATGGAGAGTGTTTCCGTTATCACTACACACACGCCCAGGGAGCCCCTGTCCCATTATCCCCGTGGGAAATGATTAGGTTTTGCTGGGTGATAAATCTCGGCAGGCAGCGAGGAATCCATTCCTTGCCTCTTGCAGTATTTTGACTGTGCCCATATGGGAACACATTCCATAATTCCCTCTCCAGGGTGTAGCTGGCACCCAGCGTGGCGGTGCTGCTGGTGCTAAGGCTGCGGTGTGAACTGATGGTTTTCCTTTTCTTTCCCCCGCTGCTGTGGCTGTGCCCAGGGACGTGGCGGACGTGGGGAGTGTTCCCTGAGGAGGTGCTGCTGAAGGTGCCCAGTGACATCCCGGTGCTCTGTGCTGCCACTCTGAGCGTCAACCCCTGCACGGCGTTCCGTATGCTGGCCGACTTCGAAAGCCTGGTGCCCGGTACAGCCCTGCCATGAGAGGGTAATTCCACCTGGATTTCCCGGCTGCCTCTGCAATGGGAATCTGCATTAATTCACCTCCAGGTGACTCTGTCATCCAGAACGCCGCCAACAGTGGCGTGGGCCAGGCTGTCATCCAGATTGCCAGGGCCTCTGGCATCAAGACCATCAACGTGGTGAGAGACAGGTGGGTCCCCTGGGGAGGAGCGGGTTTGGGAACTGGACCTGCTCATCCTGCCCATCGAGCCCGGGATTTTCTCCTGTTTGCTCCTCCAAGGTGTCCTCCAGCCTCTGCCCTGTTGTCCCCAAGTGATGCTGGAGCAAGGAGGTGGCACCCTGCTTCCTGGCTCATCGAGTCCTCCTTTTTTATCTCCTTTTTCCCTCCCCAGACCTGATCTCCCAAAGCTGGTGGAGAGGCTGATGGCCCTGGGCGCTGACCACGTCATCACGGAGGAGATGCTGAGAAAGCCAGTGATGAAAGATATATTTAAGGTACATCAATGCTGATCCTACTGGAGAGACAGTCCAAGGCTGTCACTGCTCTTCAGCACTGGGGAAAAGTGCAGGGATGGTGGGAAGGACAAATTTCTCTCTAGATCAGGATTTAGCCCCAGAAGTGGAGGGATGTTGCTGCTGCCACAAGGAAAGGTTCACAGATTTTAGGTCCGATCAGATCGGGCTTGGAGCAGCCTGGTCTAGTTGAAGGTGTCCCTGCACATGGCAGAGAATTGGAATCAGTCCCTTCCAACCCAAGCTGTTCCTTGGTTCTGATAGATTTTAGCTCTACTGCTCTCAGCAGCCCTCAGGTAAATGTTGAGGTTAAGGAAGATGCTTTGTCAAGAACCATGGTCCTATCCCCTAAAGGAGCCCTAAAATTTGGGAACTTTGGTCATAAACCCTTGCAGAGCATCCCGAGGCCCCGGCTCGCCCTGAACTGCGTTGGAGGCAAAAGCACCACGGAGATGCTGCGGCATCTGCAGTAAGTTTGGCTGGGTGGTGGCTTGGGCAAAAGCATGGGGACAGGAGCTGGCAGTAGGGGGTCCTGCTGTGGAGCCTGTTGAACTTTGGAGAAGGAAGGTGAGTGGAAAAATGGGTTTGGATATCAACAGTGATTTAAAGTCTCGTGCTGCTGCTGGCTGGGGGCAGCTGGGGTCCAGTTGTGAAGGTCCCCCAGGTCGTGGCCAGGTGTAACTGGTGCACTTTAGCTAACGGTGCATGGAAGCAAGAGGAGAGCCTGGAAAGTGGGATCTGAGGGTAACTGGGGAGCCCTGGGTGCAAAGACAGCCCTGGGGAATTTGGGCGCAGGAGAGGAGGAGGTGGCAGGGTCAGAGCTGTACTTTTGGGGCCACATAACCCAATACCCCTTTCCGACTGCAGGCCCAAGGGAACCATGGTCACCTACGGGGGGATGGCAAAGCAGCCTGTGATGGTGCCTGTGGTGAGTACTGGGGATGCCCCTCCTCTGTTCCCTGTGCTCCCCTGTGTGTCCCCATCCCCTCGGTACTGCAGGCACTTGGCTCTCCCCAGCTGCAGATTGAGACCCTTCAGCCTTTTTTAATTTCCCTGATGGGGTCTGTTACAGGACAAGCTGCATCGCACTGCTGGGCTCTTGGCTTTTTATATGAAGGGCTTGGGCTGCTGGAAAATTCCAGTGGAGAAATGGCCCCGCAGGTGCTGAGCATCAAACCTGTCCTGACTCCACACCTCAGAGTTGCCTCTCCACATCCCTGGCTCACAAATGGGACCTCTGATGAGGGGCTTCACTGCCACTTTCTACCGGTGTCACACGGGGAGGGGACACACAGGTGTCACTGGGTGTGTGAGGGACATGGGAGTCACTGGGTGCCCAAGAGGACACGCAGGTGTCACTGGGTGCACACTCCCTCTCCACAGAGCGCCTTCATCTTCCGGGACGTGCGGCTCCGCGGGTTCTGGATGACGCAGTGGCGGAAGGACCATGCGCAGGGTGAGCCAGGGAGCCGAGGGACCTGAGCCAGGGAGCCGAGGGACCTGAGCCAGGGAGCCGAGGGTCTGTCCCTGTGCAGGGATGGGAGCAGGGCCAAACCCCACCCAGCACCATCCTCGTTCCCACTCACAGAACAAGCTCTGCTTGCCCCAGGGTGCTGGGACACCAGTGCTGGGCTCAGGCAGGAGCCATGCTGGGGGCTTTTCCCTCATCCCACATGCCTGAGCTAGGGTCACATCACACCCAGGGATCCCATGGAGCTTCGGGCACGTGTTTCCAGGGGTTGTGGATGGCCCTGACATGGCACAGTGACAGCTCCCTCCTTCCCATGCAGACCAGGAGAGCCTGGCAGGGATGATGGAGGCCCTGTGCCAGCTTATCCGCAGGGGCCAGCTCACGGCGCCAGCCTGCACTGAGGTCCCACTCCAGGACTACAGGGCAGCACTGGAGGCCTCCATGAAGCCCTTCGTGTCCTCCAAGCAGATCCTCCTCCTCTGACCTGCAGCTCCTGGAGCCCTGTCCTGCTCCACCTGCTTGTCCACAGACTTGAGAGCGGAAAAAACCCTCCAGATCCATTGAATTTCTTTTTTCCTTTGTTTTTCACATTTTGGATACCCACTGAAAGCTTTAAAAACTTTAAAAGCTTCCGCAGCTTTGTGTGGAAGTGCTGCTGGCAGGAGGCTGCATCTCGCTGTGGCTGTGGGGAGTTTGGGAACCCAAATGACGGCTCACTCAGGGTGTGAAAAGAGCAGCAGTTCCCTCTCACGTGTGCTTTTGGGGCTGGGAGGGCTGTGGTTATCCCAGCTGGGATGTGGGATGGGCAGGGAAGCCCAAGTCATCTCCCTGCAGCCCCACTGCCTCCAGGCCTGCTCCAAGCAAGGGGAGGAAGGGGCATGAACTGCCCCAAATGAGGAGGGGGTGCTGTGGTTGGAGTGGCGCTGGGTCACCCCTGGCTGGGTTTTGCCAAGGGCAGTGCAAGGGCCCTAGCCTTTGGCCATCCTGGGCTGGGGCCAGACCCTCGGTATCCCTGCAGGCCCTCGTGCCTGGGTGTGGGACAGTGACTGTGACACTGCAGAGCAACATGAAAAGATTTATTATTGAAAACAACCAACAGCGTGTTCTTGCTTCCTCCTGTGCTGCTTTTCCGCCTCTGTGACCCCACAGCTCCCTATGGTCCCTGCTCTTCCCAGTCCGGCTCCGGCCAAGGTCCAGCGGTGTTGGCGGTGCAGGTGCAGGTGGGGCAGTGGCCATGGGCCAGAGCATGGCCGGGCACTGGCCCTGGCCCCAGCATGGCCCTCGCAAACCATGGAGCACAGGGCAGGGCCAGAACAGCCCTGGGCACCTGCAAAGCGCCTGGATTTGGCTGCCAGGGCCGGAATGAGGGCAGTCCCACCAGTGTGAGGGGCCTGTGTGGGGCAGGAGGGGTGCTGTGGGGCAGAGGAGCCATGGCTGGAGCAGGAGCCGCCTCCTGGGGGCCGGCAGGGCTGTGTCTGCAGGGCCGTTTGCATGGGGAGGGTCTGGCACTGCCCGGCCATGGCTCGGGCGCTGCGGAGCTGCTGCTCGCAGATGTCTGGGTGTCCTCATCCTCCTCCACTCCTGCCACTGGCTGAGCATCCCACCTTTTCCTTGGGAGCTTTGCCTGGATCCCGGTGGCCAGAGGGGACACAGCCAGGGAGTTTGTGCTTTCCCCAGCACCCTGTGCACCCCACCGGACACAGGGAGGGTCATCCCTCATGAAAAAGGGGTTGGAGTAGAAGAGCAGCTGCAAAATGCAAAGGAAAGGAGTTGTTTGCTGCAAGGAGGAGGAAGAGATCTGAGGCAGATCCACGAGTTAGCACAAGCAAGGACAAATGGGTGTTTAAAGGACTCTAGGGCATTGCACACCTCAGGCTTTGGCTGAGTGAAGTGTTCGGACAGAGCCTTGTTAAGTCACAACCACCCTCATGTTTTGAGCATTTGGGAGCAGAGAAGTGTAGGGTTTTCAAAAGCCAAAAAACCACAGGAGAAACCCAAATCCCACTAGTTTTCAGGCCCCCTCAGCATGTTGGGAGTAATTGATCCCAAGACAAAACCAGGCTGTTTGCTCCTGTCCCAGTCTCCAGCCTTGTCAAGGCTCATTTTATCTGAACTTGAACCTCCCCGGGTGTCCTAAGGAATCTTTGAGTCAATGAGGAGGCAACATACCTTTCCTAGCACTGACCCGGCTGCTGCTACTGCCCGGAGCTCCTCCATGGAGGTCAGCAGGGGAGAATCCCCTTCCATTCTGCGGAATCCATGGAACATGAGTTGGAGTAGGAAGCCTCTCATGGATTCTGTTTCAAAGATCTTCCGGGGCCCCCTCCTGCCCAGCACTTCCCTCCTGAAGAGTTTTTCTCCAATCACGACACAGTTCCCATCGTTGCCCCACCAGATCGACTCGAAGCTCTGGCTGCTCAGGATCTCCCAGAGCTTCTCAAGGAAGGAGTCAGCCGAAGGTTTAGTGCTGGCAGAGATCTCCAAGGAGCAAGATTTCATGTTGGGGTCCCAGGACTCATCAGGCCAATCTTCAAGAGCATTTTTGTCTGTGGGGGGTCCAGCAGCAGCATCCCAAGACAGTCCCGTATCATCTCTGGGGTGGTCGGGAGAAGCTGGAGCCACCCACCAAGCTGGATCCTCCAGGTCAGAAGCACAGGATGCCTCCCGTGAAGATAGCTCCATTTTGACTTATTTTTCCACCAGCTTGGCTGCCTCCAACCAGCTTCTTGATGCTGGCAGTCAGCAGGATGGGGTTCTATGGCTCCAGCTGCCTGGCAGGTTCTCCAGCCGGTGTTCCATCACACTGACGTCACAGCGTGGCACCCGTCTCCTGGCAGCAGGAGGTGGGAGACGCAGAAATAACCCCAAACCCCTGAGTTCCCAGAGAGCTGATTCCAGCTGTATTTCCATGTGGAATGTCCTGCCAGGGCAGTGCTGTGTCCCGGTGCCCCTGGGAGCAGAGCCTAGGGTGGGATGGGGAAGGGGACAGCATCCAAGTGCCCCAGGCCTGAGGTTTATCACCTGTGCAGAAATGCCTGTATGGAATTCCTGTGGAATAACCCAGGTGTGTGATGTCCACAGTGCTGCTTCTGCTGTGACTGTCCCTGTTCCTGGGTGACGCTCTCGGATCCCAGCAGGCTCTCCATGCTGCTCCATAGGATGAACTAGAGGGGAAATGTTCCCCAAACACATCTTGCAGTGGAAATAACCTCACTTGGGTTGGGTTCCTTGGATTTTCTTTGCCATAGAACCTTCAGAACCTAACTCAGGGATTTCAGTGGGGTTCTCCCACCTTGTGCCCAGTTCCCAACACACTCCTAGTGGGAGGACCTCAGCTGTGGAATTGTGCGTGGACAGAGGAATTGTGAGGGACCAGTTGTGTCTCTGAAGGTTCTGCTGGGATTCATTCTGGAGTCCTGGATTAGCTGGTGGGGTTATGGCAGGGCCCCTTTGCATCTGCCAAAGGCCTGGGGGTCCAGGTAGGTCCTTCCTCACTGGGAGCTGGGCAGTGTCATTCCTGTGCACAGGGAGGGTGTGAGGGAAGGCTTCATTTGGGAGGTTCTCTGGGTCCTGTGGGGCGAGCAGAAGAGCAGGGCAAGAATGTTGCTTAGGGTTGGAGGGACCGCTGTACAACTGCATGTGCATTTGGAAGAGCAAAACTGTCTGAAATTAAACCCCACAGCTGTGTTGGCAACTAAAGGACATGTCAAAGGCATTTCATCTCCCCTAAAACCCCTTACACTGAGACCTCCCTTAGCACAGAGCAGGTGTGCCCTAGGATTAATTCTGTGCCAGCATCTCCCTTCTGTTCCTCCATCACTAATAAATCGTCCAGTATTTTGCATTCTCCTTCCGCCTGCCAGCATGGAGGCAGAGCCCCATCCTGTGCCTTAGTGCTTCCTGATCAATGGATAAAATGGGGAGAAAAAGCAAGAAAAGAACTTTGAGATCGTTAAGAGCACTATTAAGCATGACATAAACCAGAAAAATTATTGCAAAGCTTTTATCCCCCTTGTTTATTTGGCTCAATGATAAAACACAACAAGCTTTAAAGAACTCTTTCACAAAATGTTCCGACCTTTCACTCCTACACTGGGGCATGAAGGAATAAATAAATAAATTTAATTCTCCTTGTCAAATGAGCAGGATCGTGGTTGGAAATCCAGCTGCTGGTGTTGCACCTACATAATATTAATGGCTTTGGAGGTGATTGTGGGGTTTTTCAGGGGGGTGGCTGCTAATGCTAGAATGTCCCAAGAGCCTCTGCTGGGATTTGGTGTGATTTAGGCATCTGATGTGTCAACTGAAAGAATAAAAATAATTCCCCAAAAATGGCATTTAGGGATCTGCAAGAGGGATGTTGTTGCTCATTAGAGGGAATGAGGAACAGTCGAGTCTGGCGGCGGATGGGGAATGCCATGGGGAGATGCCTGAACATCCCGAGTGTGGGCATTGGGGACACCCATCCCTGCCTGCCTTTGGGGTCCCATCCGGATCCGGCATTTTGGGAAGGGGGCACTCCAGGAGCCCCTGCCATAGAGGCGATCCCATAAGCAGCTCGGCGCCCTCGTTAGCGCCCTGCACGTGGGAAAGGGGGATCGATCCCTTCCCCATGGGGAATGGGGCACCCACCTACGGGGCGGGTGGGGCCCACCGCCCGGCAGGGCCCCTTTAAGAGCCGGCCCGCGCGGGAGGCGTGGCCCGAGGTGACGTTACCTCGCGTCGCTGCCCGCGCGCCGCCGTGACGTCAGGCGGCCGCGCGGCCCCCGGGCCCCTCACGCCCCGCGATGCCGCGGGTCTACATCGGCCGCCTCAGCTACCAGGCCCGGGAGCGCGACGTGGAGCGCTTCTTCAAGGGCTACGGCAAGATCCTCGAGGTGGATCTCAAGAACGGGTGAGCACGGGCCTGGCCCGGCCGCCGCGAGGGGAGGGCCCGGGCGCCTGAGCTCCTTGGAGGGGCCAGGGGAGAAGAGGCCGCCGGGGGGCTCTCGCCCCATTGGGTGGGGATGAGGGGGCAGGACGCTTGGGCTTCCCCTTGGTGGGGGGACGGGAAGCGTGGGCCTTTATTGGCGGGGCAGCTTAGGTTCTCTCTTTTGCGGAGTGGGCAGGTTGTCTGGGCTTCCACTGCAGGAGGAACAGAACGGCTGTGTCCCCCCTTTTGGGGAGTTAAGATGGCTGGGCTCCCCGTTCTGGGGAGGGGAACAGGTTGCCTGGGTTCCCCTTAAGCGATGGGAGCAAGACGCCTGGGCTCCCTCCTTGGGGGTAGCAGGATGCCTGGGTTCCCTTTTGGGGTGGGGGTCAGGATGCCTGCATTTCACCTCTTGTGAAGTGGAACGCCACGTCTGGGCCTGTTTTGGGGGAGGCAAGATGGCTGGGCCTCTATTGGGGGGTGCGGATGCCTGGACTTTTCTTTTGGTGGGGGTGAGGGTGGCTGGACGGCTGGGTTCCACTTTGTTTGGGGTGGATGCAGGACGCCCAGGCTCCCCCTTTGGGGAGGGGCCAGGTTGGGTTGGTTTCCCCTTTTTGGAGGGCAGGACACCTGGGTTTCTGTGGCAGCTGGGAGGCGTCATGGCTGGATCCCACCGTAGTTCTGAGGAGGCACAGCTCATCTGTGTCCTGTCACTCCTTCTGCAGGGAGGGGTGTCATCCTGAGGGGTCTCCACCAGGCCCCTCTGCACCCCAGGATGAGCACTCAAGGCTGAGCCAGGCTGCACCCTAAGATAACACTCCCCCAGAAAGAACCCCATTGTTTTGGGTGGGGAGTGCAGAGCTGCTCCCAGAGCCCCCAGGCTGCCAGGGGTGGGGTTTGCTGCCTCCTCCAAACACCCCAAACCTGCCATACTTGTGTGTTCTCACGTGTGCTGTTCCCGCAGCCGAGCCCTCACTGCAGCTCCCAGAGTTGGTTCCTGCTCCAAGACTTTCAAGTTCGGAATTTTCAAGAAAAAACAAATTGCTATTTTTGGTGGGTTTTTCCTCAACACCCAAAGCCTCATGAGTACTGCTGCCTTTGCTTTTTCCAAGACACCCAGCTTGAAGCCTTCCTTAAGAAGGCTAAGTGGAATATGGATTTTATTCTTATGTAGTCAGGAGAGCCAGGTATTAATTCCACCTTAAAAGTGGAGAAGAGGAATTTTTTGTACAAGTTAGTCCCTGAGCATTTAAGTGAAAGAGGCTCATTAAGTTTTAATGCTGGCTGAGCTGGCAGGTGGGCATTTAACAGGTTTATAAGATGAATAAAATCCACTATTAAAGCAAACAATTGTTCATGTATTAGTGTTTTAGCTCACATGGCCTCAGGTGTTATTGAAGATTAGCTGAAATGTCCAAGGCTACTGTTTTCCAGTCCTGCTGTGTATGTTTGGAAATGTTTGGGACATCAGTTTTCATGTTGTTGAGTAAACCCCATATTCAGTATTTGTTTCATACATGTTGGTAGGGGCAGGAAAAGCCAACTAAACTTTCCTAACAGATGTGGAACTGCTGAGTTATGTGGTTGGTGTGGCAAAGGGACTTGTCTTCATGCTTTTAAGTCAATTTAATTAGCTTTTTTAGTTTTATATTTGGAAGTCTTCTCACAGGTTTGGAGTTAAATTTCTTGTCAGAAATAGAACTTGATCAAGCAGGTTTTGTGTCTGTGCTTGTGACAGCCCCGGGCTGAGCTGTGCTGACCTCCTGAGCCTTCCTCCATGGCTTATTTCTAGTATTGCCTAGGAAACAATTAAAACTTCCTGCATGGTGTTTGACTGGAGAGCTTCTTGCAGTTGCTTCTGGAAATCTGGGGATTCTCCTTGGTGGTTCATCCATCTTTGAACAGCTAAACTGGAATACTGGAGCCAAGAGGAGGGAATGCAACGTGATACCACAGAGCTCTAAAAGCTTAGCTGGGGCTCACTAATTTGTAATTTAAGCTTGCAATTCAATGGTTTAAAGCAATTATTACCTGAGGGAAGGATGGGGAGATGAAATCCCTCAGATTACCTGAGGGAAGGATGGGGTCCTGTAGGATTCTCCATTCCAAATTGCAGTTTTTAATTGTATGCTCTTAGTTTTCATACTCTTTCCTGCTCAGAGCTGCACTGATAGTCACAGCTCTGCATGTGTAGTGAACGTATGAAGTGACCAGAATATTGGACTTTTCAGCCTGTTTTTTATCTTTTATGAACACACTAAAAGATACTTGTGATGTCTCTAAGAAAAAACAAACTAGTTCTTGTGTACTTACCTGCCTGCATTACTCTGAGCAGCTCTGCAGAGTTCAAGGCTCCATGCTAATACAATACCTGCAGGGACAGAGGGATGTAACTTCTCCAGTGGATTGAGGAATTCAGATCAAACTTCCATTCTTCCATTTACCCCGATCAAAATCAATGTTTGCTTTCCAAAGAGAAGTGGTTTGGATGGGAAGAGACCTTAAAGCCCATCCTGTTCCACCCCCTGCCATGGGCAGTGATACCTTCCACTGTCCCAGGTTGCTCCAAGCCCCATCCAGCCTGGCTTTGGACACTTCCATGGATCACTGAGGCTATCTCGAAGATCGTGGGTGGATTCTCTGATCATGGAGGGCTTTACCACCCTGAACAATTCTGTGATTCTGTATTTATTTGGTGTGTGGGGGTAGTGCTCACTTTTAATGGTTGGGGTTAACTTCTACTTTTACAAAGAAACATAACACCCTTAATTTCATCAAAGATTACTCCGTAATAGTAATCTCTTGCTAACAGAAATTAATTCAGCCATTACACTCTCACGTGATTTATCATTTTGTTGATAAAGAATGACTTTCGGTTCAATTCAACACCTGTTTAATTTCTGTGAAATATCTATTTATAAATCAACAGATGTGTTTTCATGCCTTCCTATTTCTCCCTGGTTTTGGAGGGGTTTAATTTTT
>VZRN01000761.1:138409-182942 GCA_013397935.1 Dasyornis broadbenti | reverse complement strand
TTTTTTTTTTTTGTAGTGGTATTGGTTCAGCCTTGCAAAATATTACTTGCCCAAGGTGAGTAATAGGTTTTGACAGGTGAGCAAAGCATCGTGTGTCAGCGTCACAGCAAACTACAGGTGAGGTGGTTGTGTGTGAGCTCATAAGTGTTCCAAGCAATTCTGAGACCAGTTTAGTTGTGCTGCAAGGAGTCATGGTGGGTTTTGTGTGTTTCTGTTTAAACTGCAGCTCTGCTCCTCACTGGTGGCACAGGAGTGCCTGGCAGATGTCACACGTCGGGTGTCAGACACCGCTGCAGAGCTCCCAGGAGACGGGGGATGCACAGAGCTCTCCGAGCCAGCTCACTCTGAGTGCACAGACACTGCTCTGGGTGAGGAGCAGCTTTGCTCAGCTCCCACCCGCTTTCAGGGCAGAAAGGTGATTTGTAAGTCAGCTATTCCCAGAACAGCACAGTATCAGATAGTTCTCTTGATGTCAGCTGCTTCTTGAATGGGATTTTGCCTCCTGGTCCGTTGAAGCTTATTCAGGAGGGCTGCAAACTTCATGTTAATACTTGATTTACAGTCTTTGGGTTTATTGCACCATTGCATTCCTCGCTGTAGAGAGACACTGAAATTCTCATGTCATTGGAAATGATCCTGGCAGCACCTGAAATCGGGTTCTGTTGAAATGTTTCACTTCCCATTAAGTCTGATGGTGTTTATAGAAATGGAGTGAACCCCCATCCACCCATTTAGCCTTCAGACTTAGTTTGTGTGAACTTGTACCCTTTTTTCTTACTTTTTTTTTCCTTTTGTCTCCTAACAAAGGTAAGATGGATGTTAAAAGCCAAAGCTGGTTTTCTGCAGTAACAATGAGGTGGTTTCCCAAGGCTACACTGGTTCAGAGGAAGAAATGAGATCAAAACCTGAATATTTCTGACCTCTTCCTGTGGATTCCCTGTGTAAAGATAAAGCACAGAGGTCTGGGTGGGAGCATAATAATTAGGCTCCGTTATTTCTGCCAGCCTGGCAATCATTTATCATTTCATAAATCTGAATCTGCAACTTGGGACTGAATGACTCATCTCAGGTTTGCAGTATCTTTTGCCTTAATGTTTCTGAGCCTTTAAAAGCTAAAGATTAAAAAAATCATTAATTAGGACAAATGAGGAATGTTCGGGCCTGACTATGGTTCCTCAAAATGTTTCATGTTAGTTTCTGCGCTCTTTTTAATTACACCATTTGCTTCCTTTTATTGGATTTTCTTGATTTTATTGTAGATTTTACTGATAGGTGGCATTATAAGAAAAGCAATTTCTTTATTATGTTTTTTATGGGTTTTACAGGATTTATAAAATGCGGAGATGAGAAGGACCGATTATTTTTTCAGGTCTTCTCTGGTTAAATGCAAGATTATTTTTTACATTGTGATTTTTAACAGTTTTCCTGACCCAGTTTGAAGTAAATTCTCCAAATTACTCCAAATTGTCCAAGTAACTTCCAAACTCCTTCACCCAGAGGGTACTTTGTAAATAGTCTTAGTGCTTGAGCTTCTTTATTTTTAAAGCTTGAACGCAAAGAATAACATCTAAAAAGGAATGGGTTTGCCCTTGTTGGAACTCACATCCAAACATTTGCTACAGATAAATGTTTATAGATGTACAAGGTACATCCAATATTAATATATTCAATACCACCCGACACAAGGCTCATTTAGTCCAATTCCTGCCTCCAGTTCCTGCCTCCAGTGCAGCTGTGGTGGTGTGGATCTGTTCTGTGACCCTGAACACGGACACCAGCTGCAGATGTTCCACACCTGCAGTTTGGATAAACCAGTGGAAGCTGAGGAACTCCTACAAAGATTATCCTGTGCTACCCCGAGATATTTGCTATTGCTGTTTGCAAAGGTCTGTCCTGCTTTTGACCCAATTAAAATAATCATCAAGAGCTGTGGTGCTGGAATTGGAGCTGCAGGAATGTCGAAGCGTTGTCCTGCACCAGATCCATGGGTTTGCTTTTGGCTGAGTTAAGCTCACACTTCGAACCTGTAGGTAGAAAGTTGAGCACCTGGAATGCTTCAGGTCAAGAGTGGAGTTCAGGGGCAAACACAGCTCTTGTGAATCAGCCAAGGTCTGATGGTCACAAGGCTGGGGTTCTGCGTTAGAGCAGGGGGAGCGTCTGGTGACATTTGCAAATTACCCTCAGCTGTTGCGTTCCGTTGTGCTGCAAATACACAGAACTGCCCTCAAGGCTACAAGTTCTGAGTCTTGGGGAGGAAAAGATCCATTTCAAGTGAAATAAATTGGAGCTGGAGGAACTTGAGAGCTCAAAAAAATCAGGTTGTTGTTATCACATCAGGCATTCAGAATCAGGCCCCTGACATTTGACAGGTGTTGATAATCTTCCTTTTCCTCCTCCTCCCCCCTTTGTGCAGTGGGGAGGGGCTGGGTAGGACCTTAAGCTATGAGGAAACAATTCTGCCAGCAGATGTGGATAAATGTTCATGCTTGGAGTGTTCGGAGATCAGCAGTCTTCACTCCCATGAAACATGGAATTGATCCTCTGACTGCTTTGGGTTATTATTTTGCAGTGGCCTAACTTTTGCCCTGTGTTCAAGTCATTACACTTCTGCTCCTTAACCAGCAGTAGTGTTCCCTCCCAGAAACAGCTTCACTTCTATTGATTCCTCCTAATAACAGAGAATCAACAAAGCACCATGTTATTTATTAGAGTGAAAGACACCAAATAATATTGTGTTGTTTTATATTAGATGATCAAGTATAAGAGCCCTCAGTACCTCAGTTAGTGTGTCTGGTTGGAATGTTCAGCTGGAATATGACAACTGGCTGCCCAGGGAGCCGCTACATCCTTAAGATGCCAAACTTTTTGTTGTTGTTTAATTTTTTTTTTTCCTTCTCTCTTCCTTTTATATTCCAGTGCTTGCATGCACAAAATAGATTTTTCTTTCATTCCATTAAAAAACAGCTCTGGAAGGCCAGGTTAGTTCTGGAGAGTTTGTGAGAATTTCCAGAACTTAGGAACCAGGGATAGAGCCTTGGGATGAAATCGGAGGTTGCCCCGTGGTCAGCCAGGCCTCGCTCTCAGATCAGAGACTGTTGGTAAAGATGCTCGTTGTTTTTCTATCGCAAATTTGTGTGTTCTGGGGTTGGGGTTGGGCTTCCCCAGCTCACGTGGCTGCAGGTGCATCGTGAGATTGTGGCAGGAGGGAGCCCCAGCCGCTGTCTGCTCTGGTTTGGGCAGAACCAGAATGGTTCATTCGTGTGCAGGAGCGTCACTGCCCTGGAGACCTCTGCTCCTACCATGCCATGGCACCTTCCCCAGCTCCCAGGCATGGGAACTCCCTCTGGAACAGCACGTGGAGCTTGGAGATCCTCCTTCCACTGGCCTTCTGCCATGGCACTTAGCTGTCCCATCAGCTACAGCAAGGAGCCCCTGGAATCTGCACCGGGATGGGATGCTGCTGCTCTTACAGTGTTGGAGGGAGGGAAGTGAACGGGATGGAATCCTGCAGGAAGCTGAATCCACTTAGAATTATAATTTCTTCAGAATGGGATGTTTCTGTTTGTTCTCTGTGTTAAAATGAAAATGATGTTCCGTCTCCTTGGGGCTGCAGAGGAGAATGTGAGCCTTTTAGAAGCAAGTCCAGCACTTTTGAAGCTTTAAGAAATACAAGCTTTAGATAAAGAGAGGGAAGAACATTCGGGGTGAGGCTTTGATGGGGTGCCGGAGGCAGGATCCCGAGCCCAGGAAGCATGCAGGAGTAGATGGAGGGTGCTTCACTCAGTAAGGAGCCCTGCTTCAGAGTGAAGCAAATGCTTTCAGACTGAGGTTTCCGTGAAGTGCACATGGCTGAGAAAAGATCTTGGACTAATGAAGTGCTTGGAATAAAAGCTTTGGAGCAGAGCTTGCAAATGCAACCACCTTTGACTTGCCTCTTTCATTCTGGAGTTCAGTAACTCCATAATGCAGACAGTAAAGAAGATCAAGTAGTGAGTAATCTTTGCAGCTATTTGCTCATCAGAAAGGTGTTTTTTTAGTTTGGTTTTTTTTTGTGGTTGGTTTCATTTGCAGGTCAGGACTAATACAAGATGCACAGTGACTCTATTTAATACTCTTTAATTATTTTATCTGGACCTGAAAGCTGCCTCACCACTACTGAGGTGGTGTGGCAGCACAGAGATGATAATTCCTTCCCTCACAATGGCATACTGAGTGTCAGTTAATGAAAGTTTGTAAAGGATTTTGACAGAACTCATTGCCTGAAAGGTGTTTTAACATTTTAATTTAATACTTGTCTTTTTCTTTGTTTCTGCAGTGCCCAGACAAGCTGTGCCCTGCTCCGATTCCCAAACCTGTGAGCAAATGGATTGCTTTGAGAATGGAAAGTGTTGCACTCAGACGGGCTCCCAGCAGCACAGGGAGAGGTAAAGAAATCCCAGATTTTTCCAATTTTCTGTTCGAAAGCATGTTGGGGGAACCTTGTGTTGCTGTCCGTAGAATGAACCCCTCAGACCAAGTGTTCTTATCCAGGAAATCCTGCAGACACCGTTCATTTCCTCAGGTCCTAAGCCCAGGCCTTGTCATTCTCAGAGACACTGGGAACACTGCAGGAATAATGTTGCAGTTTTGATTTGATTTTATTTTTTATTTTGGATATTTAATGGTATCAGAGACATTCCAGATGATTGCAGAAACAGGGGAAATAATAGATATCTTACTACCAGCAGTGGCTGTCAGGTGACTGAGGCTGGCAGACCTGCCAGACGTCTCCGGAGGAAGAGAAGACTGCCTCTGGATTCAGAGGATGAGGAGGAAAATGCATATGAAGATGAGGTAAATGAGGTTGCACGTACTTTCTTCAAAGAGAGAGCTGTGAAAAGCAGGGGCAGTTGTTTGTCTCAGAGCTCCTTGTGCAGTGCAAACTGGGCTGAGGAAGGTTGTTCTGTACCCAGGGAATGGTGTGGGTCTGATCCTGATTTACATCAGTGATAGGAATATCTGTTCTGAGGAGTCACAGTGGTGAATGAATAGCTCAGGTGAAGGGAAAGTCAAGATTTCACAGTAATAAAAACACATGTCTCTGGAATAACTACACTTAAATACTGTTGTGTGGTATTGAAGGTTAGTGTCAAACCACAGGGTGTTTTTGGGTTTTATTCAGTACTTGCATGGCCTCTTGCTGCACTACCAGAAACCCGTATTAGTGGTGCATTATAGAAGTACCTGTGTCCTGAGCTGATCTTTCCTTAAGTTTCTTGACTCCCTCTCGGGGCCCTTTGTGCCCCACTGTGCTCTGCTCCCACCCGTCGGTGTCTCTCTGAGCTGTTTTATGTTTATTCCCGCAATGCGTGGGGTGCTGTACAGCAGAGCCGCTGGGGTGCGTGTTCATGGGCAGAGAAGCTGCAGCCTCTGCTGGCATGAGCACTTTAACTCGTCTTGCTCAGTTGCTCTCTGTGATGTGGGTGAGATGTTTTAAGGGATGGATGTTTTCAGAAGTCCTTGCAGTCTCTCTCTTCCCCCTTCTGCTTGTGCTCATTGCAAACTGACCCCCTGTCCCTCTTGGGGTATGTTTGACAGGCAGCTTTGTATGACACATTTTGCCTTTCTTTGGTTTGCTTTGAGAAATTATAGCCTGGGAGTAATCAAACCCGAGTTTGCAAACACACAGAAGAAATGGCAATGACAGTTGGGCTTGGAGTGTGACACACGGAGACCACTTTGTCTGGGGTGTTCCTCTATGACAGGAATTACTTGAAGCTTCTGCTTCCTTCAGGGCATCATAAATTCCCTTTTTTCCCCTTTATCCATTCCCTGGCATAGATGAACATAAGAAAGGGAAAGGAAAAAGGAGTGTTCCAGTAAGGCTGCTGATGAGAGCGGCAAATCCTGCATTGCAGAAAGCAAATCCTTTGTATTGTAATGGAGATTTTGGTCCTGTGCTGCTCTTTAGCAGCCACATTTAATTGAACTTCAGTAGCATATGTTAAATAAGTTGTAAAGCACTTTGGGATACCAGGATCAACGTTATCTGTGTAACATTCCAAGAGACAGTAATGCTGGCTAATAGTCCTGTTATATCCATGTTGTACCTGCATTGTGAGATGATCAGAGGGAGGGAAAAACAATCTTGCTAAACTTCTTTTTAACATATCTGTGTCTAGGAGAAGAATAAATCAAATAATATGAAAAGCCGCAGAAACACTAAACCAATAAAACAAGGTGAGCTAAGCTCATAGTCTCTTTTCTTTAATGTTTATAGATTTTTTAGTAGCTATTATAAAGTGAATAATAATAAACAGAAGAGGAAAGGACAGTAGAGCTCATTTCACATTCAGAACAGTTTATTAGGTACATAACCCTCTTACCACAGTCAGCTTCAGAGGTGTATTAGCAGGAATATCCTGGATTTGCCTGCATGATGGGCACAGGATGAGGATCTGGAAGAAGTCAGCTTCATCCAAAGCTCATTGAAGACAATAAGAATCTTCTTTCCATTGTCTTTGGAGAGCTTCAGCCACAGCCTACAGTGCTAAATAGAAAATAAATTGTAAACAAAGTGATTGATTCTCGACTATGAGTAAAATGTATTATATACTTTAAATCAGTCAGTATGTAACTGGGGGGAGATTTCTAATGTACATTCAGAATGTAATTTTCTGTGGGTAGGACTGTGGTTCTAGTAGAATGAATCCGAGTTGTTGTTTTCATCATCTGGGAGCTGCCTCTCTAGTAGATGCATTGTGTTATTAGCAGGTTATAAATATATGAGTGTATATATATAAAAAAATCTTGTGCACTGAGCAAAAATTCACGTGTTTTTTAATTTGTTTTATTTTAGACTTATTTCAGCTGCTATTATATGCCTCTCTGTGCTGCCTGTTAGTTTATATTTAACCCCTTATTCTTCTGTGAAATATCAGGAGGAGAAATTAGTTCCCACAATTTTAAGTTATTCTGTCTTGTCCAGACTTTCCAGTGGCACCTTTCCACGGGCAGCTTGCCAGCAATCCAGATGCCACAGTTCATTTGACCTGTGATACAATAAATGTTCATTTCCTGAGGAATGACCACGGTTTTCCTATTGCTGGAATTCCTACCTTTCCTCAAAAGTTGAGTAACACTGCCTCCTCTGGGGTGCCACAGCAAACGTGGGAGGAAAAGAAGAGAGGAGGAGAAGAAGAGCAGGAGGCACTAGAGAGAAACGTTCATTTTCTCTTTGTTTTTGATTAATTAGTGCTTCCTGGGAAGAAGAAGGTATGGAACTGGCCTTCCTACTTGGAAGAGGAACAGATGCCAGCTGCTCCCCAAAAGCTGTTCAGAGAGGTTGGCAGCTTTTTCCACTCTTGCTCCGTTTTTCTTGGGCAGCATCACAGGATTACTGGCTCGGTGGAGGTGGAGACCACCCTCAAGCCAGACTTAACGTTTCTGAGTTGTTTTGGTACAAGCAGGCAGTAAATGTTCTGCCCTGGGAAACAGGCGTTTGCCCTGGAAGTTTCATCCCAAACCAGGGTGTAAAAAATGCTGGTTGAATCTCACAAATAACCAGCAGCTGTTTTGATCTGCTTTCCTCTGGACCAGTGGGCTGTCAGGAGCCTTCCAAGGACTGCTGGAGAGGGACAGCCTAACGTCTGTCACATGTCCTCTGTGGCTGTACAACAGCTCTGCTCTGTGGGAAGCCATGAGTCCGCTGGCGCAGGGGATGGTGTAGGTTCATGAAGTGAGTGCCAGGAGGGAGGGTGGGCGTTGTGCCATTGGCAGTGGAGGTGCCAGAGGGTGAGTTCAGCCTTGGTGAAGCTGCCTCTGCACCCCAGTTAAATGTGCAGCTCCCAGTCAGCTCTTCAGAGCCAGGGGTTGTTGTCCTTCCAGGGGGAGCTGAAGAGGAAGGTCAGGTCCTGCACTGGGTCATTTGCAATCCCAGTTCAGGGCTGGGATTTTAAACCTTTACTGTATTTCAGCTGTTTCACTTGGATTAAGATTGCAGATAAATAAAAAACACAAATGCTTTCTGGAATAACTGTAAAACTGAGCTGCAGATTAAACCAGCCTTGTCCCTGTCACCATTTGAAGATGACAAGTTACCTTTGGGAAGAGTCTGGACTGATGCAAAGTGATTTCAGCTTTTCCAGCCCTTTGGCCCTGCATTGAGCTGGGAAGGGGATTCTTTTGTTTGAGAAGAGCTCATTCCTGCATCTGCTCAAAGATGCGTTCATAGCTAATTGCAACAGTTCAGTGTTTTTGAGAGATTAATTAGAATAATGAGAGGTGATGGTGCCATTACTGATCCTGAGCCTGCATACGTCTGTTGGAGTAGCAGTCACTGGGGGATGGGATTTTCTTACCTGAGTTGAAAATTTGAAGCCTTAAATATAAAAATTTGAGGCGTTAAGTATCTGATGTCTGCTCTGCAATAGATTTTGTCTTTAGGAATTAAAAACAAATGTTCCTTTCCCCCCCACAGTATCAGTCATTCCCACAAGGCCGAAATGGATTTAAAGTTGGAATGAAATTGGAAGGGGTGGATCCTGAACACCCCTCTCGATTCTGTGTTCTCACAGTGGCTGAGGTAATTGCTTTCTTGTCTTTGATTCCAAAAGTCCCATGTACATTTAGAATCTTCTTCAATAAAAAGTAGAAACATAAGAGTAATAGTACTAATAGTACTTTAGTTAGCTAATTAATGCAAGGAGTCCAGGGTGACACTGAAGGAATGGTGTTATGTGGCTAAGGATCTTTGCCTGAAATCCTACGGTCAGGTTTTTGCATTTGTAACTAAGAATACCAAACCTATCAATTGCCTGTAGTGAACAAATACGAAAAAGAACAGTGCAATGAGGCCCTAAGACTTAGTAAACATAAACAAGTCAGAATGCTTTTATGCTGCTTCAGTTATGTGAAATCTGGGTTGATCTGGTAGAGCCATAAAAGTTCTGGGGCTGCATTTGTAGCCCAGGAACGTGTGCATGGCATGGAGCAGGAGCCCAGGGGGCTTCCACTGACCAGTTTTATTTTCAGCTATTTCAAGTGGGGAAAGAGGAGCATGGAAACTGGGAAAGTAAGTGAGGAAAAATACAACTAGGCTTCCTGAGGAATAAATGAGATCCTAATTCCTCTCTAAGTGCAAATATGAGGGAGTGTTTTATTAATGATTTTCTTTCTTCTTTGTGACCCTTTGTGATAATCAGAGCTCCTCTCTCTGTAGGTCCAGGGGTACAGGATGCGACTGCACTTCGATGGTTACCCAGAGTACTACGACTTCTGGGCTAATGCTGATTCCTCAGACATCCATCCTGTTGGCTGGTGTGAAAAAACAAGCCATAAGCTGCTCCCTCCTAAAGGTATGAAGGAAAATAGAGTGGTGTACAAGAAACCATAAATTCTACTAAGAACTAGGTGTCCTGGCTCTGCATATTTCATTTTTAGTGTCATTTCGTCATGGAACTCAATCTGAGGGGCTAAAGGGAAGAGGTTTAACTAACACAGTGACTCACAAAAGAGCAAAGTATCTTCTCTTCGATAGTCCCAAAGATTGACGTTGTTAGTCAGATTAGAAACTCTGGGTTGGATGTCTCTCTGGGCTTCTTTCCTGCGTTCAATTCTTTCCTGCATTCAGTTTCCTAGAAACATTTGAAGGTTGAGATTAATGATTGGCCATTATGGTGAAAAAGAGAGAGCTGGTTTAGCTGAAGTGCACAGCCCCTGGAGATCGTAGCAGGGCAGTTATCATGCAAAGTTCATATTCTTTACAGGTAATTTCCATTTCCGAAAAACCCACCGGAATGTACCAGGGCCGTGTAAAACAATCTTTTTCTCTCTCTTCCTAGGTTTCAAGGAGGGAGAATTTAATTGGACTTCCTATCTGAAGAACTGCAAAGCTCAAGCAGCTCCAAAAAGCCTTTTTAAGACCCTCAGCAGTGTAAGTGGTGATATGGAATAGAAGGGGTTTCAATAGGTCTGGTGCTAAGTGAGTTTTGACCGGAATATTTATGTGGTTTTAATAGGCTCATGTCAGAGGTACAACTGTGGTACAATCAGATGCAAACTACTTCCTGCTGTGTTTTATTTTTAAGATGGAAAACTATTACAGTTTTTCTTCCTTTCCCCAGTCACTGACTTTCCAGAGAAAGAATTTGTATTTCCCTTCCTCCTTGATGCTGGAGGAAAAGATTTACTGAACCATTCATTAAATATATTAGAACCGTCTGTTTTGCTGTGCCCCTATAGTCAAGATATTTGTGTCACTTTCCTCTGACTTAATCATTTCCAAAATAATTTCTAGTTTCCAGCAGCATGATCATGTGTGCCATGGGTTTCATTATGGGGCTGTGGATCTTGAGCATTTGTCATTCTTCCCCCACTGCTGCTTTCTCGGTGGTTGTTAACCTCAGTTCCCGTCAAATCCTCCTTCCCATTCCACGTTGCTGTGATGGCACAACGCCCACGGGCTGGAGTACTGGAAGCTGCACATGGAAACTCACTGGCTCCAGAAGGATCAGGGCCCAGCTCTGCCCAGCTTCCTTCTCAGTCACTTCTTTTCCTTGAAGACTCTCCTAACGTTTCCACCAGTAAAACAGGATGTGCAATGCTCCTTATCCTTGGCAAGTCACTGCAAGGTGTCTCAGCCTGGGAGACTGCAGTGGTGGGTGTACCTGGAAAGGCTGTTTTTCGAGCCACATCAGCTCTTTTTTAGCAATAGTAACAGTCATTGCCAGCACCCATGGAAATCGTGGTTGCAAACCTCTTGGTAGTAACTGTAGTATGTTTTGGTCTGTGGGCTTTGGGGTCAAAGGACTTTATAAAGGGGATTTCAGTGGCTTGGCTGAGTACGTGGCTGATTTCCCTTTCCTGGTGTCCTGTTTCTCAGCCTGTCACGCCGTCTGGGTTTCGTCTGGGAATGAAACTAGAGGCAGTGGACAAGAAGAATCCATCGCTGATTTGCGTCGCCACCATCACGGACATGGTGGAAAACCGGCTCCTGATCCATTTCGATAATTGGGATGAGAGCTACGACTACTGGTAAAAGATTCTATTCCTGATACATACCTGCAGGTAGACTGGCTTTGTTCTGCTCTTTGTCTACAGGTAATAGCTAAGATTTTAAATGCTGGCACTAAAGTTGGGATTTTGTATCAGCTTTCAGGCATCTGAATAATTACTTGGGGTTTTCACAAAGAGCCAGTAGCCCAGGAGTTGCCTTCCCACTTGGGCACTGGTCAGCTCAGTGCAGAACCCGTGGGGGTGGCCAGAGCTGCCTGGGAAGCATTGGAGGTGAGAAAACTCCTTGTGGTGCCTGAAGGGGCTCCAGAAGAGCTGGAGAGGGACTGAGGCCAAGGGATGGAGTGACAGCACAGGGGGGAATGGCTTCCCGCTGGCAGAGGGCAGGGATGGATGAGATACTGGGAAGGAATTCTCAGCTGTGAGGGTGGGGAGGCCCTGGCACAGGTGCCCAGAGCAGCTGTGGCTGCCCCTGGATCCCTGGCAGTGTCCAAGGCCAGGCTGGATGGGGCTTGGAGCAGCCTGGGACAGTGGAAGGTGTCCCTGCCCGTGGCAGGGAGTGAACAGGATGGGCTTTAAGATCTCTTCCAACCAAATCATTGCAAGATTTTTCTTTGTACTTCCCTTTCTTTTGGGACAGCTTGAATGCCTTGAAAACCTGGTGTTACGCATTCTAACGAGGTAGTGCTTGTCTTCTACACCGTGATCACTCCCACTGAAAGCATCTGCTCACCCAGCAAAGGCCTATCAGACAGCATTTGAAATCCTGCCTTTCTTTTTGCTTCCAATCTGACTGGTGCCAACTTTGCCCCTTTGATGCAGGTGTGAAACGAGCAGCCCATATATCCGTCCTGTTGGCTACTGCCAAGAAACTGGAACCCCATTGACAATACCACCTGGTAGGTTGAAAGTGAAACTTACTTCCTGCTGCAGCCAAAAAGACTGCAAACTGTATCTTGCACATACTTACAGGTTTGCAAGTTCCAGGTTCTCTTCAGAACTCTTTTCCGCCTGAACAATATTATTGTTTCTACTTTTTGCTACTGCAATTTATGTTGTTACATAGTTCTTTCAAGAAATGGAACCGGGTTTGGTAATTTATAATTGAATTTGATTTCAGAAAAGAAAGAGTGAGAAGGATTTCCAGCATTTCCTTCAAGGTGATCTGGCAGAAACAGGGATCAGTACCATGATTTCCTAGATGGAATTTCTGGAAATCACAGAATCACAAAATGCTCTGAGTTGGAAGGACCCACAAGAATCATTGAGTCCAACTCTTAAGTGAATGGCCCGTACAGGGATTGAACTACAGCCTTGGCAATATTAGCACCATGCTCTGATGATTTCCTAGATGGAATTTCTGGAAATGAAGGAGTAACTGAAGCCACATCTCTTTCTGCCACACTGGAATTTGGTAAATGAAGGGAATGTTGGCAAATGAGAGAGGACAGAATGTACAGAGAAACCAGTGTTGTTTTCAGGCCTTTGAAGTGCTCATCCACCTTAAAAATAGCAAATGTAAAAAAATTAAGCCTGACATTTGCCAGACTGACAGGCCTGGAGCAGGAACTCCTGTATTTACTGCGTTCCAGGTTTTGTGGAGCAGAAAGCACCGCATGATCCCTCTGCACAGGTGGAATTGGCCTCAGTGCCTTTGCTGTAGGTGTAGAAGGGGTTGTGAGCATTCCCTCTCAGCAGCACCACATCTGTCCCTGCTCCTGAAAGGTTCGACAGGGCTGGCCTCTGCAGTTCTCTGCTCACATCAGGATTTCCTGTGCCCCCAACAGAACCTGCAGCCAGTTCTGGTCTCTCTGCTGAAGGACTTAAGTGCAGCAGTTTGCAAAATGCAGAAGTGCTCTGCATTTCGTCACTGCACCCTCCTGCCAAAATGAACCAATCCTGGGGGTAAAAATTACTGAAATAGAGTCAAAAAGTAGAGCAGTTTCTTAAATGTAATTGCCAGGGAGAGACACACCACTGTTGTTAGAGCAGCACACCCATGGAGCCTTTCTCTCCAGGCTGCTGGTGGGTCAGCGGGCAGCAGGAGAGGAGAAGTTTCTGCAGTCTCACAGGCACTCACATGTAGAGTAGTTAATAAAACAGGAAATTAATTTAGTGATGCCATTGCACATCACAGAATCCTCTGAGTAGCTATTAAATGGAGTTTTCTCTAGAGAATAAGCATTGATTAAGCTGTACAGAAATGAACTCGCCAGGGTTAAAGCCCAGTGTAAAACTGGGGAACTGGCAGTGCTGCTCTGGGTGCTGGAGGCGCTGGGTAGGAGCAAACAGGCCACTTGCCAGCACCATCCGTTTTAAGTGCTAACTAGCAAAATAATCATGTGTTGCAGAGCTGCCTTTTTGGCTGTTTGTAACAATAAATGTGGGAGTTTTCTTACCTAAGTGTTAATTCTCTGCTTTTTCAGGATACAGGGATTCCAAAGCCTTCTCATGGGAGAAATACTTGGAAGAAACTAATTCCCAAGCAGCCCCAGCAAGAGCCTTTAAACTGGTGGGTGAATCTCTTTGACTGTCTTTGCTCAGGTGCTGCTATCCACCCCTTTTTTGCTAGAGGCTTTATTTGATGCTGGTTCACCTTGTCTGTGCCAGGAGAGTGAAACTGTGGTTTCCTTTAAGATCATCTCAGTGCTTCTAAAGTAAAAACACCCAGCAAAATACAAGATTTTTTTTTTAATACTATGGAAAGCTGGCTTGGAAAGGATTTTTGACTAAGTATCTTCAGTGGCTCCGTTAGCAGATTTAAGGGAAGAGCCTTCAGTCCACGCAGGTAACTGTGGCTCCCAGGGAAATGTGGGACGTGCCTCACAGGAGGCACAGAGAGGAGAAGGAGTGCAGCCATCTGGTTTCCCCTCTACCTGAAGTTTTTAAAACCTCTCCAAAATTCACCTTGCAGTTGTGCGAATCCATATTTCCCTGGCTGGTGAGGCTGGAATTAAGGTAGAGAAGTTCCTGTCAAGGGTTTACGTGTTCTCATATAAATCATAGTCCTTCTAGGGAGGAGCCAGCTGTGGCCTCCACAGAAATAACTGTATTAACAGATGAAAGAGCATCTCTGCCAACCCCCTGGGTGCACTAAGACCATCCTGCAGACTCAGTGTGAAGGTACTTCTCTCAGCCTTGGGATTGTGAGCTTTTGTTTCTTTCATTGCAGTTGATTTATCTGGAAACTCACTGTGAGCAGAAACAAAACAAAAACCTTTAAAATAACTCAATAAGTACTTTTAAATTGATTTTTGACTTCCACTCTGCTGGCTCACCTTGCTAAACTTTGCAATACGTTTTAAAACTCTTCCATACCTTTGTGACACTTGTCTTGGTTCCTTTGCTGAAGTGGGAGCTGCAGGTTAATACCTGCTGCCCTCCCATGTATTTTTGTGGAAAGGTCTTTGGTACTGAGGAGGAAAAGCAATCAGGGAGGGCTCAGATAAGGGAGGCAAAAATCCAGCCAGCCAGGTTTGATAATTGCCAGATTTCAGTAGGTGTCCACGTGACATTGGTGCAGGCTGCAGGCTGGTGTCAGGGAGCTGGGAGAGGTTTTTGCCTGTTTAGAGAACTGTAAGGCATTAACTGGAGTTACCTGCAGCACAGCGGAGCTCCAAAACATCCCTGGGATTAAGGCTTCCCAGAGCTAGGAAGTGCACCTTGGAGCCAGTGGGCAGGATGAGGGAAGCCTGGTCGTGTGGACAGGATCCTGTGGAGGGAAGCCCGTCAGTGGGACACAGTTGTTGCCCCCAGGGTGGACTGGGTGTTTTTGAGCCACACTCCTAAAATCCCAGTAGAGCTGGAACATGGAAGCTTAAAACTCCCAGCCCAAGTCCTCAGTAATCTGCCATTGTGGCTTCTTCCCTCAACTTTTCAGGGTCTAAAATGTGGTGAGAAATGTCATCTGAATGTAAGAGGGCTTTGCTCAGGACAGGGAGCCTGTTCAGTACTGAGAACTCCCTTTTTTTGGATTCTTCCAAAGTGAAGTGTCTTCCCAAGGGGGATGCAGCTGCCTTGTCTGCCTCCTTTCCTGTTTTCCAGACATTTCTGCAGCCATTGTTCCGCTCCTTCAGGTACCAGGCTTTGAGACAAGAGTAGAAAGACCAATTCTGACTTTCATGAAACTCCAGAGTGCAAATTAGCATCTAAAACTGTGGTTCAAAAATGAGACAGAAAAGAAAAGGTATTAGATATATCAGCAGTTAATAGAACTCTTTCAAGTCAGACCTCGTTATTTTTCTGGCTTGGTTGGACTGAAGTGGAAAAAAATGGCAAAGCTATTGATTTTTAAAAAATTATTATTATTCCAGCTAGCAATTACAGGAAATCAGTACATAAAAATGCGGGTTGAGAGCCAGAACAGACATTTCTCACTGATTTAGCTTTTAACAATTTTAAAGAGCTGTCTTACGTGGTCTGGAGACACAGGTCATCAGCACAAATAGATCTTGGTTCTGGATTTCTGCCCTTTCCACCCAAAAACTCAGCAAACAGCTCCATTGTAAGCATTGCTATTTCAGCCCATCCTCTTGGGCTGGTAATCCCAAAACATTCATAACCTGTTGCCAAAAGGGCAGCAACCCTTCAGCAAGGCTTAAACAAAGAGCCTGGCTTCTCTTCTGGGCAGGATTTGGACCTCGAGCACTCAGGCTCCTTCCTCAGGGAAGACCGACAAAGTTGGCTGGTTCAATAAGATGCTCTTAAAAATAAAATCAGTTTAGATTGTCTGTTTTCTGGTGTGTGCAGTGTGTGGCACACGTCTGTGTGCGGGTGAAATGACCAAAGAGGAACGTCAGGTTTGGAGTTAAACTTCTTAGCTCAGGAGTGGATCTCCTTCCTGCCCCCAGCCACTGGCAGTAAAAAGGGTAAGGAAGATTGGGAGGGAAAAGTGATTATAATCATTTCATTAACCTGGTCATGTTCAACTAGACAATTTATCATTTCTTGCAAAAATCCTGACCTCTGTGTGCAGAAATGAAGAGGGACATGTTTTGAATGAGCATCCATAACCCCCAGCTGAGGAGGTCAGAGGAGGAATTTGCAGTCAGATAAATGAAACATTGGTGAAAGCTGTCTGTTGCTTAGCGGTTACATCTGGGTGCTGCAGAGAGCACACGTCAGGTCAAAGGACATTCTGGAGTTTCCCCAAAGTCCTTGGGGTTTGAGGGAAAGGGTGAGTCACCCACTGCAGAGGGAGGCTCCAGAGCTGCTCCACGTGCCAGCACAGCAGCTCCCAGCAGTTGTTCACAAGCGGCATAGCTGTTGTCATAAGCAGAGGGTGACCTGTGCAATGAGGGTAACTGTGGTGTCCAGGAGCTGTAGCTGATGCCATGAAGGATGTGGGGTAGTGAAGAGAGACTTCACCCAGTGGCACGTCCAGATGTGAGAAGTGGGGCCACTGTCCTTGCTGGTGTGAGATCACAGAACAGTCAGGGTTGGAAGAGAGGCTGGAGATCATCCATTCCAACCACCTGCCAAGGCAGAGTCACCTGGAGCAGGTGACACAGGTGTGTTTGGAATTCTACGTCCAGGTGGGTTTGGAATGTTGCCAGAGAAGGAGACTCCACGTCCTCCCTGGGCAGCTGTTCCAGTGCTCTGCCACCCTCCATGGAAAGAGCTTCTTCCTCATGTTGAGGTGGAACTTCTTGTGTTTTAATTTAGGGCCGTTACTCCTTTTCTTGTCACTTGTGCCTCTCACCACTGTAGAGTTTGGTACCCTCCTCTGACACCTGCCCTGGAGACATTTATATGTATTGTTGAGATCCCCTCTCAGTCTTGTCGTCTCTGCAAGAACACGTCCCTGCTCTGTGCGAGATGTGCTGTCAGGCTGAGGAGGCCGTGTCAGTGGAGCTTGTGGTGGTACTTGGCCTTTTGCCCATGAGGGAAGGGCCTCTTGCCCTGGCTGGGAAAGCTCCTCTGTGCTGAGCCGCCTCAGGCAGCCTCTCCACTAGCCTGGGGCTGCTGACAAACACTCAGCTCAGTTCTCTTGGGAACTCACCCTCTTGGAAACTCTGATTTTAACTTCTGAACAGTTTGCCTCGTGAGCTAACCCAAAGCTCCAAGGGCATCTAGGGGTGGATGGAAACTGGAGCACATTTCATTCAGAGCAGGTACCAGCTCTGAACTCCAAGGCTTTTTAGCATTCTGCCTACAATCCTGTCTTCCAGCGTCCTCCTCACGGATTCCAAGTTAATATGAAGTTAGAGGCTGTGGACAGACGAAATCCCATCTTGATAAGAGTGGCAACAATCGTTGACAAAGACAACCATCGCATTAAGGTATGACCTTGCTCCAAAGTGCAGAGCCTGTGCTGAGAGCTCGGGCATGGGCAGCGCAGGGAAAACACCCCTTTGGAACGAGGAGCAGCAAACAGCCTAGCAGCTGATGTGGCTTCTGGGCCTGCCCGACTGGAAATGATTCTCGTTGCTTTGTTTTGCTGAAATCTGATGGAATTGGCCTGGTGTTAGTTACTGCTCTAATGTAACTGTTTTGAACTAACACTTGACAGTGTGATTTCCCATCTCTTGGCATTTTCTGTGTGATCTCTGTGACATAAGGCAGCATGAGTCTTCTGCTGGGGGAAGCTGCCTAACTGGTTTTTTTTCCTACCAGGAAAAGAAAACCCAAAGGAATTTAAATGCTGGTACATGTGGGAAGTGGCCTCATTCTCCCGTACAAATTTGTCACATAAATGCATTTTTACTTAGTCTTTCTGTGCAAATGTATTGCCAAAATAATCTATTGTGCTTTGGCTTCTGAGGAATTAAGTATGAGCCAGCTAAAGTGGAGGTTGCACTGATGGAGGCTTCGTGGCCACAGGTCTCCTTCCAAAAGGATGATTACATGGGCAGGAGTGGAGTTCACTCCCCATTATCTGGTTGATTCTCAGTCTCATTGCTATCAACAAAAGCCAAGCTTTGCCAGTCCATAGTAGCATGATACTCAATTCATACATTTAAAGTTCACTGCATGAACAACCCAGGAGCCTTTTAAACTCCTGTACTCCTCAGTTAACCTGGCCTGGATCTGAGCTAACTATTACCATTCTCTTTATCCAGCAAAAAATTGTAACTTACTCACTGCAAAACTCACTGAACTTGTTGGCTTTTGCAGCGTTCTGGGATTCTCAGAAAACGAAACAATTAAATAAGCATTTGTGTTTGCATAGCTTCGGACTTTGAGTATAGAGTGCCCCACAGGCTGTGGGGTGGCAGGCTCTGTCACCAGAACCTGGTTGTTCTGTAAAACACAGATGCAGGAAAACAAAGAGTCACACTGAGCACAGAGGTGATTGTGCCTGACTGAAAGGTCGATCTGAAAGATTGAATGAATCAGCCCCAAGCTGAGCAAGGTGGAACAAAGGGGGACATTAACATAAAAGCTGAGTCATGCCCTGAACTGTCTCTCCCTGAGACTTCTGCTTCTTTCAGATACATTTTGATGGCTGGGACCATCACTACGATTTCTGGGTGGATACAGACAGCCCTGACATCCATCCTGTGGGCTGGTGTGACAAAACTGGACACACTCTGCAAGTCCCTCTAGGTAAATACAGGGCACCGTATTGGTATGCTGGATAATTTGCTAAGTGCAGTCTGCTCCTCACATGCAAATCTGTTTAACTTTCTTTTTTACTGTTATCAGGTGCTGAAGATCCAGAGGGAGCCGTGGGACAAGCGTGTCCTACTCCAGGCTGCCAGGGGATTGGGCATGTCCGGGGCCCCCGATACGGAACACATTACACGTATGTGGATGAGTGCTTTTAATAACAACGACAATAGTAATAGTGCAGCACCAAGCAACTGCACTGCACCGAAATGATCTCAGGGTGGTTTTTCTGGGGATAGTTGTAACTGCAGTCACAGCTCCCTCTTGTGTCTCAGCGGGCTGTCTGTTTATACCACTGTCGTCATTAAAGCTGCAATGCAAACAGATGCGTTTGCTCTGATACCTACATTCCAGCAGTACTGAAGGAGTTCTTTTTGTGAAATAGTTAGCCCAAGAATGACATGCAAGGAGACGGTTAAAGAGGGAGAGGGCATGGGTAGGATGTTAAAGTGTAAGTGAGGAGAGCTGACTCATATTTTGTGCTCTGCCTTTCAATTTCTTGTGTGCTCTTGGTAAAGGAAGCTTTTTCTCAAGTAAATTATTTTAAGAGCCAGAAAACAATCTCAGGTGGGAGGTCTGAAGACCTGGTAGTTTATAATGTAGTTTAATGTAGTAAAGCTTTGAATTTTTTTTACTGAAAGTTGCAGAACTCTGTTGATCCATGAAATGTTGTTCGGATAAGCAGGTAACAGAGGATGAGCTCTTCCTGTCCTCTGAGGTGGCTCTTCAACAACTTGACTTTGGTTTTTAATTCTGCTGTATAGTCCCCTGCTTTACCACATCTAAAGCTGGGTAACAGCACCTCCTGAGAGTTTGTGGCCTCTTTTTCCCTGGGTTTGCGATGGATTTCTCTGCCTGAGGCAGAGAAGAGTATATGACTGTAAAGCTTTCATTGCCCTCTCTCTCTTTTTTGTTTATCTATCACAGCTTAGTTGGCTGCCCATACTCGGAGGTGAACCTCAGCAGAGAAAACCTGCTACAGGACCGGCTGAGTGGGGAGAGACCTTCCCCTGGGAACGGCATGCAGAAAGCCAGGAGGCTGGAGACTCTTGCCCCGTTGCTGGGAGCAGGGGAGTCTTCTCAGGGGGACTCTTCACAATCCAGGTGAGCTGGAGCCAGGTACTGGGGAGCAAAACCATTTACAAGGATGAAAACCACTGGAATTGGCAGAGAAGCAGCAGAGCATTGAGTTCATCTGTCTGTAATATTGACCCGTGCCCCAGACACTCTTAACACAGAGCAATGCACTTTTATACCCTCATATGCCTTAATAGGTTTCTTGATTCCTTAATCCCGGGGCTCTGGTCGTATTCCAACAAAGGAAATTGCATTCTGTCTCCATAAATTTTTCCTTGCTGTTTCAATTTAAAATATGTTCTTTTCCTTCATTTCCTGTCCTAAAACTGTCAGGCCAAGGTTATTTTGCACTATTAAACTGTAGCTGTGATCCAGCCCGGGTTGGCTGAGCTCTGTGTGTGTGTCACTTAGCAGCAAACAAGCTGAGCTCTCTCAGATACTTTGTTTTCTTACAAGAAAACCTTGCAATTGAGCAGCATTGAAGGAAACTCTGCGTTAGTTCTTGGAGTGCAGGAGTCAGTTAAACCTGTCATGGGACAGACCAGGACATGGAGGATTTTACTAAGATCATTTTTAGCCTTCACAAATCCAGTCTCACTAGGGCAAACTCCAGCAATACTTTAGTTCTTTGTTGTATATGAAGGCTTATCTATATTTTGAAGTTCATCTATTTATTTAGATTTATAACATTTTTAAGATCTATTTGTCCAGAAAAAGGGAATGAATGCTTCTTTCCCCTCCCTGGCCTTCATGGCCAAATCATCTCATCCCACCCCAAAACTATGCAGGCATTTTCATTTCCTAATTTCCACACCAAAATTGATTGAATTTCAATGGCACTGTTACCATAAAGCTCTCTCAGGAGATTTGGGATTCTCACAAAACAAATGGCATTCTAGAATTGTAGTACATTTCTTTTCCACTAAGTATTTCATTTCCTTGTAGTGGGAGGTCTGAATTCAGCCTTTAAATCTGGTATCACCCTGCTGCTTGTCCTTCCTTGGCCAACTCTGTAGCTCGGTTTATGCATCAAACTTAGTCATGGAAACTCTTAAATGTTATCCAGAGGTATCAAGATTCAGAAATCTTAAATCTCTTGCTTTCCCCATAGCACAGTGGTTTCCTGTAGCTGCTGGGATCAGAGCCTGAGTCCGCAGAAGCTGATTCATTTCACATAAACTCTCTCAATCTGTGCAGAAGAGGAACAAAGCACTTTGTACTTACAGAGGGGAGAGGAAAGTTCTGCCACAAGGTGGTGGTTGTTGCTCTCACTTGCCAGGAGCAGCCAGCTTTGCTCTCCTGTGGGAAAAGGGAACAGAGGTTGTCAGCTCAGCTCTGTCATTTATCTGTCTTTCCAGAAAATCTGCACCAGACAGTGAAAAGTGGTGTCAAAGCAGCATCCACACTCCATCAGAGCAGTCGGAAAACAGTCAGGAGAGAGACTGGGGAGAGGAGGATTCCTCTGCAGACATCAAAGCCACACCAAAAACGTAAATAAGATTTTTGTGATGTATTTTCATGCATTAACACTTGTGTTTCTTGATGCTGCTGCTGTAGCTGAAATAAAGACGTAAATAACAAACAGCCCAATTTGATCAGAATTTTCAAGCAGAGTGTTTTAGAATGATGTGGTAAATCTCCTCCCTTCCTCCTGATGCTTTGGGCCCTCTCTTTCCTGCAGTAAACTCAGATCTGAGTTCTGGCCATGAATTTAATAGCACAGCCCTTAGCTCTGAGAGAGGTCAGAGATGGAACTATTGCTTATTTTAAGAGGAAAAAGATTTTAGTTTCTATAAATCCCATTAATCTTTGTATAGAGAAGAAATTACATCTATTTCTGTATCTTCTGAAATGTTTTGTAATTGACGCTTTCAGGCTTGGGTGCTCACATGCCTTTATCAAGTTCCAGCTGGTGAAACAGGAAAGCAATGGGAAAGGTTGGTTAAATTTTATTCCTTTTTTCTCTGTGTGAGCATATCTCTGCAATATCCCCACAGTCACGAGGAGCATTCAAAACTTCGCTGCTTTTTTTGTCTTTGATTCCACAGTCAAGAGAAAACACATGCTGGAGGTGATGGCAATGGTAGTTTTTCTTCCTTTAAAGTGAGGAGGAAGGGTAAAATTACTTAGAAGTGAAAGGTTTAATACTTTGTTGAGTGGAGCCTTGTCTTTCTGAACTGAGAAGACAGGTTTGCACTGGTTTTTGTGCCACAGCAAACTCCTCCATAGTGACAAGGGGTTCCCAAACCGTCTGTGACCTGTGTCAGGCTGTGACAGAGGCAGCACAGGGGTCAAGGGAGACTTGCTCAAAACTCAGCAGATAGTTGAGGTTCCATCAACCCCTGTTTTTAGATCAGAAACATATTCTGAATCACTGCAGAACTCTTCTAAGGATGAAAAAGAAAATGAAAAATTAAATGGAAAACCAGCACGGTTTTTTTCCTGGTATGTGACAGGTTAAGTTTTCAGAGCAGCTTTCTGCTATCACTTTAGCAAACCATATGCTTAACTTTCAGATTTACTATAAAAAGCCGCTTCAGAGAACAGAGCTGACCAGGCTTTTAGGAGGATTTAACATGGTAATAAGTCTCCAATCAAAAATAGCTAAGCAGGCACAAATTGGGACAGGTGCCTGGCTTTTCTTTTTTTTCTTTTAAATACTCATTTTTACCTAGTGCTGAGTTCTGCAGTCAGAGCTGAGGGATCTGCCAGCTCCAAGCTGCAGTTGCAGCTGGCAGGGAAAGCTGCCCGCTCTCCCTTCACATTCACCTTTCACAGAGTGATGGGAATCAGGGGAGGGAAATGCTGCAATAATCCACTGACCTGTAATTTCACAATTACCCAGAGCTTTCCTCCCAGCTTCGTTTAAACTGTGAGATCACCGCTTCTTCCTGAGAGGGGAAGTCACTTGTTTAGGTCATGGTTTGGGTGCTTTCTCCAAGGATTTGGACTTAGTGGAGAAAAGGAATTGGTCTGAGGTGGAAGCAGTGCCCACCCAGCAGGGATGTGGCAGTGGGGCAAACCTTGGGCACAAGTGAGACCTCCTGGAGCAGGAGGTGGGGCCAGGACCAGCTGCTGTCTGTCCCCAGCACTGTGGCAGTGAAGCAGGGGAGAAGGGGTGAGGGTCATGTGCCAGGAGCTCCTGAACTGCGGAGTTCTTACTCAGACTTTATTTATCCTCCCTTGGTCTCATTATCAGAAGTTTGATGTATTTAATGCTGTCCCATGTCCTTTAGGGATGTGGAGATGAGCTGAGGTGACTCTAGGGCCAGGGGAGTGACTGTTCACTAGGACAGGCTTTACCCCCAGAGCTGCTTCCCCTTCGGCTGGGGGCGAGCTGGCAAACCACGGGAATCTGCATTTTTCTTTGTATTTCAACTGTTTTACTTCGTGGTTTTCGCTGGCTCACTCCCCAGATCTTGCACCCCAGCCCACTGAGAGCTGCTGAGCAGAGGCAGCAGGAGCAGCAGCCTCTCAAGGCAATGGAGCCTTCCCGAAGGCTGGGATAAAGTGGGAATGCTGTGTGGATGCCACGGGATGGCGCTGGGCAGCCTGCGGGGCCGGCGGTCGGGGGCAAGCCCCTGTAAGCGCTGTAAAGCAGAGGAATGTTTCCCAGCTTGTTCCCATCCTCTGCCTGGCTTCCTGTTGTATAACCAGCAGGTCCCTGTAGGACCATGACTCTGCACTGCTCCAGTGATCTCATTAGGGAGGGGTGATTTCTTCCTCCTTCTTTGCCTTGGTTTTCAAAGCTTCCGTCACTTGACACATGAGGAGGGAGTTGATGTCTGGAGGTACCGTGAGCACTCCTGGCCTGGGAGTCTTCTGGGGAATGAGCCCAGGCCATGCTGGCAGCACAGAGCTCTGGCTACAGCTGGGGCTGGAACGGTGCCATCAGTTCCCAGCCGAAGATGCTGTTACCAGAACTCCTCCACCTTGTCAATAAAATGCTGCAAACATCTTCTCTGTTAGCAGCATGACATCATTTTCCAGGGAAGAAGCTAATGATAAAGCTTCCAGCCTGGCAATCTTATCTTTTTTTTCCCTTTCTCCTGCTCAGGAGGGTGTGGAGAACGCCCTGAGAGCTCAGTGTGCCACGCAGTAGCTGTGCCTGGCTCTGCTCACCCTGCCTGGCTTTCCCCTCCAGGCTGTGACCCTTCCTCCTGCTTTGTTGTAGTTGCTCCTACTTGAAGCCTGACTGACTTGTCTCGTTTCCTTTTCCAGGCCCTGATTTGGATCTCCAGCAGGCCCTCCACCAGTCTATCTTCATGCCTTCCCTGGCCTCTAACCCGACCCACCGCCTCCATCTGTTCTGGGAGCAGCACTGCAGGCTCTTGCCAGAGGTCTCGGGCCTCACAGCCAAACAAGTTGCCAAATGGACTGTGGAAGAGGTGAGTTACCTATTCCCTGTTGCCTGTTCCACTCTCCTGGGCTGCAGGAATGCTGGAGCACTCCTCCTCTGGAGTGCTAACTGGGAGACATCTTTATTTCCCTCCCTTTCCTAGGCAATGCTCTTCTGCCTGCTGTGCATATGCCACAGCTGACTCAGCTGGAAGTTAGACCCAAGACCCCTTATGAGGGAGGGGAAGGATTCCTGTTAACCCTCTGGAGTCGACAGTTTATTGCCCTCCCTTGCTCTGTTTATTTACGCCTTGATCTGTCGGTCCTCAGGCCTGGAGCATCATTCTTACAGCAGATTCCCTTTCTCTGATTTCCCTCCCCCTCTCCTGTGACTTTGCTGCTGATTCACTTCTACAGTGCAGAGAATTCCAAACTGTACTGTGCATGCCCACTCCTCCTGCGTCTCCCTTCCTGATTCCCTGTGAGCAAAACTGCCCACAGCCTGACCTGATTTTTCGCAGAGGTAGCTGTGCAGCTGGAGATGTGTCTCTGCAGCTCTGGAGATGTCTCCTGTAATTAGGTGGTGTGTGAAAAAGCCAGAGTGTTTTGTGTGCTGAGTAGTTGGTTTTTGCCTCGATGCCTTGGGCATAAATAATATTTGTCTCTGCACTTGGAAAGTGGTGACAATTTGGATCCTGGTGCTTAATTGCAGGGCATTTAATTCCAGAGAAATGTGCTGTAGTGTTGTGCTTGCAAGGATGCAGGGAATCTGCAAAGCGGGAAAAAGGTGCTGCTGTTCATGATGCAGAGAGGATCTTCAGAAGCTTTTAGAAAGTGCATTTTCCCTAAGTGCTTCTTAATATCAGATAAATCCAATCTTGACTTAGCTCTTCATGCTGGAGGAGTGGTAGGAGTCTGGTGGGACTGCAGTGACAGGGAAGATGGGAACAACCACAGGAGTTGGGAAAGGGATGGAACAATTAGTGTTGATGTTTTAAAACTTGAGCCCTTTTTTTTTGTTGAGTTGCTGTGGTTTGATGGTGGTGTTGGGTTTTTTGGTGGTTGTTTGATTTTTTGTTTTTATTTTTTGATAAAAATATGTTAGAATTAAATTCATACCAAGGAGGAAAAAAAATCTCTGAAAGATTTACTGTTCCTGTCCTTTTGAGAAAGCTTCCAATGATTTGTCTGAAAGGTCTTTTAGCAAATCAATAAAGTCAGAAGCAGATAATCCTCTGACATGATAATCAAAATCTCTTTCTTTTGGATAAAACAGGAGGCTGGTTCATGGAAGTACAGTGTCAGGATCCAAGCCAAATAAAATTTGTCCTTTGCAGTTGACCTTTAAAGCAACTGCTGGGTAAATTTAACTGGGATATTAGTTTGATAACGGATGAGTGTGGGCAGGGCCCACAGGACATGGATGCAGGGCACTGGGTATAGTGATTCAGACCTAGAATAAACTGAACTCTGCTGCAGCCTGAAAAACTGGGGCGCTTTTGGCTGCCAGTGGCAGTGAGAATGGCACATTAAACAGCTCAGTTGCAGCCCCACAATGGACTGGCTGAAGTCATTACAGGTTTTATCTTGAATTTCAGTAAAGTGGGTCTGGTTTTGCAAATTATATTCATCACAAATTCCCAGAGGAATCAATTTGGGCTCTCTCTGAGCACTTGCAGGATCAGCATGTGCAGTGCAATGTAGCCACAGGTCTGGGAGTTGAAAGCAGCAGGACTTGCTGTGTTTTAGGCAGTCCAAAGTACATTTGGTCTGTCGGCGTTTGGGCTCCCAACGTCTTCCTGCAGGGCAAACATTTGCCTTTGGGTTGTGCTTTGAACTCTGCTGCACAAAGGAGTCCGTTCTGCTGATCTGAGACAGGAGTGATGGGGGTGTAAAATTCTCCTTTGGTTTCAGGCTGAAGAACTGTTTTTATTTTATAAAACCCACATTAAGGAAAAAAATGTTGCTTTAATTCTCTGCTGTTGAGAACAGCTGAAATGGCAGAGCAGCAGCAACAGCAGTATTTAGGGGCCCTCAAGCAAAGAAAGTCATAGTAATGCTGAGCAGTCACCAAGAGTGGTTACTTCAATGCAGCTTTGGTATTTATTGAAAGCTTCCTGTCCTGTTTTCAGAGCACAGCCTATTGACTCATAGAAGAACATCAGGATGTGCCAGAGTTGTACTGTTCATTAGTTAATCCTGCAGCAAATGCTAATACCTGAGGGGACTGTCCTTGTGCCAAGTGTTTGTGGGTTTCTAAATCCCAGTTAACCCCAGCTCCTGTCTGTGGCCTCAGGAGGGGCTCAGTCCTGCAGTAGCTGTTGAGGGGCTGCAGTGTGGGGCTGCTCTGTCACCAAGGGACAGCAATCTTGTGCCGATCTCAGTGTGTCTGTCACACACCTGGGATCGCATCAGCACCTTCCAGAAGGGTCGCATTCAGTTTCCAGGGTCTTCTCAGGATTACACAAAGCTCTTTTTCAAGCCCTTTCCCTTCACCAGTGTGCTTTGGGAGGGTGCAGCAGACAGTTCTGTGAGCCCTGGGGTGGTTACAGCAGGAGGTGCCAGCAGGCTTTTACTTGCTCATAGAAAAGCTCTGATCCCACTGTGTTCCCAACCTGTCCAACTCCTGTCCCACTCTCACCTTGTGCCCCTCCAGTCTCACCCTTTCCCAGGGTTCAGGGTTCCCCTGCCACTATTGCGGGATTGTGTTGGTTTCCTGTGGTGTCACTGTGTTCTGCCCTTGCACTCCCGAGCCTCCCTTGTCCCTCAGCTGCCCAGCGTTGGTTTGGGAATCCTCCTCCCCAGCAGTGCTGGGCCAAGCGGGTCACTGCGGCTCCCTGATACCCCGGGTCTGTCTCGTGTCCTGGGAGCCTTCGCTCCCATTTTCTCCTCTTGCATCGTCCTTCCCTCTCTGTTCTCCACTCCTGGTAACCCCCAAGGCTCCTGTTTGTTTAAGAGGCCTCTCCAGTGGCACAGGGAGCTTGCAGTGTCCCTACAAAGGACTTCTGGGGCAGGCCAAAGGCCTGTCACTCCATGGCCGTGACAGCAGCCAGCAGCAGGTGTGCAAGGAAGGACACAGGAGCAAGGCAAGCCCAGGTCGTTCCCCGGAGGTGTCTGCCAGCCTCTCAGGGCCACAGACGCTACAGAGCATTCAGTTCTCACCCTGAGGGCTCCAACTGTCTTTTAAATTCTGGAAGGAGTCAGACCCGGCAGAAGGATTTCCATTTGTGTTTTAGTTATTAGCGGTGAGGGGACTCAAAAGGAAAAGTAACAGAAAAGAAAGAAAAGAAGCTTGCACTTCTGCAGAAGAAAATTCGGAGCCACTGCCCAACAGAGATATGGATTTTAGGGGTTCCCATTAAGATGGAGCGGAAGGGAAAGGGTGAAGGAGAGGGATGCTCTGCTTTCAGGTTACATAACAGAAACCACAGGAGTCAGAGCTGCTCCTGCCAGAACAGAGCAAACCTGGAGGGCACTCTGAGAGCCCCATTCCTGCCTGGTCAGAGCTGGGGGGAGGGAATGACTCTAAGTCTAGTGGTGGGATGATCTGGAGGCGCAGGGATGTGATTTAGGAGAGACTTGGACAATTCTGAGTTGAAGGGAGCCTGTATCTGACAGTGACCCCTCCCAGCTGCTTGTTTGTGTACAGGGAAGAAATGTCACATCTGCAACAACTCACATGGTTACGCCTCATGAAACAGAGCTGCTCCTGCAAGGGAGCATCCAATTAACAAATGTTTGATCTGATTATGCCTCAATATACAAATCTCCTGTGAAGCAGTGAAGCTGCAGCTGGAGAAGACAATACACATTAAGTCGTCCTCGACTGCACACAGGCCTGCTCCTCACACTCCTTGGTGTTATATAATGCAGCCCCAGGGCTGCTTGCATGACTCCAGGGAGATTATTCCAAATGTTAACAGATTCCTTGCTTAGAAAGGTTTTCCCTAATGTGAAATGTAAAATTAACTTTTACTCATTTAACCCTCTTGGTTCTGTGGATCCTGTGCACCCAGCACGGATTAAATAAAACCACGACTCCTTTCCTTCCCAGCCCTTCTGCCTTTGGATGTTGGTAAACCAGCAGTGCTCATTCAGTTGGTTTATCTTGTTACACACAAGTCATCATGGGAAACTGTCTAAATCCTTTTTTCTTGTTAGTTTTATTTTCCAGCAGTACTGTAGAGAAAGTGAAATCGTGAGTGGTTTTAAAGTAGTATAAGCCATATACAGCTTTTAATGTGGAAAAATAGTGTTGATTCTGTGAGGCTCTTTTAGAGGAGTGGAGAAGCTGGATTCTTACAGGGAGAGAAATGGTCAAATGGCAGTGAGGGGTAGTTATTGCTGGTAACCAAACTATGCAGAGGAGTTGCAGCAAAACCCAGCAATGTTTTTCATCAATATCCTTCATTAATGTGAGAGTTTTGAGTATTAAAGTTTTAAAAATTCTTGCACAGAGAACTTTCATACAGAAATAAGAGGGTTTCGTTTGATGGTGTCCTGTTTTAATTGTCTGTGTTTCCGTTCTCTCACATGCAATTCCAGGTGGTGAGCTTTATCCAGCGTTTACCTGGCTGCAAAGAACAAGCATCTGTGTTCAGGGAAGAGGTAAGTGGGGTGAGCCCAGGCTCTGTGCTGCAGATCCCTGGAATTATGGCAGAGAGCTCAGACCTGCTCAGCTGTGTCTTTGCAGAGCCTGTGGCATTTAGGAGGCAGCTTCAGTATGGAGCTGAATTCCAGCATGGCTAATTGCATCCTGCTGCTTTAAATTTCCCCTGCAGTTCCAATCACTGAGCTTATGCTTAACATCCTGTCTTGGACCGTTGTGTCATGGGTTTGGCGCTGCTCGAAAGATGTCCTGTTGGCATGGTTAGTGAGGATCTCATCTGCTGCCTCTAATGAGGACATGTGCCTGCTTCTCCTGGGGAGCCTGGCAGGCGCAGGGTTTCCCAGGAATCGCTGGCTTCCCCCGTGAGCTGGGGTGAGAGCAGGAGGGGAACCTTTCCTTTTGACAAGCAGAGGTTGGGAAGTCAGAGCATGTCCTGTGTGTGGTGTGTCCTGTCAGTGCTGCCACGGGCTGGGCTCTGGTCCCCTTCCTGGTGTGTTCACCATGGCTTCTGGGAGACCTCCACGGGCACAGGGTGTGGCTGGCCTGGTTTTGGGCACACCTCTGTAGGTGGATCACAGGCAAGATCCCTGTGAGGGTGGGGAGGCCCTGGCACAGGTGCCCAGAGCAGCTGTGGCTGCCCCTGGATCCCTGGCCGTGTCCAAGGCCAGGTTGGAGGGGGCTTGGAGCAGCCTGGGACAGTGGAAGGTGTCCCTGCCGTGCCTGGGCGTGTAACAAAATGAGCTTTAAGGTCCCTTTCAACCCAAACTGTCCCATGGTTCTGTGATTCTGTTGTCAGAGTTCTCCTGTACGGCTGTAAGAGTTCCAGGGAAGGGCTGGAGTCACTTCTCCATGGCAGTGAGTGGAAAGGGCAGATCTGTAATCACTGTCTACTCAGAGCTGGCTCCCTTTCAGGGGAATCAGGCTGCAGTGCATTTTGTGGATTTCTGTATCTGTGTTTTGTTTTCCCTTCTTTTAAGAACCGTGCAGACTCACGGCAAACAGGAAGCAAAAGAAATGGAGGCTTGCAAAAAGCACCATCCACAATGTGACAATACAGTAGAATACTCGTTAACTGAATATAGTGGGAATAGTGACATTTATTCAAATGAACCCATCTCTCAGTGTAGTTGAGTGTAAAAGGGATATCTGTGTGTATTCAGAGGTGAGCTGTACTGGCAAATCTTCTAATGAATGCAGCCATTCTCCAAGTGTTTTATTTCTTCTGGTCCTGAACACAGCGACTGCTTTCTGTTTCTGAGAGTGCCATAGCCATGGTCTGTTTTAATCCTTGTTTTGTGCAGCCCCAAAGCGCGATTCTGGATTAGAGGGCCTTGTGTTGTTTTTCCAGTTGATGCTCAAACCACACTGTCAGTCTGAAATGAAAACCGTTTTAGCAGTTTGGCTTTGGCCAGAATACAGGTGTGAGTGACAGGAGAGCTGAACTCCCCTGCACTGTCCTTCAGCTGGGATCGGCCTCCCAGTGCTTCATGTCCAGGATAAATAAATCCCTTGCAGACTTGCCTTGGTGGGGGGCTGGAGAGGGATAAGTTGCTGCTTACGTTAGGAGTGAAGAGAACAAATTGTGCACAGAATTCTAAAACCCATCCAAATAAGATGGAACAAAGAAATGAATAATAAAGCACAGACTTGTTTCTAGGTCCAGTTCAGGGCAGGACTGTTTAAAATAAGCAAGTGTGAGGCAATGCAGTGAAAATGAAGCATAGGAATAAATAATATTGGACACAAAAGCATTTTGAAATGTAGGACTGTTTTTCAGCAGTTTTTTGCTCCTCTTGACTCTATTATTTAATTTAAGCAGCAGTCCCATTTGTTTCAAGCTATTTTTAACACATTCATTGCAACAATGTAGACTCGAGGCAGCTTGAAAATAAGATTTAGGGACATGGTGTGGCCATCTGTGGGTTGGGAGCACTCTTGTCATTCCCAGTGGAGGAATTAACTTCCAGTTGCTCGCAGTTACTTAAGTGGGAGGTTAAGTAACTTGCTGAGGGTCTCTCGTGTGGTGAGAGGTGGGAAAACCAAATCTCCGGTCTCCAAGCTCTTTGCTTTAATTAGATGTTTTCTGAGTTTACTCAGTGTTTCCTCTTGCACCAGGCATTGACATCCAAAAAAATTCTAGTTGGGAAGACTACAAAAATAGCAGAATTGTTATTCTGGCTCTGCTGAGTGTCCGGTGGTGTGTGCTGCACTGGTGGGCATCAAGTGAGAGGAGGAGACGCTGTCAGTCTCTGTAAATGGACTTTAATGGAATAACTTAGGGAGACACATATTGTTTGTCTGTGTCCATTAATCTTTGGCTTCATCCCTGCAGCATTTGAGGTTTATATTAATTATATCTGTGTTGTCTCTGTGGATGTTCTTGCTCAAGTGAATTTTTAACCTTTTCTAGAAACAGTATGTCATGGTTTCACTCGCTGCTACCTACAACATCCTGGATTTTCACATGGTAGTATGTTAATCACTTGTGTAATTTGCATCTAATGGAATATAGCTCCTTGTTGATGGATTAGGAGACTGTGTTTTTCCAGCCATATTGCATCTTTACTATGACTTGGTCTGTGCAGCACATGAAATCATGGAGTGGTTTGAGTTAGAAGGGACCTCAAAGCTCATCTCATTCTACCCCCTGCCATGGCCAGGGACAGCTGCAGCTTCTCCATTTCTGGGAGAAGCGCTGTGAGATGAGGTCTGTGCCCCTTGAAAAGGGGATGTTGTGGGGTGTAGGCACCAGAACTAGGGAAGAATCCCAGAGTGACCAGAAGTGGGAATCCTGCCTGTTCCTTGGTGGTTAATCCTGTGTCGTGTTCCAACCTCCAGCAGATTGATGGTGAGGCCTTCCTGCTCCTCAAGCAGAACGACATCGTTAAAATACTCAGCATCAAGCTGGGCCCTGCCCTGAAGATCTACAACGCCATCCTCATGTTCAAGTCTGCAGAAGACAACTGAGAAGAGGCCTTTGGCAGATCCCGGGAGGAACTGACAGGGCATGGATCTTCAGCTGTGAGCGTTACAACGTGCCGGACAGGTGGACTGGGACTCGGATGTATTTTAAGTAGAACTTAGTAAAAATGTTTTGAGGTTATAAAACTCCTGCCACAGTCTGGAATATGGGGCAGCTTCACTTCCAAGAAGAGGATATTATTATATTTTGTAACTTAATTTGGTTTTGATATATCAATCTCTTTTTGAGATCGAGAAGAAACCTCCAGTTCTAAGGGGAATCCAGGGTAGCATTGGTGGAGCTGCAGAAGCAAGAAGAAAGTTTTGAGTAAAACTGGCTTTGTGCCCAGTGATAGTGCCTCAATGACTGAGTGATCACCAGCGAGCTTAACGTGCTCTGTGTAATGAAAGTGTGAGGAAGGAGGAAAAAGATGCACTTCAAAGCAACTCCCCCATATCCTTCACTGCTGTGACTCAGGAGCTGACCTTTTCAGGACTGATTGCTAAATTCCAGTTTTACCTTCTGATCCTGGTTGTTGTGATACCCTTGGCTGCTGGGCCGCTTACACCCCAGCGGGAAGGGAGCATGGGCAGAGGGTTTCCATCAGGGATGGCTTGCACTGGTTCGGCCAGAAGCAAAATGTCCTCATTGCTGTCACTCCCTGTCAGGAGGCAGGGGCTGTGCAGGTGGGCTTTGGGTAGGCAAAGATCCTACAAGGGCATCTGCCCCTGGAGGCAAAGAGATATATTTGAGCTGTAATTTTCCCATCAGTGGTTTTGTGCAGCTGCTTCTGGGCCAGGAACACCTTCTGGCAAAATGGCACAATCAGGAGCACTTGGGAATTGGACGTGCTTGTTTTTGTCCTCTCCACTGTCAGCCAAATGCTAGGAATAGGAGTTGGAAACTCAGCAGTGGCCAGAGTGTATGTGTAAACAGATTTCCTAGAAACAAATGGCTTTTCTTTTGAACAATCCAAACGGATGAGTGTGAAGTGCTTTGGCCTTCTCCCCTTGAGGTGGACTTTGGTGTGTTCTGCCAGAGAGCTGTAGGGCAGAGCAGCAGCTCCTCTGCCTCCTGGAGGGAGGGAGGCAGAGCACACACAGGGACATGAGATTGGAGAGGAATCAGGATTTAAACAGTAACATGAGGGAACAAAAGAGAGAGAGCTGCTCTGTGTGGGGAAGGGAGTGGAGCCTGTGTCTGTGTTCCTGCGCGTGCAGCCTGTGCTCTCCTGATGGGATGGGATGGGATGGTCTTTCCTGCTCCATCAGAACCAGTTGTAGGAGCGTGCCCATGGACATCCTGGATGGTGGTTTCCCCATGGGTGCTTCCTGAGCTGTCCTCTCCCCATGGAAGCCTTGGGAGATGCAGTGAGTCCCGCTGGGCTCCGCTTGGTGTTCCCACTTACTCCTGGCAGCACCAGCTCATGGCTCTGCTGTGGTCACTCTCCTGAAAGCTCTTTGGCTGTTCTAGCACCACCTCAGCTCAGGCAGGCCTTACAGCCCTTCATCCACAGCTGCCAGGGGCTCCTGGGAGTGGGAAGCCTTTGGAGCACTGGGGTGCATTGAGCTGGTGCTGCCCAGGGTTCTGCCCTCAGCCTCTGCCAGGCTGCGTGGATGTCTCAGGGTGCGTGATGATCCATAGGCACCTCAGGCTTCCTTGGCATCTCTGCCACCAGTGTGGCTTCCCAGGAGCTGTTGGGAACAGTGACCACGCTGTCCGTGACTGTGTGGTGACACAAGGAACACGCTTGTTCCCCCTTCCTGCATCACCCGCGTCCTTTGCCCAGCCCTCCTGCTGTTGAGAGGAGGTTTCATGTGAGTTGTCTGAAGCAGAAAGTTCCTTAAAGTTGTAAATAGAATCCACACCACTGAAGCCATTCAGTCCTGGAATAATATTTAGAGCAGTTTGTTTCCATAGTTTACTTTTTGTAAGAATTTCAGGAGTTTAAGCCTTCACAGAGAAGGCACAGGTTTGGTGGGATATTTAATAGCTGAACCATTAAATATCAGCCAGGCAGCTGCAGGGAAAAAATTTACTGCAGTGTTAAGGACTAGGCAAGGGGCAAATTTAATTTACTGAAATACATTTTTATGATAACCAGGATATTCACCAAAGAGTCATATTCCTTTATTCCACTCTGCACATCCAGTGTCAACATTAAGATTTGAATTGTATGTGGCATGTCCTGTCCTCTGACAGAACTCGCCTTCTGGGCAAAGCAAAATTGTTTCTTGACAACTGGAGCAGAGGATCCAGAGCTGGTCTGCTTTATTCTTGGCTCTCCACTGACTTGCTAAATAACCCTGAGCTCTTCCTTTTCCTGCTTTCCCCCTCTCTGACACTCAGCCAGGCGGGGCAAGTGCAATTTTGCCTTTTTCTTGTTTCAGGTCTTGCCAGATTTTCTGTTTTACCTCCTTCCTTTGGGAGCATGAGTTGGGGGACAGCAGATTGCCTCTAGCAATAAACCAAAATACAATATTAATTCCATTTCTTTTTCTATATATAGATGGAGGATGAAGAGAATTGGTTAAACAAGCAGTGAGATTCTAGTCAGTGAAATTATTCAAACAGAAGAGAAATCTTTAATCCTTGGGGCTTCTGAGCCAGCTGGATCAAAGAGGAAAATGTGTACTTGGAGGTTGTTCAGTGACAGCCAGCACAGTGCTTTCGGCAGGGGGGAAGGAGGAACCTTTTAGGGATGGAAGAAGGAGGAATGCGCTTCTTGTGCCTTTTTTGTAATCTGATAATTGTCTTTGCAGAGCAAGCAAGAATGTGCACACATCTATTACCCACTCCTTTCCCAAATATAGCTGTATTCCATAAAATCTAGCAATTTCATAGGGCAAAAAGACTTCCAGTGTCTTCAATGGACACCTTTAAAACTTCCTAATATTTACAAAATAAAAAAAAAAACTAAACCAGCTCATCTGTTAGCCCCATAACTTAGGAATTCATCAGTTGCTGATGCCATTCCACTTGTGTCAGGGAGTGTTCTTTCCCCTGTGTCTCGGTGAGTTGTTCCCTGCTGCCTGTCCAAACTCTGCTCTGCCTGTTCCCAGCCCTGCTCCAGGCCTGTGGCACAGCCAAGGCTCGGCAGAGGCCTTTGGTTATCTGATGCCTTGTCTAGTTTGAAATGTGCACTTTGAAGCAAAAATCCAAAAGTTGTGGCTCTGTGGGGAGCAAAGCTGAAGCTGGTTATGCCAGCTGGAACTGGGAGGATTTCGGGTCTGCTGGATGTCAGCAGGAACCAGTTGTTGGCCCAGGAACCCAGCTGAACCCAGGAGTCTCTTAGAAATACAAAGATACTCTTTAGAAGCAACCCGGAGCTGTGACAAGTTCCCATGGGCCAGCAGTGCAATTGGGAGGTTCCAGTTCTCAAAATCGTATTCCTGGCTGTGTTTTTGTTCCCTTATCCCTGTCTTTGAAATCTAAAGCAATCAATTTTTTTCTCCTTTTTTCTTTTTCTCCTCGGTTGGGAGTCCTGTTAAAGTTTTTCTGTGCCATCACCAACAATCGTCCTTGTAATCCAGTGGCAGCAAATTTCAGCTCTGGGTAATGAATCGCATTAAAGTTGGACAGGAGCGTTTGGCATCGCCGACAGCAAAACTCCGCAGCCGAAGGAAAAACCCAGCACTCAGCCCAGGGATAAGCCAGTTCAGCTGTACAAGATTTCCTGCCTGCTACTTTCATGCCCTGCTTAGGGATTTATACCACAGAGAGCTTTAAAGTTTTTGACATCCCCCCATCATGTGATGAGCCAGCTTATTTTGGAGATTCCTGTTACTTGAACTGGAAACACGTGCAGGGAATGGGAGCAGGGGCTCGGCTCAGCCTCAGAAATGTCTGCCTGTTTTAAACCAAATACTTGAGCTTTTTGACACTAGCCGTGACCTTGCACTCCACCAATGCTTTCCTCTGGAAATGTGAATAAAGTTAATATAAGTTCACACCTGGTTTGTTCCTTTGTGCGTGGGGCTGACCCCAGGAGTGCCCAGGGAGACACGGGGCTGGCTGCCCTGGAGAGCTGGCACTGGGAAGGGTCGGTCATCACGTTGTAGTCCTTCCTGTAAACTTACACCTGGCAGTCACAACACAAGGCAGCATCTTCATTTTTGTCTCTTCAGTCTGCATCTCTTAGCTCCGTACGTGAGCTCTCCTGGGTGTATTCACAGGACAGCACTGGCTGCTGCAGCTGTGCTGATCCCCAGTTCCTCACTGTTCTCTGCTGCTGCCAAGTTTTAACCATAGAATCTCGGGATGATTTGGAGTGGATGAGACCTTAAAGACCATCCAGAGATGGGGCTGCCACAGCTTCTCTGGGCACCCTGTGCCAGAGCCTCCCCACCCTCACAGGGAGCAATGCCTTCCCAGTATCCCAGCTAACCCTCCCCTCCAGCAGTGGGAAGCCATTCTCCCTTGTCCTGTTGCTCCAGGCCCTTGTCCAAAGTCCCTCTCCAGCTCTCCCAGAGACCCTGTAGGCACTGGAAGGCTCGTGCTTTCCTCTGTGTTTCCTTAATCCCTCATGGTTTCTTACCACAAACCATCCCAGAACTCTCCATCTTTCTAAAGCAGCTCCCAAAGTTGGGTTTTTAACTAAAACTAGCAAGAACTTATTCTCAATATGAATCCATGTTAAAACTCTGCATTTTGGGGTCTATTTTCCCTTTCCTTAATTCCTCCTGAGTTTCTTCACTGTGTCCGTAACAATGCTAATTACCTTAGCTGTTTCTGCTCTAATCATAATTAGCTGATAAATCGCCAAACACTCTTTAATGTGCTGCAAAATCAGGCATTAAACTTTTCCTCCTGCTCCTCCCAAGGGTGTCTGGAGCTGCACCTGCAGCAGGTCACCTGTCCAAGGGCAGAGGAGCCAGGACCACATCGGCAGCTGAAGTTTGCAAACCGTCTGAAACTAAAAATATTGGAGAGTTGGCTCCTAGCCATAATTTCTAAACTATCCCGTCCTCGGGGTAAACATTCACTCTCATTGGTTTTTCCCTTCCAAGCTTTTTGCTTCTATTTAAACCGCAGCTTGTTTGCTTTTGTTACCGTGATCGGTCTGGGGAGCTGGGACACTTGGAGCAGGCTCAGGAACTTCAAATGCTGCTTTGTACTCTTGTTAGTTCCCTCGGGGCTGTGCTGGGATGTGTGGCTGTGTCCTTGCACTTCAGAGATCGGAGTTTCTCTGCAGCAGGGATTTTTTTTTTCCCCCATTATTTTGATGGAGAAGTTTGAGCAGAGCAGGGAGCATCAATCACCCAAATGGCTGATTGCATTTGCAGATTATTTTGCTCAGGCAAACATGGACTTTTTTTGTCCCAAGTCATATTTCTCCTTGGGCAGGGAAAACCTGTAGTTGATCTTTTTGCCTGCTCAAATTATTCTGTGTCAGCCCTGATGGTGCTCTGTGGGACTTGTTTGTCCCTTGTTCTGAAACCATCACACAATTCCCAGTGGGGTTTGCAGACCGACTGCAGGGGTCTCTCACTTTATCAGTTAACCTGCTGTTAGCTGTGGGTGTACAAGGAGAGGGGTACAGACCCCAGCTCTCACCTTCTCACACTGGCTGCATCCTGCACCACCCTGGTTTCCACAACACACCTCACCTGATAACCTACGATTCTCAAATCCTACAACTTTTCCAGGAGCAGGAACTGTAAAGACAAACCACTGCATTCCCCTGACAGCCCAGCCCGGTGGGAAGAAGGATGTGGGGTTGGATGGAGAAGGAGCCTGCCATTTCCATCCTGCACTCTGCAGCTGATAGGCGAATTCCAGCTTCAGGAGAAAAATGGAGTGTTGGAGGTGTTCAAGGATGGGACTGGCTGTGCTCTGCCCAGCCAGCTCCAGAAGTGCCAGCCCTTTCCCAAATAACACATTTGCTCCACTGTTCATTGACATTGCCTGTCACCTCGCCTAGTATTTTATTCTCCTTGCCACCAAGTACAGCCTCAGCTTGCCCCATGACACTTTCTCCTCTCTACGTTATTCACCATCCAGTCACTGGTAATATAAGCAAGATATTTCTTGGAGTCAGATACATTTGCTGCGGGAACATTTTCAGCTGTTTCTCCAAGAAATGTGCTGAAGACCTTTGCAGGAGTGTACCAGTGCCAGAGCCCCCAGAGGTGCTGGTGTGGGGGGCTCTGGCATCCCCTCAGCAAATCCCTTTCCACCCACTCCCATCCTGGAGCAAGGCACCAGTGCCTTCGATCACGTGCTCTGTCCTCAAAAACAGGGTTATGAGTCCACCATCATTCAACCTGATGTCCTCACATGACGCCGGTCACGGGTCCTTTTGGGCCATAGAGTGGCTTTTTGCAGCAATGCTGGCTTAAGGAGCTTTTTCAACCAGGGCATTGTCCGTGGCCCTTTCAGTACTTGAGTTGACTGGGTGGTCAGAAACACTCCCAAAAGGTTGTTCCAGACTGAGGTGGTTTCCATGGTTGGGGTCATGGCTGTGCTGGAATCCAGCAGCTCTGTGGGTCAGGGCTCCCAAAATGCCTCCACTTCGTGCACCCTCCTAAAACTCGAGTGAGGCTTTTCCACTCCAGGCTCAGGTGCCCAGAGCCCGCACTCCAGGGTTTGTTCTCCCTGGCAGGACTGAAGCAGGGGAAGCTGTTGTATGTCTCTGCTGCTCAAACTGGGACCACACAACTACTCAATGAGTCTCCAGATGGTTTTCTCCCTGTCTTGAGCTTGTCTCTCGCATGTGTGGAATTGAAAAAGACCAGTGAAGGGGCTCGGATATAAATTTCCCTGTTCCCAAGCACGTCTGTGCTGCTGGTCGATGACTGGGGAAAGTCTTGCTCTTCATTTCAGAAGAAACACAAGAGCTGAAACGTTGATTTTTGTTCTCCATAAACAGATATTTTCCTCCTCCTTGCACTGTGCTAGGACACCACATGCCAAAAGAATTATCCTGATTAAGTCTTCAGAGCTCAGTAGCACCTTCTCCCTTTTTCTCACTGGGTTTTTCCCTCTCTCTGGCTGTGCCTGTGGGGTTTCCCTGCTCTGGGATGCTCCTTCCCCACCAATCAATTCTTCACACAATCAGTTAATTCTGCCACTATCCCACCATCAATCCCCTTCCCATTTATGAATGCTGCACACACGTGTGAGCCCACAGGCCTCCCGTTCTCTTTACCACCATCCCTCCTTCCCAACACCATCCACTGTCCCAAATCCCCCGACCCCGTGTCCCTCCTGGAGGCGCTGGGTTGAGCAGCAGAGGACGGGGGGGTCACTTGGGCCTGGCGGGGTGAAGGCAGACCCACAGATTTCCCACCAGCTCCTCCAAATCCTGTAACAAAACAGCCGGAAGGTGCTCTTGGGCTCCAGCAGCATCTCAGCCTCCCCTGCTCCCACCGAGCCAGGCTGCAGACCCTTCCCATGGCCAGAAAGCCCAGGGTAAACCAGAGCAAGCAGCACTGGATCCATCCAGCCCAGCCGTCTGTACCCACCACCGCAGGACGGGGTGAAACAAAGTGAGCAGGAGTCCCACGGCGCTCAACGAGGAGAGGTTCCAGTGATGACACGGGATTCTGTAGGGATCCCTGTGCCCCCATGGTGCTCCCCAGCTGGAGAGCAGGCTGGGCTGGAAGCAGAAAGGAACCCCAGAGCTGTGGTTGGTGCAGGTGGGAGCGATGCTGGTGGCTGCAGCATGAGCTGCATTGCTCATCTGCTTGCAGCAGCAAATCTCCAGCAAAGGCGACTCTGGGAATGCTTTCACAAGGGATGGGAGGCGCCTTTCCCACTCTCCATAAATCAGCCAACAGGGTTTCTGTGTCTTCCTTGCTGCTTTCCCTGTTTCCCAGGATTTTGCAAAACTCTGTGCTGAGCAACCTATTTGGAAGGAAACTGCCCTAAACAACCCCTGAACCAGGCAGTTGATAAAGGAATAATTTACATTTCAAATAAATAAAGCATTTTTGGCTTTGGATCAAAACCAAGTTGTGTTCAATGTTACCAGTTTGAGTGAGTCATTTCTTTTTATACCCTGGCAGTTTCTCTTATAAAATGTGCATGAGGACTCACTGTATGCAGGGCAGGAAGCAGACTCTGGGTTTTTTTACTATTGCACAAGGTTTCCCCAGGACAGAGCCACCAAAGCTTTTCTCTTGCCTCGAAGCTGGTGCTCGTTTATGTCTGTTTACAAGCAAATTCCATTAAAAACCAAGAGTGATGCTGTGGATGGCTCTATTGTATGTTACCACTGTATTTCCAGCTGGATGTTGCAAATAACTCTACATCCATTATAAATGGAAAACCTTTATAAACGTGAACTGGAGCTTCTGATTGTGGAGCCAAGGAACTTTCTTCCAGGCAGGATAAAAACACAAGGTTTGCCCCTCTAACTGCAAAGGAAAAGGCTGGACAGGAGCACAGATAAAATGGACTCTGTCCACTTGTAGCCGCCAAGAGCTTGTGGTGATAAGCAGGACGAGAATAATATATTAATGTCCCCCAAAAATCAATATCCACCCCAGCTGGAGACTTGCCATGGCAGGAGAACTCAACCAGGGGCTTAGGCTCTCACCCACACTCGAGAGGTGCTAAAGTAGCACCGAAGCCATCAGAGGTTCACAGTCTTTGTGGTGGAGGTGGTGGAGCTTCTGGTCAGTGCTGCTGCCCAGCTGCTCCTTGAGAGCATTCTGTCACCCAGGTGAGATGGATGTGATCTTCCTGCATGAACTTTGCCTGTGGGAAGAGCTGGGAATATATGTTTAAGTCCTTCCGATTGTCAGAAGGCACATAATTTGTCTTTGAAGGGGAATATGATATATTGAAGTGAATTCTCCAAGTGCTGTTTGATCTTGAATTCTAGAAAGCATCCAAAAGAGGCTGTGAGGATGGTGAAGGGTCAGGAGGGGCCACCTGAGGAGCAGCTGAGGGCACTTAGTGTGTTCAGCTGGAGCAGAGCAGACTGAGGGCAGAGCTCAGCAGGGACTGCAGCTCCTCCTGAGGAGGAGCTCTCCGTGACAGGGCCAGGAGGCAGGGAAGGGCTGGAGCTGGGCCAGGGCAGGCTCAGGCTGGAGATCAGGGAAAGGTTCTTCCCCCAGAGGCTGCTGGGCACTGCCCAGGCTCCCCAGGGAATGGGCACGGCCCCGAGGCTGCCAGAGCTGCAGGAGCGTTTGGACAGCACTGCCAGGGATGCCCAGGCTGGGATTGCTGGGGGGTCTGGGCAGGGCCAGGGGCTGGATCTGTGATCCTGGGGGTCCCTTCCAGCTCAGGATATCCCATGATTCTGTGACCTTCCAGGGTACTCAGCCAGAGCAGTAGCATCTGCATCCCTTTAAGAAGACACGTCTGGTTAAGATCATCCTCCACTTCCCCTGAAACAAGATTTAAAATAGGAGGCCTCCCCTTCAAAGAGTCAGCTTTGTTTAGTGGTAAAATTGATTAATTACTGGAAGGGATAAAGAAAACAAAGTCTCCTGTTGATCCCACGTGGTCAGGCTCGCTCTGTCAGAGACGCCCTGTGAACTCTGGTACTTTCACCTTCCCTTGCCCTCATCCCACTGTGCTGCTCTGCTTTGGAACCTGAGGGACCATCCCATTGCCTGGTTTGAGGGAGAGGGGCATCACCCAGACAGGTGCAGGGACTGCAGTGGCTACAACAAGGAGTGTCAGCTGCTCAGCATGAGGGCAAGCGAGGACAGGAGCTCCAGCCTGAGCCTGTTCCTGCTGCATGCGAGCGCTGCCGGCTCTCATCCCTTCCCCCTGGCACGCAAAGGAGAGCTGGGAATGAGATAGGACGGCTTTGAAGTGATCTGGAGTGGTCCAGAGACACGCTGGGCACTGTCAAAAGTCTGATTCATTTCAAGTGGCATCAGCCCTTGCAAAGCTCAGCGTCCTGTCTGAGGTATCTCAGCTCCGGTGCTGGATGCAGAAGGAATCATCATCTGCGGAAATGAAGGAATCCCCTTCTCCTTACACAACTCTTTTGGGATTAGATGTGTGGAAATGCTGACTTTCTCCCTTAACCCTCGTGAGAGCCCAGGGGACAGCTGATTTTCAGCTGGCTGAGGTCAGGCATGGTGAATTCCCTCAGGCCGGATGTATGGAATGCTTTCTGTAGTATTTATTGCATGTTTTATTATAATAACATGGCAGGATTTCTCTCCTCTCTCATCTTTCCTCACACCTGCCTGCTCAGGCTCTGAGCATGATCAGCCTAGAAAAGCTCCTTGCAATGTCCAGCAAATGCCGGGTAACTTTAGGAAACCATCAGCTGGGGAGTATCCTCTGAGGTGGTGCAGAGGTGAGTTGTGGTGGGGCTCTGTCCTCAGAGGGCAAGAGGGTCCCTTAGTTCACTGCTGCTCTGCAGCTCATTTAAATCCATAGATAGAAAAAGTCGGTAGCTGTATGTGAGATCATGAAGTAGTCCCCAAAAAAGTAAAAAAACCCTCAGCCTGATATTCCTACAGGAGCTTGGCTTCATCAGGACTCATAAAATCACCACTTGAGCCATGGCAGATCGTTAATTATTTTCTTGCCTATTACAGCCATGTGTGTAATTGCTCCAGTCCCCACTAACAGGGTGAGCAAAGTGCTCTCCCAAATTGTTCCTCCTTTTTTTCCCTGGATTTCATCTAGACACAATCACTCGGAGACTGGATCCAAGTCTTCTACTTAACATAGTGTCAAAAATCATTGCTCATCAGATGATCCCTTTCCCCTGGGCCACTGATGCCAAAAGAGTTTGCACTGTTGGCTTGAGAGAACTCCAGGGTTTGTGAGCTGATTTGTTTCTCTTTTCTCCAGAAAATCATCCCAAATTTTGTATCATCTCTAGGAAGATTAAGCAGCATTCTGACAGCTGAGCTCCCTCTTGGTTCAGGATTCCCAGGAATTGCTTCCCTCTGGGTGAGATCCAAGGCCAGGGCTGTTCTTCAGTTGCTGTTTAATTAGTTCCTAAGTTCTTCTAGTGCAAGTGCAGATCTACATAAATTAAGTATAATAATCTCTATAAGCACTTCTGTAAGGAGTGGAGCTTTGGAAAGCCCAACGGCACAGATTCTCCCCTTCCCTTTGGACCTGCACATCTCCTCCCCTCCCTGTTTCTTCCCTTTTTACCCTGTTTTTAGCTCCTACTCCTTTTTTCATGTTATGTCTGGGTCAGAATCTCCAGCCCAACACCCCATGGCAAGTGGGATGGGAAAAGATGGGGTGGGTGGCACAGAATAGCCCATGGAAAAAAGACTGGGAATAGATGGGATGGCTCAGACCCCTCATGGGTGAGTGGGACCCTCATGGGCAGCTCAGACCCCTCAGGGTGGCTCTGCCACCACCCAACTCCACTGAGCTCTACCACAAGCCTCTGTGGAAAGAAAAAAATGCTGCTTTTGTTTCCTCTGCAGCCCCCAGAGAGGCTCTAATGCCTGAGCTTGACTCCTTGACAGTCTTCAGCTGCTAATCACACTCAAAAGTGCCTGCAAATATAACCAGTGGTAAATGCACAGATCTAATCACGCCAGGGAAGGGAAGAGGTGCCATTTAGCAGCTCTAGAAAAGAATCAGCTTTCTTCAGACTATCGGTCCTTGGGGAACGATAGCACATGCAATATTCAGTGGGACATGGAAAGCAACACAGAAGGAGCCATAAATATCTCCAGGAAAAATCTCACTGATGGGAGCTGATGAAGCTGAAGAGGATCAGAGGGCTGGAAAGCCTCTGTCAGAGCCACTGTGTCTTGAGACCTTCACTGACTCCCTCCAGCTCGTGTTCACAGTGGGAGAAACCCACAGCTTTTCCCCAGCACATGATGGTGTTTTGGGCATCAGGAGGATTCCCAAACCCTGGAATCTCTGTGGGGAGCAGCAGAGGATGGAGGGGAGTGGACACATGGGGTAGATTGTGCACGTTGCCTCTCTGCTCTCCAGAGGAGCCTGGCACAGCCCTGATCTCATTACAGTATTTTCCATAACACTACAACATGGACATAATTATTACAGGATTTTCCATTACCTAGTCTCTAATTGAAAACTTACTAGGACAAATAGTGTCGGGTTCCCTAAATGAAAGTTACCCCTTTTGCTCCCAAAACCCCCAGTTTCTGGTTATTCCCACTGATTCCCTCATGGGTCCCTTTGCTGGTGTCTCCTCCCTTACTCACTCCATAGGTAGCCATAAAATGTCTGCATTTCTGCATTCATCATGGCTTAATACTCTCCAGAGGGATTATAAAGAGCATTTTTCATGGTTGTTGCTGCCTTTGCAGTGGTGGCCCGTCGGCTGTGACCCTCTTGGGACATGTGCTGGGGTGCTGGGCTGCAGCGACTCACTGCCACTACAGATATATAGTGTGGATTGGGATGGGTTGTATGAGGTTTGGTGTTTTTGAGGTAAAACTTCTGAGCACAAGGTGGTAACTGGTGTGATTTCCCATCCTGAATTCCATCCAGCACCCAGCATCCTCAGCTCTGCTCCATGCTGTCAGCGAGTCCTTTCCAGAGACCTTTTGGAGAGGAGGGGTGAAAACTCACCCAGTGCCAAGGAACTCCAGCTGAGGGCTTTGAAGCTTGCTGAGGCTCAGGGGCGAGAAGCAAAGTCTTGCTCTGGAAAGGGCCGGGCTGTTTAATTGCAAACAGCATTACTGGCTTTGCTCGTAAATGCCTCTGTGCCCAGCCACCCCCTCCAAACCTGTCCCGAGCAAAGCGGAGCTCACAGGGCCTGCTCCCAGGGTCTGCAGTGCCAGCACTTGGATGTTTCTCCCCAAGAACCGAAGCACAGGACAGGGCAGGGAAAGGCTGAGCCATCCTGTCTCCGTGCTGGACTTCTTTGGGCGAGTTGGGCACGAAGCCCGCCCCGGCAGCGCTGGCGGGGAGGCACGGTGGCTTCACTCGTTAGAATGTGGGGTTGATTAAGCACAAGGAGGGGCAGGGGGCTGTCGGGGGGAGCTCTGTGTGTGTGTCTGTGCCTCTGTGTGTGTGTGTGT
>VZRN01000761.1:85683-127230 GCA_013397935.1 Dasyornis broadbenti | reverse complement strand
CACGGACATGGACACACGGACACACGGACACACGGACACACGGACACACGGACACACGGCAGCGGCCGTACACATCCACATCAACCTCGGGCACACAGAGCCCGGGCGGGATGCGCGCCCGGCAGCCGCGGACATGCAGCACCCACGGGCACCCGACACCCACTGGCACCGGGCACCCACGGGCAGGCACGGACACAACACACACGGTGCAGCAACAGACACAAACTCGCTCCTGCAGGTACCAAGCACACGCAGGGACACCCGGACACGCACGCGGGCACACACCCGCACATACACGCTCTCATGCACACCCAGCTGTGCACAGATGTGCACACACACTCCTATGCAAGCCCACACATGGGCACACGCATCCTCACACAGCCAAAACCCAGGAACTGGGCAGAACTGCCCACTCCCAGCACTTTTTTTCAGTTCCCGATGCTCCTGGCAGAGGATTTGGGGCGAGGAGTGGCCTCACTGTTCATCCCCACTGAGGGTTTGGTGTAGACACCCGAGAGAGGAGAAGTGGGTGGAAATTATCCCGGTAGATCCTGGAGTTTGGGATCAGGAGGGCCTGTGGGCACAAAGGGCTCAGCTTTTGTGGTGTGGAGGGGTCAGTGACCGCAGCTGGACCCACAGCTCCATCTCGCCTCTAGGTGGGTTTGGAACCTTGTTCACGAAATTAGGGAGATGTGTCTTTTGCAGGATAAAGAGTAGGGAAGATGGGGGGTTTAAAAAGCTGGAGGTAAGAGTGATGCCAGCTGGGAACTTCATTGCTTGCAGGCTGAGTGGGATGTGGGCCTGGGGAGGTGGGATCTGTATGTCTGTACCCACTGGATAACTTGGGCTGTGCCTGGGAGCAGGGAGGACTTGGCAGCCCCCCGGACTCTGTCCCTCCCTCCCTCCTTCCCTCCATGCTGGCAGGGATTTTTCAAAGGAGCAGCAGGGAAGGTGCCAAATTCAGAAGGAGTTTGGTCCTAATTCCCTGGAAATCCTAGCCTATGGATTTTTTTTTCCTCTCCTTCCTTTTCTCTTGGCCACGAAGATTTGCAAGGTGCTTAGCCCTGGCCTGCATCCTCAGGTGCCCTGCCATCCCACACTGATTCCCAGAGACAGGAATTCTCCCAGGAAATCCCCCTGAGCCCCTCACTCATCCCCCTCATCCAAACAAGCAAAGAGCTGCCATCAGAAATCCACTCGCCATTTGAGTTTAGATGTCTACATTATCTTGACTTTGGATTTATTAATTATTTGCATCTGGTTCCTATCAAAAAAGTTGAGCAATGCAGATGTCCTGATTTTGGCATTGGCTTGGGGGAGAAACACCAAATTTGTGGCATTTCCATTGTCTCCTTAAACAATGGCCTGTCAGCAGCAGCTGAGAATTATGATCCCGATCCCGATCCTGTTGCAGGGGTCTGACATGTCAGAGTTAAGCATCACCCAGGTTACACAAGATCCTCACCATGGGTGACTGCGGCTCATTTCCCAGCCATGGAGATTAGTTTAATTAGCAGAGCAAATCTGGGTAAGGCAAGCTCTGGTAATTAGTAATCAGCAGGATGTTTCCACACACTTTCTTTGCCTGAGGGGTAGAGAGGCATTTAGAGCACAGCCCTGTTTTTTGGGAGCAGGGAGGAGTTTGGAGAAGTCAAGGTGAATGAAGCTGGAGTTATTGGTGACTACTGATGGCTCTCACTCCTCACATCCCATCTGTGCATCAGGGCCTTCTCGCCTAGGGTCAAGCGCAGGGTGGAAGACAAAAAGGGAGAGACCCATATATCCCCAAAGCACCCCAACAGCATCTTTCACTGTGACAGTGGTGCCCTTGGCGGCTCCTAAGTGCTGTCTGAGATGTGTAACGTGATGGTAAAGGTGGCACGATGCTTCTCCACACCCTGGCCAGGTGTGGGGGTGATGCCTCTGTTGAGAGGTGCTTGTGGAGATGGGTGTGTGCTAACCCCTCCTGCATTCCATCCTTCACCTGGGGAAACCGAGGTCTCTGCTGCTGCCGAGAGAGGAATAAGGGGCACTTCTGACCTTTGGCTTGTCACTCCCAGGGTCTTCTGTGCTGCAGCAAAGGTGAAAATCTGTCACAACCCCAGTGAGACTCCCAGTCTGGGACCAGAAGGAGATTCCCACTGGGAAGCAGGAGAATCCTTCCCATGCTGTGGTAATTAGCATTACTGAGTTTATGTGGAAGCTTCTATGAGGGAACTTAATTAATTATTGTTGATTAATGAGTGTCCCCAGCTAAAGCCAGAGCTGGAGACACAGGTTTTCTCACAGCATTGGGAACATGCTTGTGCCAGGTTCACGCAGGGAGGTGTTATCCCTTGGGAATGAGCCCGGGGGATGCTCTGGTCTGGGAGCTGCCAGTGGGTGCTGGGGTGGTGACAGGGTTTGCTCCAGCAGGGAGACCCCCAGAAAAATGTCTGGCAGATTTTTCTCCTGTTCCCTCCCTCTGGAGACCTTTATGTGTAGCCATGGAGGGGAATTTGAAGTGAACTCAGAAAACTAGGAAAGGAGGAGGCAGCACTCAGGTGGGGATATGGGGGCTCAGACCATCCCGAGTATCCAGCATGAGGGATGCACTGTGCACTGGGGTCACTGCTGCTCCCCTGCTGGCTTTGGCTTCAGTCTCCTCCAGCTGGGATGGGAGGTGGGATGGGGAAGGAGCTGGTGCCTGGGTGCTGCTCCTGTGGTCCCCTCCTGCCCCGTGCCGGGGGTGGCGTTGGAGGTTGGGCTGAAAAGGATTTATTTTTAAGCATCACATCTCGGCGCAGACTGTCATTCCCATTCTCCGTACCTTCCCAGTGGGTGGGAGAACCGGGGGGGCTCCAGCAGCTTGGCACAGCCTCATACCCAGAAGGTCTTGGCTGCCTGGGTCCCCTTTTCTTGTGGAGAGGGATTTGGGGGAGCTCAGCCACCACAGGCTTGGATGTCACAGGCGCCCCAGGGCCTGGATGAGGCCAGGGGACTGGGCTGTGCTCACTACTTTGGGGTCTTGCCCGTCACTGTAGCCTTTAGAAATACTGCAGGCTTTGCTGGCTGATTCAGCAGCGAATTGCAAAATCAGTTTATTCCTAAAATCAGGAGAACTTCTTTAAAGTCACAGTATTTTAGGAAAAGAAAAATGCAGGTGTTTTCTGTTTGTTGGGCATTTCTTGGGTGCTCATTACAGCCAGGGCTGCTCCTGTGCTGGTTCCCAGGATGATGCCCCGCAGAGGACCCACAGGATGGGATCCTGCATCCAGGGTGGGATCCTGGGTGCAGAATGGGATCATGTCCCAGGTTTGGGCATCGCAGCCTCAGAATGGGGCATGACAGCAATGGGAGCACACTCTCTGGGGAGATGCTGGATTTGAGTTCCCTGCTGCATGGTGGAGGCTGTCCCACAGTGAAGTCCTTTCCAGGTGTGAGCCAAGGGAAATAAAAAGCTCCTGGAAGGATAACCAGCAAGAGGGATAAACCTGCAAGGGGAAGGCCCTCAGAGATGCCTGCACTTGGCCCTTTTCCATAAGGCATTTCTGCATCTCTCCAGCCCATCATTGAGCTGGGTGGTACTTCCAGACACCGGCGCAACCCTTCATCCCTCATCCAGTGGAAGATTTGAGGCCAATTCTGCTTTTTGGTAGCCTTTGATGCTGCAAATTCAAGCTGACAGTGTGGTCATGGCAGGGGCAGAGCATCCCAGGGGCACCCGGGGGATGTGAGGATCCACCTGCAAGAGTGAACCTTCCCAAATTCTGCTTTACTGCCATCCAGCTCCACTGCTGTCAGATGTGTTTCGATTTAGTGTCAAATTTTAGGAGCATCAATCTGTGAAGGCGGCAGGAGAGGATTGAGGTGGGAGGGTGGAGCCAGCAATGTGCCTCCGTGATGGGGAGGATTAGAAAAATATTTGGGTTTATTTTAATGCCAGGCTTATTGTGGGATTGGGAGCTTAACCTGGTAGCAGAGCAGCGCTCATCCTGCTCCAGAACGACATTTACAGTTGCATACTGTCATTCCATACTGTCATCCCTTCCCACTGGGAATCAAAACCTCAAAGCTGATCCTGGTGAGCCATGAATGCCTCCTGCTATGAATGCAGGGAGGTGGCCAGGAGTGCCAAGCCACTGCCTGTTCTGACCATGGGACTGGGCTGTCCCCTTGCCCCAGGAGCACCCCCAGAACCTCTGTTCCTGCACCCGGAGCTGTGTCTGATGCTGCTGCTCCAACGTGGGATTAATCCATATTCACAGGAGTGTCGGTGGCTGCGAGGTGCAGGAGGGTATGGCAGCTCTGGGTTTTGTACTTTTTTTTTAATTTTTTTTTTTTTTAAGGGTTATATAACCTTGGGGATTCTATTAATAAAAATAATGGTTTTGAACTCTGGGAACAACCAGCCCCAGCAATGAGCAAGGAAATGCTTCAAGTTCAGAACACGGCAGTGGGGAGATAAGGGACAGGCACTCTGGGCAGGAATAGTGGCTGGGGCTGCAGAGGGGGCAGAGGGGATTCCCTGCCTGCATGCACATTGGTGGCATCTGCCTGTGCCTCCTGCCAGCGTCTCCATTCCTGTGCCCAGGGAAAAGGGGAGGAAGTGGGAAGGGGGGTGTCTCAGCGCCAGCGTGATCTGGAGCCTGTGGATGTGAGGAGGGTGCACACCTCTCATCCTCCTGCACCCACTGCGAAGCAGCCAGCTCCCTGAGGTGAACCCCTGACTGTATCCAGTGCAAAAATGTGGCAAGAACAGCCTGGCACAGCCCAGGTGATCATCACCTGGACTCAAAGCATTGCCCTGGAGGGGATCCAGGGGATGCGCATTGTCCTTACAGGCAGGATTTGGGAGGTGCTTATGGTCCTCACAGGCAGGGATGCTTGTTGTCCCCTTGGGGTGCTCCTTGTGCCCACTGGTGGGACCCCAGGGATGCTCCTGGTCCCTGTGGACACTGGCCTTGGTTCCACAGGGTGGGTTAGAGAGGAAAACAACAGAACTGGTGTTAAAGAGGCATGACTGAGGCTCTGGAATAAAACAGGGAGTGCCTGGTGTGTCTTCAGTGAGACTTTGGGGTCATGGGCAGTGGGGGGTTCATGTTCCCCCGTCAGTATCCAAGAGCTTTCTCCTGCAATGTAGGGGGTCATTCTCTTTCTAATCCCTAAGTAGCCAGCAAGGCTTTTAAAGGGTTTGCTACAAAAATTAAGAGTGGTTGAAGATAAGATGGCAATTAAAGAAAGTTGAGACATAACCCAAATCAGGGCATTTGGAGGCAAAAAACCCACAGTCTTCAGGATGTGTTCAAGTGTCCAGTTGTTTCCCTTTAATACCAAAATATTTAAAATCTCATTTTTCCATTCAGGATGAACATTGCTTTGGATTTATTGTGTTTCCCCCTTTGCCATGTGGAATTATCAACTTACTTTCTGGAGAGCCCTCAACACCCCACTCAGCAGTGGCCTGGGGTTTGGGCTGGTTTGTTTGGGACTTTTTTTTTTCCCCTTTAAATCTCCCTTACTCAAGTTGTCACAGCTTGACAAACTTGTTCCAGCTACAAGCTGTCATCCTGCTCATATCTTTAATTCCTTCTCTCTGATGCTAATAACACCTTAAGATGATTAACTGGGGAAAAGAATGTTGTATTTTTCTACTGTTTGGATGCTGGTCACTGGGTCTCAGCACTTCATTCATCTTGGGGAGTAAAACTGGAGTGGCCACCCCTCTCCTCCTGCAGGGTTCTCCTTGGGTTTAGTTTCTGATTTTGAATTGCTGAATATCCATGATTCCGTATGGTCCAAATCCTTTTCTTGACAGTTTAAGATGCAGTGAGGTGACAAGCCCTCTCCCACATCATCCCTTGGCTGGGGGCCACCCTGCAGCTCTCCCACTTCAGGATGTTCTTTTGGGAGCAGCCTGGGCAGCATTCCTGTGCTGGCAGTGCCAGGACACACTGGAGAGGGCACGGACACTCCGTCCTGCCCCAGCCCCACTGCCAGCCATGGCTGGGCATGCAGCACCATGCTGCGAAGACATGGATTCCTGTCAGCATGAGCTTATTTACATTTTTTTAAAGATGTTTTTGGTCTGGGACATGTTCAAGGCCTGTTTTAGCTTCCCAGTGTCGTGGGGCTCCACTTATCCCCGGCACTATGGTGCCAACCCAGCTGATGCTTCCCACCAGACTGGTCACCAGACGTGCTGGGCAGCAGCTTCCATGTCTTTTTGCTCATCTAGGAAATAAAGTTCTGGATAAAATGACACATCATGCACTGCAAATCCCTGTAAATCCCTGGATATGGAGTTTTATGTTGGCATGTGTGACAGTAGGATCCTGGGGCTGTGCTGAGCAGGTCAGGGGAAATAGGAGACAGCAGAAAATCAGGAAGAACATCTCTTTTGACTTAAATTTCCCATAGGTTGGTGGGTCCTGCAGTCTGATGAGTGGCTCAGTGTTGGTTTAGGTTTTTAGGTCATGCTTCGATCATCACTCACAGGGCCCTGGGTGGTGCAGTTGTGTCAGACCTTTCATTTGGGTTTCCAGGTGCCTCGGTTTCCCCAGTGGATGAGTAAAAAGCCCCTTCCCTCACCGCTGTTGTGGCAGACTTGGGGGTGGCACCTTCTGCAGGTGTCACAGAACTGGGGTGACACAGGACAGGTCCCTTGGGCACCTCTGCCAGCGCTAGCTCCGTGGTGGATGTAGCACAGCTGTCCTCATTTCCTGCGCAGCCCAGGGCTTTAGAAGGATGAGTCTGGGGGCTTTGGGAGTGTGGTTGGAAGGGGCTCCTCAGCCCTTCAGTGCTTCTGAGAGGAGAGAGAGAAGTGACTTGAGGAAAGAGGGGAGCAATAGGGCAGAGCAAAGCTGCTGGTCCCTGACTGGTGTAACCTGCAAGTTCAATGTGCTTGTGCTCTCGGCATCCCCTGCTCCTGTTATCCCTGTGCCCTCCATGTTCCTGGTATCCCCATGCTCCCAGTGTCCCTGTGGTCCCCATGCTCCAGCATCCTGGGCACACGGACCCCCAGTGACATGTGCTCACCTTTTTCTCCTCCCATTGTGCAGGAATTGCGGTTGAGCCAGAGACGATGACTGCGGAGAGCACTGAATCCAACGGGCCTATGCGGGAGCCGGAGCAGGGGGGGCCCAAGGTGCCAGTGCCCCCCATCCCACCACGGCGCCGGGGCCACCGCCTGCGGCGCAAGGCCCCAACAGAGCCCCCGGTGAAAGGGCAGCTCCGCATGCGCTCGCCAGCGGGAGCCTTCGTCATGGTGGGCATCTCAGTAGTCCTGGTGGGCATGACCATTGCCGTAGTGGGCTACTGGCCCCACCGGGGACATGGGGGCACCGGGGCCAGGGCGGAAAACACCAGTGTAGCAGGGGACATGAGGAGGGAGGTGGCAGCTGGGCACCACGTGCCCCACAGTGAGAAGCTGAAGCTGATCGGCCCCGTCATCATGGGCATTGGGCTCTTCATCTTCATCTGCGCCAACACGATGCTGTACGAGAACAGGGACATGGAGACCCGGCGGCTGATGCACAAGGGGCTCTACAGCCTGGCAACAGGGCTGCCTGAGGGGACTGGCCCCGAGGATGGGCGCTGCGAGCACAGGGACAGCCAGCCTGTCCCCAAGGCCAACGCTGAGTGTGTGGAGGGCTGTTACCAGGTGGACCTGTCCTGCCAGCCCTGCCCGGGCCCCGGCAGCAAGTGGTCCGACTGCTACGGCCCCAACCGGCTCCAGACCATGGCCCGGTTCCTGCAGCACCCGGCAGCTTCCCCTGCAGCCTCTCTCCACAGCCTCCACTCCACTGAGGCCAACCTGAGCCTCCCGTGTCGTGCGAGAGCTGAGTCCCTCCTGTCCTCGGCCGTCGGGGTCTTGGCACTGCCCGTCATCAAGCTCAACAACTGCTTGCTGGATGCGGCAGCACGGAGGGCTGGTGGGAGGGCAGAGAATGGCCTTGCTGAGCATCCCCCTGAAACAGCACAGCACTCCCAGGCTCCTCTTTCCATCGGCAACAGCATCGCGCCCTGCGGCCAGGATGGTGGTGGTGGTGGTGGCCACATTGTCATCAACATGGATGGTGGCTGTCCCAGCATGGAGCCGCTGGCAGAGCTCAGCCTCGGTGTCCACCTCCATGCCCCAGGACACTCCAAATCCCTGGACCTTGGCCAGCCAGGGATGCTGATGGTGGCGCCCATCAAGGACCGTAAGAACCGGAGCTGGCCCCGGCTGGACCACATCAGCCTGGTGGGCTACGCCAAACTGGAAAGTACTGGCGAGTCCTCGGACCAGCTGCTGGAGCCCAGCGAGCCACCGAGCCGGGGCGAGCCCCGACCCAGCTCCTGGGTGGTGGGGATGGAGCAGGGCACGCGGGTCTGACATCCCCAGCACTGTTGGGTATTCTAGCAACTTCCAATCCCTCATCCTGGCCCCAGCAATCCCGAAAGCCCACATCCAGGAGGGGTTTGGGAGCAGCATTTTTAAGCCCATGCCAAGGGGAAGGTCCTGACCCTCTGCTCTTGGGGGATGACTCGTCTAGGGTGGGATGCCCTTGCCAGTGCATGCCTTTGGCCTTACAAGCCCTTCTCCTGGTGGCTTTTCCAGAGGAGTCCTCCCTTTGAGACCCCACACAAATTGTGGGATGGGGCTGTGGGGGCAGGTAAAGCCCCACCAGCCCCCACAGCACTTTTTTTCAGCAGAGTTGGGGTGGGGGGATGCTTTGAGGGGTGGTGTCCCCTTTTCCAGCCTCAACCCACCAGAAAATTTGCTTGGCCAGAGCACGTAAGCCCAACAGGGCTATTAAATACTGTCTGGATGCCATGTGGTCCTGCCTTGCCTCCTCCTATTGCCTGTGGGATGCTCGGGAGGGGCAGTGCTGCAGCAGTCAGTTCAGAGGGTCTGTGAGACCTTGTGCCCCCACCCAGGCTCCACTGCAGAAAGGATGCTCCATAACCAGCTGCTCAACATTCACAGAATGAGGTGATAATCTCAGGGTTTGTGGTTTTTGTGGAGACAAGGGATGTAAAAGGTGCCCAGGGAGCTGTGGGCAGCGAGCGAGGTGCTGCTGCCCCCCTGGGGTGCAACAATTCCGGGAGCTTCTCTGGGGATCTGGGTTTATTTGTGCTGGGTTTTGGTGGGATGAAGGATGTGAAGGGGCAGAGGGGAGGGTGAGTGTCTGTTTTGCTGAGTCCTGTTTGGTGCCTTTGTGTTACTTGGTGCCTGTTGGATGCAGAACCGCAGCCGTACGGGATGAGGTCAGAGAGGCGGCCTCGATGCTGGGGTGGATTCCTGGAGAAAAGGGAGCTGGGGGCTCATCCCATCCCTTCCTACTCCCTCCAGCTCTCTCTTGGGCAGGAGGAACCCCGGGATGCCAGGGGAAGTGGAAGGATGGATTGGAGTGATAGGACAAGGACAGCTCTGCTCTCCAGCAACTGGGGGTGATTCAAAATGGCTGTGGCAGCTTAGGTGGGATCTTTGCCTTTTGCCTTCCCAAAACCAGGCCCTGTTGGGATGGCTGAAATATGTTTTATNGGGGGGGGGGGGTAATTCCTGTCTCTGCTTCTCCCTCTCTGGTTGGAAGTGAATACAGAGTGTCAGACCTTGCAAATTTTGGGAACAAAGTCCTGCTTTGGGCTCCAGATTAAAACATCCCAGCAAAATCATTTGGAAATTACCTTTCCTATCCCAGCCCCCTCTTTTCTCAAAAATCAACACCCCACACTGTTTTGGGGTTTTTTCTGCTTTAGGAGGAAAAGCTGTCTCTGTTTCCAATGTCTCTGAGAGTTTGGGTACAGCATCCTCCTGTGCAGGGAACAGAGATGGGACCGACAGCTGTGGTTTGGGGCCAGTTGTATCCCAAAAGATTTGCTGAGAGTGATACCAGCCCAAGCTCAGCTATTTATTTGGCTGCTTAATCTCAGCATTATTTAGGCACTGATTCAATGCAATAAACAGCAACAAGAAAAGGTCACCATTGGGGTCTGCCCCCGAGCAGCATCCCAAGGGCAGTGCCAGGAGGTTGTTTTTGTCTGAAAATAACCTTTTACTTAGACTTAACCAGCTGCAACCAGAGCTGATGGCAGGCCCTGGGCCATGCTTTGGGAACTGGCAGCAAGAAATTGGAGCTCAGAATGCCATAAGGAGCTGCACCAGAAGCTACTGCGGGCTTTTGTTTTAATTTTTCCCCTTCATTTTCTGGCTGAGGCTCAGTCCAACCCCAGAAAGTGGCTTGATCACAGGGGAACCTGCCTGGACTATGTGCCTGGACCAGCATCATCCTCCTGCCCCATCATCCTTCCCAGCTCAGCAGCATCCTCCAGGGAGGCATTTCTGAGTCACATAAGGATAATTTCAAAATGCAAAGCTGCTTGATTAATTAATCTGGCAGGGTGAGAAGACCTGTGCCTTCTCCAGGAAGAGCAGCATCTGTGCGTCCCTCACCTTCAGCTGCACCTGTGGACACCATTTCCAGAGTATTTGTGGGATTTTAACGGCGCAGGTTTCAGCGGATGCCATGTATGCTGTACTCACAGTGTGCTAGGAATAAACTGGGCAGGGATGGGGCTGGGTTAGAGAAAGAAATTAAAAGAGAAAGTTAAAATACACACCCTGGATGGATCTCTCTGTTGGCTGCTTGGTTGCAGAGCTGTGAAGTGGAACAATTCTGGAAGCTCTGGAGATCTCACATGGTGAAGGGCAGTGCTTGGTGGTACCTTCTGTCCTGCTCAGGAACAGGCTGGGTACACTGTGTATTAAATACCCAGCTGTTGTCACTCCCCAGGGTATCCCAGCCCAGGAGGTGGCCACTGCAGGGAGACGTTCCTGCCAGCAGAAGGGGGATTTCATCAAAAACACCAGCAAAGAAAATTGGGGAGTTGTCCCCAGTACCAACATGTCCAGGCTGAGGAAGACTGACTCCAGGTGTCCCATGACCAGAGGGTGGAGGTTGGAGAGACCAAGGACCCTGCTTATTTGGAGTTCACCCCCACCACCAAGGGACCTCTCACCTGGTGCATGGCTACAGAACAGCTTCGTTTGGGCCAAAAATGGGTAAAATGTGAAAAATGGATTGAGGGAACCACTGCCACAGGCTGTATGTGGGAGGTGAGCCCTGGGGAGGTGCTGTAAGAGGGCCTCATGCTCAGGGACGCTCCAGTAGTGCCAGTGGGTCTCCAGGTTTGCTGCTGGGACACCTCTGTGCCCAGGGAGCACAACAACCGCAGCTGGGGACAAACACTCCAATCCACCCATGATACTGCTTAGCCCTTGGCTGGTTTGCAGCCCTTTCCCCTCTTCTTCCTCCACCTCCTCCTCCTCTCCCCACAGTGAGGCAGGTCACAGCCATGAATCTGCTTGGCCAGAGAGCCCTTCCTTAAGATTTAAGGTCTGTAAAAAGGCGAGAGCTCTGCTCCTGGTGTGCACTTGCAGTACAGCCAGGAGTGAGTGATCCTGGCCATAAATCTCCTGCCGAGGTGTTGGGAAGATGAAGTGTCAGGGGTGGTGTGAACTGTGCTGAGTGACAGTGTGGCTTTCGCCCTTCATGGTTAAAGATGAGGAGGGTGATGCGTGCAGAGGTGCTCCCTGAGGCTGTAACACCATGGGATCTTTTGACAGGAGGCTGATTTTTGTTGCTTTATTTTTACGAAGAGCAATAATGTGATACAAAATACCTCTGTGCAGTAATGACCGAGCACTGAGCCAAAGACACCCATCCTAGTTTTTCCCGGTACCCATGGGAGCTGGGATGCGGCTGGAGCTGGGGTGAGTTTTGGGAGTAGTTGCTTAATTGTTTTTTTTCTTCTTTTTCTGTGGGTTTGGGGGTGTCCTGTACAGGCTCCCTGGCACTCCAGGCTCTGCACATTAATCCTACTACAGAAATGGGCTGAGCACTGTGGGATGGAGCCCCTTGGGGCTGGTCCTGGGTCCAAAGGCAGAGTCCCCTCAGTGCTGGCAGCATGCCATGTGATGTGTCCAGACAGCCGAGCACTGCCACAGGTCTGGAGCCCAAATCTCTGTGGCTTTGGCTTGGAGCCCATCAGGGACCACTGCCCGTGCTGGAGGCATAAAGCAAAAGACACTCATGGATCTGTAGGAGTCCTGCAGTGATGCTTCCCTGGGGGACTGGGGACAGGGCAGGGATGAATCTAAGGCCATTGACCCAGCTGCTGCGGGACCTGAGGTCACTCTCTGCCTCTGTTCTTGGCTTTTCTTTTGTGCCTCCATTTCCCCAGTGCTGAAGCTCAGAGTGTCCAACCTGGCCCATTGCCAAAATCATTCCTGCCTTTCAATCCTTTTTATGTCAGATCCTGGGATAGACAACCCCGGGCTCTCCCACCTGGAAGTGATGGAGTCACCCCACCGCTGCCTGGCTCCCACAGCATTTCCCCCTTGTGCCCTGAGAGCAGCCCATATCCTCTGGGAGCATGACTGGCTGCTGAGCCCCAAAAATGGGAGGGACAGCCTAAAAATAGCCTGGGCTGGAGCAAGCTGGAGCTTGAATGGGAACTTTCTCCTCCTGATGTGACAGCTGCTCCTCCAGGTTGAGTTCTGGGATGGAGACATGAGGAAGGACCAGGGATGGATGACAAAGGGAAGTGACTTTTGTGGCTTCTTCCCAAAGGATGGGACATCCAAGACAGAGTCACTGCCTTTGGTGTGGGACCTGGGGGCTGGAGCTGGTGCGGGACCACCCAGGAGCACGGACTTGGCCCACCGGGAGCTGCTGCCTCCTGTGCAGCTGGGACAAGGGATTGGGGTTTTATTTATTTGCATCTGAATTGCCATGGTGCTTGTTTGCCTAATATTTTCCGTTGCTTGTAGCCAGGGAAAATGCCACAGGCAACATCATTACACCCCCTCCTGCTCTGGCTGTGAGGGGATAAAGGCACCCTGGGCTTGGGACACCCACCCAGAGGGGGTGGAATGAGGGAAGCTTTAAGGAAAAGGCGTTCCAGTCTCCTGGGATGGCCCCAGACTGAGTGCAGGATCATGGCGGAGCACCGAGGTGGGTGTTTGCTGTCCATGTGCTTGTACCCTGGGGAAGTGAGCTGAGGACACTTTTCCCCTGCATATTTTGGATGGGGTTCCAGTGTCCCCTGGGCTGGGGTGTCCCTTCACTGGCGATGGCAAAAACTCCTGCCCAGCAAGCGTCATGGTTTGGGTGGATGGGCAGTGTAGGACCATATCCCTGGTGCCACTGATGTCCCTGCAGTGTGTCCAGGACAGGGATGTGCTGGAAGCCCCTCGGTAACCATCGTCGGTTCCGTGTTCCCTCCCCATGGGAGTCCCAAGGCTGATGATTCTGTTTCTAGCAGGACACATTGGTGCAGTCCAGCACAACCCCATATTGCTGTCGAAGCTGGTAGCTGTGGGACGGACTGGGACCCACAAGAGCCTGGCGGAGCTCGGAGCTGCTCCACAGTTGACCCTCATTAGTGCCAAGAGTGGGAGCGGGTGATGATGTCTTGGCCACCGAGCAGGGGACTGACACCCCAAAGTGCAGCTGAGCAAAGGGATGAAGCCATTTCTTGGTTGGTTGTCCCCAGATGTGATGTTTTGGGGGCTGTGGTTCATGCCCAGCCATGACCCATCACAACAGTGCGTTGTCTGAAAGTGCTGGAACCTCCCCACGCCCCAGTTCCCCAGAACAGGGCTGGTTTTGGCATGACCCTACCGAGGCTGGGGAGGGCAGGAGCCTGGGAGATCATGGGCCAAGGCTCTGCTGCGGAACTGAGTGAGTCACGTCACTGTGACACTTACGGGAAAGCAGCTCCGGTGGTGGCAGTTTCCCAGCTCCCCAGGGTCAGTTTCTGAGGCTCCTTTATAATTTTGGCTTTACAGGACATTAAAATTTAATGCTTGGAAGCAAAGTAGCCAGGGTCAGGGTGGAGGAGGTGATTGCTGTGTGTGGAGCAATGGCAATTCACAATGCTTTTAGCCTGTTAGGGAAACTGAGGCACAGGGAGGTGCCACAGCCAGCTCCCGGGCTGCCCCTGCCCCAGGCAAGCTCTTCCCAGCCAATTCCCAGTCTCCAGCTGCCCTAACTGGGCCAACTGGCTCTTGTTCTCTGTCAGGCCTGCAGCCAAGATGCCCTGTCAGCATTTCGTGCCTTATTTCTGTCCCTCCTAATGCTGCTGCAGACAGAAAAAAAAAATGCAATAGGACCAAAAAAATCGATGGATTTGACATTTCCTCCCACTCCAGTTCAATCACATTCACTCAGGACTGGGCAGCAGCTGCTAAGCACAAGCCTCACCTGGGCTTACCACAAATTCTGCAGGTCAAAAGGAGGTTTTGTATCAAGTGATGCTTCTTTGGGGCAAACCTGGATTCTGGGAATTGCATTTGGCCTTTTTGAGGGCCTTGGTCCCACATGTGACCACACTGGGAACTGTTCACAGGGTCTGAAGGCACCAAGAGCCCGGGGAAATGCTGGCTCAGGGCTGGGAGAGCTCTGGCACCGCCACGGCTGCATTTGGGGGCAGTGGGTCTGGTTTAGGCTGGTAAAGCCAAGTTACCACAAAGCCAGGCTGAGGAGAGAGACCTGGAGGAAGGTGAGAAGAAGGAAGATAATTCAGCCCCAGGGAGACAATTTTGTTTGAAAATTTATTGAAAAATGCAATACAAGAAGCAATATTGAACACTTAGGTCTGCCTAAATGCTACGGCAACTTTCCCTTTGATTTACTATGAAAATCCAAAATAACAGCTTCCACCACTAGTTGATCTAGAAAGTTTTGCCAACTTTAAAAGTTCCTATTTTTATAGAGTGTAAATGCCTAGACTAGACAATTCACAATTGCCTTAAAAAATTTTACAAAGCTCCTTCATCTTCTCAACTAATTATTTATTTTTATTTTTTTTTACAAGTTTCATCTCTAAGGCTGGGACACTACCACCTCTTAAGGTAATTGTACAATTAGGAAAATCAGCAAACCACAGTTTATTAAAACCAGAAATCAGTCAGTCCTTTACTAACACATCTCTGTTGGTCAGGGATTGCTATCAGGCAACCAGAGCTGCCATTCCAGTTTAATGGAGGAGAACAGGAGCTCCTTGCCTTCCTTTCTATAAAAACATTCATTCATATATAAATAGCTTCCATATAATGTATATTATACAATCAAGACAGTCTCTGGGTGAATTTGTGGAGTGGGAAGAGCTGGGAACATTCATATAAATAGACCTTACTTAGCTGGTTTGTCCCTAGAGCTGACACAGCACACTCGGAGCCAAGGATCTTAAATTCCACCAGAGGTGGAAGAGGAGTGGGCAGCCCCACCACGGCCCTGGATGAGGGTGAGAGAAGCTTCTCCTGCTTTTAACTTGTATCTTCTTCCCAGGCTCCTGTCTGGCTCCTGGGCTTGGGCACTGTGTTGGCGGGGCTGGAAATCCCCAAGGTCAGACAGCAGGTGATAGCAAAGGGCACGAGGCCATGACTTACTTAAAGTAATTACTTCAGGAGAAGCAAGAACTCGGCGGGGGAAGTGTGAGAATGGACAATCTGGAAACAGCTACCCAAAATCCACCCTTTTGGAAAGGAACCACCTCTCCTGCCAGCAGGTTTCTCAGCTCAGAAATCCCCTGCTCGGGGTGTTTTGTCCCACTCATTGTGCTCAGGGCATGGGACACCCCAAGGGAACACCCAAGAACCACATTCTCCTAAATTCTCCTGACAGCCAAGTGCCTTTAAGTGCTATGGACAAACTTCTCACACTTGCTCTGCCTGGTAAAGCCCAGAAATCCTCTCATCCACTGCTCCACATGCCCCTTCACTCCTCTGGTGGCTGCTGCAGGTGAGAAGGAAGGACTGAGTGGCAAAAAACTAAATTCCCAGAAAAAGGGCAATGCCAGAGGGTGCTCAGCACAACGGGTGTTTAAGGCAAGCATTACTCGACTAAGTTGAGGACAGGGGAGACACAGACCCATTCCAGGGTCTGCGTGGCAGAACAAGAAAGGAAAGGGTTTTTCAGACATGGATAGGAAGACTTTATCTCTACACTACAGCTGTGGAGCCCAGGACTCCCTAAACCCCCAGAGCAGGATGCCCTGAGGAAGGCAGAGCATCCCGGGAAGGGACCCCACACCCAGAGCAGCCCAGAGGCAGCTGCTGGCATAGGAAGGCTGAGGCTGAGCAGGACCCAGGGCCAGCAAGGCTCAAAAGCCAAAATCCAGTAGCTCCAGCAGAGTCTCCATTCAATACTGACAGCTTAATTAAAATTGCACCTGAAGTTGAGAAGCTGCACCAGCCCCAGTGTAGTTCCAAGTCTGTTTGCAGCTTAACAGTGGAGTTGTTGCAGCCTGAGCTAAATCCAGTGACTTCTGAAATACATTATTCAAATTTAAAACTGGAGAGCTTTTTCCTTTATTGCCATTTTCTCTCCATCCTCACCTAAGGGGCAGAGCACTCCCTGCCCTCCGCTACCACTGTGCCACACTACATATATATATATTTATACATTAAAAAAAAAAAAAATTAAAAATCACAACCTCAAGTGGACTCTGAAGTGTTCGTAAGTGTCTGGGCAGACTCTTTACAGAGCTTAGTTGGTTTTTTGCTTCTTGAATCTTGAATTTAAATGCTGCAAGGACAAACCAGGCAAGAAGATTCCCACAAAGCTGAGAGAGCAGCAGTGGGAGCACATCCAGCCCCTGGAATCACCCCCTCCATGCTGGAGATGGCTCTCGGGGTCTGTAAGCTCAGCCTCAAGATTCAGACAATCACCCTGGTATTTCATTCCAGCAAGGGGGTCATGAAGCCAAATCCAGACCCTCAGGCCAGTGTGGATGAGGGAATGGCAGCAATTCCCATGTGGTTTGGCTCTATCACAACCAGCAACACCTGACACCTCCTAAAATTCCTTGTTCAGCCTCTCCAAATACAGTTTGCAGGCCTAGGAAGGATTGTCTAAAAGAGTTTAAATTAAGTGATAGTAGGATACATGCTCTGGGAAATGGGTAACGTGTTCAGCTTTAAATAGCACTGTGAGGGGAGGAAAAAAAACCCAACCCATGACTTACAAAAAAAAACCCTCCCTAATTTAAAAATCATGAACACAAACAAGTGAAAAACTATGACACTGAAAAAACTCAGTTCCTGTGAATGATGCAGAAGTCTACCTTAATAGCATCCCGAGTCCAAACACCTTAAACACACACTTCTAAGGGCTTTTTAATTTAATGGCATCTAGAAAACACAAACAGTTGGGGAGCACTCAGCAGAGACACACGGGAAGAAGGCGAGATGCTATCACAGTCCTCTTAAAGCTCTAAAATTCACAGTATGAGATACTTGAAGCAACTTCCAGTATTCCTTAAATCTAGTCAACTATTCCGATGTGTGCATAGACTACACCACAAAACCCTACTGTGATCACACGTCAGGGCTGGAACCCAGAGGGGAGGGGGCTCAGAGCAGCCCAGGGGTCACAGTGGGGCTGGAGGTCCCCAGAGCTACAGAAATAATCCAGAGGCAATCAGAAATGCTGCACAAAAAGCCTGACTCTTTAACTGACTCTCCTGGCAGAAGGACCCGTGGCTTTGTGAAGGCGCGTATGGATCCTGCACTGGGAATATGCACGGATACAGCTCCGTTATCCCTGACGAGGCGGAGGGAATACAAGTTAAAAGAGGGAGCCCTGGAGCCCTGTGAGGTGGGGATTCTGTGTCTGAAGAGGATTTGTGTGACAGGGAATGCAAAATTGAAAACCTGTAAAAAATATTCAGCACAGTTAGAAATATGGCATATTTCTGTCACAACAGATATAAAAAAAAAACAACAACAAAACCCTATATCCAGTAGGATCCAGTGGAGTCTGGAAAAATCCCAAGTAAAACGTCAAAGCGCAACTCTTAATAAATGATATGAATGTCTCTGAGTGTCAAGTCTGAAATCCGAGGTCTTTGTGCTCCAGGTAGTTTCTTGGTAGTTTTGCTGGGTTTCTTTTTCCTGGTGTTGTGGCTGGCAGGAACATTTCCTAGGAAGAGAGGAACAGGGTAAGTTACAGCTACCAACAGCAGCTTGCTGGGAGAGACAGGAATCTGCCTCCCTGACGTGGATGGGAACTGAATTCAGGTGAGTTACCACCAATAGCAGGTGAGAAGTGCCTAAAGGGACTCCAGGACAGCAGGAGAGGGACTTTGGACAAGGGCCTGGAGCGACAGGACAAGAGGCAATGCTTCCCACTGCCAGAGGGCAGCATTAGATGGGATACTGGGAAGGAATCCTTCCCTGGGAGGGTGGGAAGGCCCTGGCACAGGTTACCAGAGCAGCTGGGGCTGCCCCTGGATCCCTGGAATTGTCCAAGGCCAGGCTGGACAGGGCTTGGAGCAGCCTGGGACAGTGGAACATGTCCCTGCCCACGGCAAGGGGGTAGGACAGGATGAGCTTTGTGGTCCCATCCAACCCAAACCATTCCAGGATTCCGTGATCACTGGCATGGGGCAGGATGGGCTTTACAGCACTGAGGCACAGGCAGAGCTCCTGAATTCCTTTAGCAGCTCCTTCCCAAACTTACAAAAAATGCAAAAAAGGGAATTTCCAAGCAAGCTTGGGGTCCAGCTCGGGGGTTACTGGGCACTGACATGGACATGAGTCTGTGTGGCAACTACAGCTCCCTGTGGTCCCAAGCACATCGCAGATATTTGGGAGGCAAAGCAGCCTTATGGCCGGAGCTCTGTAGCTTTTAACCCATTTTGGCTCATTTCCACAGGATTAGTCTGTCTGTGACTGCCTCATCAGCCTCCATGGATCGAACAGGACCAGCCCGAGCAAGACTCAATAGCGAACAATGATCATTTTACTTCAACTCTGACCGCATTTACCCGAATCTCACATGCACAGAGATCAATCACCCCCTGCGCCCACCTGAGGTGATCTCTCTACTCACACAGCCCAGCTACTCCTCTGCGATCTCCGTCTCCTGGTGCACAACCACTTTGGTCACCGACATGTCTGGGTGCTGCTCCTTGGCAGCCTTGATCGCCTGCGCCAGGACCTGCGGGACGGCATGGAAGAGCATGGGTTAGAGCGTGTCAGAGCGTGTCAGAGCATGTCAGAGCACAGGTTAGAGCGTGTGTCAGACCCAGTGTGTCACAGCATGTCACGGAGTGTCAGAACCTGTGTCAGAGCATGGCACCCACCATCCCCAAGGGCACAAGAACCTGCTTCTAACTCTAGGGTGTGAAAAAGAAAAGTGGATGCACTTCGCAGAATTACAGAAGATCCCAAATTGGAAGGGACCTATGTGGATCATTAAGTCCAACCCCTGGCCCTGCCCAGGACACTCCACCAACCCCACCCTGGGCATCCCTGGCAGCGCTGTCCAAACGCTCCTGCAGCTCTGGCAGCCTCGGGGCCGTGCCCATTCCCTGGGGAGCCTGGGCAGTGCCCAGCAGCCTCTGGGGGAAGAACCTTTCCCTGATCTCCAGCCTGAGCCTGCCCTGGCCCAGCTCCAGCCCTTCCCTGGCTCCTGTCCCTGGTCCCAGGGAGCAGAGATTGGAGCTGCCCCTCAGGAGGAGCTGCAGACTCTGCTGATCCCTGCCCTCAGTGTCCTCTGCTCCAGCTGAATACACCAAGTGCCCTCAGCCATCCCTCCTGTGGCCCCTCCTGACCCTTCACCATCTCCACAGCCTCCTTTGGAATCTCTCTAATTGCTTTAGGTTTTAAGTTGTGGTGCCCAAAACTGCCCCCGGGTGTTCAGCCACACACTTTGGTGACTTTTAGTGCTTTTACATCATTTCTGAAAGGAAAAGCTCTATTTGAGAAACATCCCCCATCTCTCCACTGGTAGATGATGGATGAGAGCAATTAAGCAAACCCTGCTTATTCTTCCAGCAAGTGTGATAGGCACATTTCAGACATCTCAGACATTTTCTGTTGGAGTTAATAAACTAGATCTTGTCATAAGAATATTCTCCACCCCCACGATACTTGGGACTAAATTTAAATTCAAAGTATAATTCTCTGATGACAAAATCATCACTTCCAACACACGCAAGAGGCCAGTGAGGCTGAGTCATTAGAATGGTTTCATATAAAGCCAAAGAGATGTCACGCAGGTGCTGAGCGCTCCGAAATTACTTCTGGCACTGCAGAGTAGCAATAGTGCTTCAAAGTTATGGGAAAATGAACACAGATCAGCCAGATGTCAAGGAAAACTTTTATTTCATCTTTTTATGGATTTTTTTATAAAAAAAACCCCCTACAACTGTCCAAAACAATTCTGGAACTAAAACTTTGCTGCCAACACCAGTTTCAGAATGGAATTCAGCTTTGCTGGCTCAGCTGCATAATGTCAAAAAGGAATTTATTACTGGTGCAGAATCATGGAATGGACCTAAAACCTCATCCCATTCCACCCCCAGCCATGGGCAGGGACACTTTCCACTAGACCAGGTTGCTCCAAGCCGTGTCCAACCTAGCCTTGAAAACTTCCACAAAACTTGGAGCAGCCACAATTTATAAAAATATGCATTTTGAAGTTTTATTTCTACCCCAGTAAAATTTCCCTGGGTCATTTTTTGGTGACATTTTCTTCGAACAGGAATCCTGGCTGTCTGATTTTTGCCAGCTCTGGGAAGCTCTTTAGGGTCATGTCTGCACTCCTACCTGGTCATGGTCTACATCTGCATCTCCTGTGATGACAATCCTCTTCTCAATCCGTGTCTCTGAAATGCCACCTTTCACAGTCTAGGACAGAAGGAAAAGCTGCTGTTAGGGTAGAAGTGCAGAGGAGTTCGAGCTCACTGGTGCTGCCTGTCTAAAGATGGTCTCCAAAAATAGTGTCACCAAACAGTGCCATTGTACCATGGCATTAGAGTCACGGAGGAAACTGCTGCTGCTCAAGGAAAACCTGTCAAATAGACACTTTTTACAGCTGAGCCACAGAAGAGCTTTTCCTCACAGTGCAGCTCTTCCTGATGTCCCACAGGACAGTAAGTGCACAGGCTGTGGACTGTGCTGCAATTAATGCACAGTCCACAGATTTAACAGAGGCAAACCTGAGCCCCTCGTGCTTTGCTCCAGGTACTAATCATGTATTTGAAAGGACCTTTCAAAAGTTTTTTTTTCTCTCATTCATCCCTGCCCATGTCTCCATCGGGCTGTTGTTTGAGTTGGTGTTCTGTGGTGTTCCCGGTGTTACCTTGGTGATCTGGGTGGTGGTGGTGCTGCTGGTGGTTTCCGAAGTGATAGTCTGGGCAGTGAGCAGGATACCAGGGTCTAAATCCCCATTGCCACCGTCTGTCTGTGGGACACAAAACAGGCCATCAGTCCCTGAGCAGTGGGGACAGCAGCAGGGGCTCCACATCACCACAGAGCTGCACAGAGGACTGTCCGAGGACAGCGGATCCATCGTGGCGCGCAAGACACGACAAGCCAACCTGTGCCCAGGTGCACAAAAGCTGGGCAGGTCTCTGGAAATTCCAACTCCCTGGGCTTTAAGTCTGGAAAAGCAGAGATACTGCAGGGAGGACCTGTGACACCCCTCAGACCAGGAGGGCTGGGAGGTACCCAAATCTGGCACGCTGCTGGCCCCACAGTGCTGGTCATACCGTCCATGCCTGAACTGCAACAGGAGACCAACGCAGACACCGATCCCAAATTCCACCTGCCTCCATCCATGGAGATCCACAAAGCCAAGGGCACAACCTGATTCAAGAAGGTACTTGTCTCCCTTCCTCCCTCCTGACAACACCTTGCACATCCCTCACTTTAAGCTCTGCAGAAGCAATGAATATCAAGACATTTGCTGAAACACGAATAACTTTTAGAGCTCGTTCTGGATCTTATCCTGCCTGACTCAACCGCTCAAGGTCTGCCAAAAATCCCAAACTAAGTCATCCTGACCATGGTGTCCATGTACCCACTGGGCAGCATCCTCGCTTGGCACTGGGACAGTATCTGATATTACCACAAGATGGGACCATTTTCCACAGTCTGGAAGAGATCTCATGGCACCTCGCACAGTGATGATCAGTTGACACGCGTGGCCAACTGATCCCAGCCCTGGAGGTCACTTTTCATTTCCCAGTTAGAGCAGAATTCCTCTGTTCACCTACTCACTTGCTGAAAGTCAGGGCAATGCTCACCACCATTGTCTGAATGATCCCTCTGATCCTGCAGCTGGGGAGGATGCTGAGGAGCCACAGGATTCCTCAGGAATCCCAAATTATACAATCATGAGATTCCTGCACCCAAGACAACATCCCACAGTCCCTTCACTCCAACAGCAGAGCCCAGACTGCTGCTGACAACCACAGTGATGGCAAAGCCAAGCTGACACAGGCTCCAAAATCTCAAATATATAAATAAAGTCTGGGAGAGATGGGGGTGTTCAGCCTGGAGAAGAGAAGGCTCCAGACCTTAAAGCCCTTCCAGTGCCTAAAGGAACTCCAGGACAGCAGGAGAGGGATTTTGGACAAGGGCCTGGAGCGACAGCACACAGAGAATGGCTTCCCATTGCCTGAGGGCAGCGTTAGATAGGATATTGGGAAGGAATCCTTCCCTGTGAGGGTGGGAAGGCCCTGGCACAGGGTGCCCAGAGCAGCTGTGGCTGCCCCTGGATCCCTGGAAGCGTCCAAGGCCAGGCTGGACAGGGCTGGGAGCAGCCTCATCTATGGAAGGTGTCCCTGCCCATGGCAAGGGGCTGTAACTGCGTGAGCTCTAGGGTTCCTTCCATCCCAAACCACCTTGTGATTCAGTGATTAAAACCTGTTTTAGACTGAGGATTAATTTTAACCTCAGCAATGAATCCTCACCTACGTATCTTGATATTGCTCCACTAACATTTTACTTTCCCATCATCACATACCCACTCAGGCTGCATTTTATAAAAATGGTGTTCAACAACGATTTCAGTTTTGAAACTCAAAGAATGATCAAATAATTTACAAACCGAGTTCTGAAGAGGCATAAACAGCAAGGGGAGCTAGTAAAACAAGACAAGGCATCTCTTGCAGAAGAAAGGCCAACTCAGATTAACTTTGTACAGGCAAATCCGCATCCTGAAGCCGCCAGTGGCTGAAGATAAATTCTGTTTGCAAGCACACCTTGAAAAAATAATTAATCTTCAGGGATAGCAAAACCACCGCTCCTCTAAAAATACCAGATGCACCTGGAAATAGTGACCACAGCATCAGTTAATGCCTGTGCTGCACTGAGATGTGCTGACAACGGCAGGTGCTGCTGTCGTATCCTGAGGATTTGGAAACAAAATGTTTGTTTGAGTTTAATTAAGCCTCTGGGAAATTAATCAGAACACACCTTACCTGTGCAGCTTCGTAGGTGATGGTCTTTGTTTCTGTATGGACAATGGGGACTTCTTTTGTGGGAATTTCACTTTTGACAGCGCTGGACACATCAGAGATGGTGACAGTCTGTGTCTTCACTAGCGGGGGCTGTGAGACAGGGTTAAAAACATCTTGTGAACACCCAATTCCCATCTCCACATCCTGACTGGGCTGCTGGCAAGTTTCTGACACTGATCTGATAAAAGCACTGTGGGAACCAAGGTCAGCCTGGAAATCTTTTGGGTTTAAGTCTCTGGAATGACACACTGCTCCAAGGGCAGAGATTGGGTGTGAGGATTAGACAGGCAGCAAAATCCTCCAGCCCTTCCCCACAGCATGGACTCTGGTCAGCCCAAACCAGGCATTAAGGGTTCAACGGGCGTTGTCACAACACCACAGCCACTGCCTCCCTCTACTGATTCTTAACTTTCTAATTACCAGAGGCTCATTGCCAGCTGCCAGGAGAAATTGACCCTCATCTGCTGATGCCAGTGTCAGGATTAACACCAGCTCTGGGCACACAAAGACTTGATCACAGCTGAACAGCTTTATTCTGACCTCAAGTGCAACACTGAGTTATTAAAAATCCTCATCAGATCTTTAACTTTTATTAAATCAATGTCAGATAAATCAGAAAGAAAAATCAGCGTGGGAAGAAATCAGTTGTTCCACCACCTGATGATTATCCAGAAGAAGACAGAGTTAGTTCAGACCTAGAGCTTTCCCAGAGGGCTCGATTTCTGCCACCATCCCCAACCCTGCCAGATGCCACCGTTACCATTAGGGCGGAAATGGGCATCTATGGAACCAAAAGCAATATTAACACTGGAGCAGGCAAAAATCCCTCCCATGGTGGGGAGCACATAGGGGCATCAAAATACACCAGACAGCACCTCAAATTTGCTCTGCTGTGCTGAGGGTCAGCCATCAGTCCAGCTGGAGCCAGCAAAATCCTTAAGGAGCTAAAGTTACATGGGTATTGAGACTAAATACTGCATTTTTGTGGGAATGCCACAGGACGCTTTGACCCAAGAAGAGCAAAGGGCATTGCGCCGCAGCAATTGTATTTCATGCTAAGATAAATTGAAGGGACCTGTATTTAATGCAAAGACAAATTGGCAGTGGCTCATATTGAATTCAAAGATAAATTGAGAGGGGCTTATTGCACTGACTGCAGGAGATTCACCGGCTCGTTAGCTCCAAGCACGACTCCAAGCCAAGCAAACCCAGCTCCTCTGCGGGTCTGTGGCATCTGCTTGCTGCAGTGTTCGGGTTCCCACTCCAAAGGTAGCCAAGGCACGGGGTGCAGGAGCTGGGCTCACTACCTGGAAGCAGCGAATGAGCTCTGGCAGCCCATTAGGAGCGTCTGGGTTGGGACACTCGCCATGTGGCTTTCTAAAGGCAAAGCTGTCTTCACCGTCCTCTGCCACCTCCTCCTCTCCTCCCCAGGACTGCCGGGGAAGTGCAGCAGGGCTGGGGGGGGGCTCTTGCTCAGAGAGCTCCGAGTCCTTCTCCACATCCACATAAACCCCCTTTCCACATGTCAGGTCCTCCTTGCTCGCAGGGAGGCTGGGAACCGCCTCCTCCCGCTCCTCCTCCTCGCTGCTTAGGGAAGAAGCACCGAAGTGCCAGCTGGGAGAAGGCTGTGAGGCGGGTGGCACTGGAGTCTCACTAAACGCTACCGACTGCTTTGAGCCCTCCCACGCAAAGCCAGTGTTAAAACTGCTCCACTCTGGCACTGTAGCCACATCCTCTTGGGAGAGAAAGTCACTCATTTTCTAAAAAGAAATGGATAAACAAAAAAGGCCAGAGAGAAAGAGAAAGAGAGCAGGGAGTTAGGGAGAGCAGGAGGTCAGGAGGCATCAAGGCAAAACATCAGGTTCTTATGTATCACATCTCCAGTTAACACATGCAACAGTGGGGTTGGACACTGGAAAACCTCTGAGCTATGTGATGTACCCAGTGCATTTACTGACACAGCCTTCCTCGTATATGAATAATCCATTCTCCTAAATTTTAAGGAATTAATATGAAAACAATTCTCTGCACCTACACGAAAAGCCACCACTAAGCACCTTTTGCTCAGTTTGGAATAACTTCAGTGTATCAAGTGGGGACTTGTGCACATCCAAAACTTCCATGAGCAACAAAACCCACCCACTACTCCGAAGCTATCCTCTGATTCTGCTTCTGACTCCTTGAAACTGTTGCCTAACTTTCTAACAAGATTCTCTGTGCAACCAAAAAAATGTAATTTGTGAGGCCTGAAGCCTGTGGGTTATTTGGTATGGTGCATTTTTTATACACCAGAGGCTTTCACCTTGACTGACCTCCTCTAATGGCACAGCTCAATGGTAGGGTAAGAGCAGCAGCTTCTTTATATAGGAACAAATAGATGCCTTTTTTAGTATTATTACGAGAAATTACTCTTCCCCCATTTCTCATGGGTATTTTTCAGTTCTCTGCTTCTTTATGTTGCAGACAGATAAGCTGTAAGATTTCTATGCATTAGGATTTCCAGCCTCTTGTGCTTCTCTCAAGTTTTGGGACAGTGCTTAACAAAATGCATTTAACAGGCGTGAAGGGAGCGCAAGCACTGAGATGGGCAGGTCAGATTGTGCTCACAGGGAAAGGTTATTTCTGATCCAAACCCACTTCCACAAGTGCTCCTCCAAATGCATATTTAATGGGAGACCTCAAGGCGGTTTGCAGCTTCCTCCTGAGGGGCAGCTCCAATCTCTGCTCCCTGGGACCAGGGACAGGAGCCAGGGAAGGGCTGGAGCTGGGCCAGGGCAGGCTCAGGCTGGAGATCAGGGAAAGGTTCTTCCCCCAGAGGCTGCTGGGCACTGCCCAGGCTCCCCAGGGAATGGGCACGGCCCCGAGGCTGCCAGAGCTGCAGGAGCGTTTGGACAGCGCTGCCAGGGATGCCCAGGCTGGGATTGCTGGGGGCTCTGGGCAGGGCCAAGGGTTGGATCTGTGATCCCTGGGGATCCCTTCCCACTCAGAATATTCAATAATATCATATCCAGATCCCACCCTCATTTCCTAACACAAAACACTACATTGCAATATTCCACAAAACAGAACAAGAATGGGGTTATCAGCTGCGTACAGCCATGTCTTATTGTTGTTATGGTTTAAAACTCGGATTTATATAGCGCCAATATCCTGATCTTCCCTTAATTACATATGCTAAATCTTGCAAATTACTCATGGGACCTTGAGAAGACACAGCTCATCTTCCAGGTTTAGTGGAACATGCCTTAGGAGTGAGACTTCCTTACGTACGAGCTGGGGCACTACTCAACCAAGGGAAGAATCACAGATAAAACAAAGCAGATTAAGCGGCTACACAAACACTGATGTACTTAAGAGGCAAAAACCTTTACACAGTCAAAACAACCTCCCAGTTCCCTTTCACAGACAGAGAAAATAATCTGTGTTTTGGAAGCATCTTGTATGACTGATGCATAAAGGAAGGGAGAGCTGGAATGGAGCCTGTGCCGTGCGTATACTGGTCATCAGCAGAGCCAAGTGCAGCAGCAAACATGCAAGCCGGAAAGGCAGAATGAAATCCTGATAAGATCAACTGCTCACAAGTACTCTTTGCCTTGCCTTTCCATTCTACTCCTAAAAATATAGACTAATGGGAAAGTATTTGTTTCTAGATAAAATTATCTATGTAAAATTTCCCCACAGGAATTTCAGCATCTGCTACAAATTCTGATCTTATCAAGATTTGCTTTAAGTTGCAAATGCAAAAGCATCCCTATGTTTAGGGTTCAGATTTGCAGAGTTCCAAGCTCTCCTTGAGACCCAGGAAACCTGAGAAGTGCCTGGACTGCCAACTACTCATTTCCAGGGACACAACCCCAAACCAGCAAGGCCTAAATCAAGCACGAAGCAGCCAAAGACAGAGTAAATTAAATACAGGACAGGATGCAACATCCCAGAAGAAACAAACTGACCTGGACATGAATGCAACTGAAGCACCACCCTTGAAATACAAATCTTTGTGCACCTGAGGATACAGCCGAAGCATTGCAGTGAAAAGTGACACACAATAATTCAGATTGGGGATAAATTAATAACAGACTTAATTGCATGGATGATACCAGTGGTCAAAAGGATTTCTTTTTCTTGAGAGGTGGTTTTGTATAAATTTGTTTGTCTGTATTTTTTCAAGAACCTACTGTTTTGGATCAGGATCTATTTGTATCACCAGCTGCCCTGTGCTGTCAGAGTGGATGTTTTTTTCATGATGCTGCCTCTCTTTATAGAATATTCCATTGTTCCCATCCCAAATCAGGCTACTATCCTGCAGGAAACTTAAGGAGTACTAAAATGATGCCAACTGCCAGTTACTATTTAATAAAAATTGCTAAAACCATGAAGTCATAGTGCACAGTAACTTCCTACAACCACCACATAACAAGCTAAGAATCCCAGCTGGTTAGTGCTTCCCAGTCATGTTCATTTCCAGCACGGCAATGGAATTGCTGACACTGTTATTAGGTTATCCCCAAACAAAGATCCACAGAAGCTCACAGGCTTGGAGTGACTGTCTAGGGATGCACAAAGAGATGATGTTGCTTTTGCAGCAAACCACACTCACCAGAGAGCGCTCCCAGATCAACTGATGCTCAGTCTCACAGCTGGCAAAGCACTTGGGTAAAAAGTATTATAAAGCAGAAAACAAGAGATCCTTATTTTACAGTACCTGCCATTGCCTTACAGAACTGCTTTGCCTTAAGGTAGAAATAAAAAAAGTTTAGACACTGTTCAGCAAACCCTGACACTGAAAAGGATGGACGTTACCTACGGATTTGTGGTTTTCAATGGATTTTTTCATTGCCATTTCACAACATCCTGACCAGCCTACTCAGATGACAGGAAGACAAAAGAGATTTTAACCAAAATGAAAAGTAACGCTAGAAAATGCAGTGTGCTCAAAGGTTCAAAAAATTAAATTCTGTCATGAACAAGAATCCGTTACATTACACAACACACAGCAACCACCTCCAATCATTGCATGAACAATTTGGCAACATGAAACAACCTCAAGATCAAGATTTAAATTATCAAAATAAAGTTGTTGGGCAATATAATTCCTCTCCCACTCACCCTGGTGCCCTTCCCATCCCTTTTATGGGACAAGTACTCTCGCATGAAGGGTTTCTTATTCTAAATTCCCTCTGCAGAGAACGAAGTAGTGGCATTGCAAGAGCTGCCTTGGCGCAGCAGGAGCAGGTGAAAAGAGGGGATAAAATCAGGGTTTATAAATGCCATCTATTCTGCGCTGCTCATTCCACTCCCCTCATTCCACAAATCAAGTTACAGCTCTGCCTTGGTGCCAGGCTCATCTCGGGATCAGCGGCATGAGCGGCCAGATCTGCCTTCCTGTGATCACTTGTGACAGCACAGAATGAGCCAAATGGTTTATCCAAAGGTAAATAATCCCACAAAAGAAAACCTGGGAGTTAAAACTGACTCTTGACACAGCCTTGAAACTCAACCTGAGCTTCAACCAGCCAAAACCCACCAGAAGCTTGTGTCATATCACTGAGCTGAGGAGCAATGGTTCGTTAGGAACATGGTTTCTTCGCTTACAAAACCCAGAAGGAGCACTTCTGTCCCCAGATTAACATACCAGGTGGGACAGAGGCTCTTGTAGCTGAGCTATGCAGGGCCTGCCTCACTTCTCCTCTCAGAACAACTTTTTGCAATTGATTTTTCCTACCATTCGGCAGCCGAAGCGAAGAGGCAGAAGGTGTTAGAGGGACATTAAGCATTTGGTAGAGGGCTCCTGCAAACAAAGTCTGTCTTAAACCAAGCTGGATTTAATCCTCCGTTGAATTATTCCGGTTAGTTTGAGAGCTTAGACCTGTAGCCTTGTGTGCCCCCTCTCCCCAGAAGCACCAAGCCCACACCCAAGAGCGTCCAGCAGACCCAACACCCTGAACGTCACCAGCAACGACCAAGGGTCTGATGGCTCCTGCTTTGAGAAACAAACACTGAGAGTTAGTCCAATACAGCTTTTTTGGTTAATAAGCAGTGGAAAGAAAGATCTGATTTGCAATAACATTTATTAATGATAAATGTACATATTTACAAAGAAAAATCTGAGAAAAAATACAAAACCAAAAAAGTGTTCCAAAAGAGAGTATTTTAGGTAAAAAAGAAAGTGTTTCTAGTCCCCACAGACTGATCCAACAGGACTGTGTACCATCGATGGAAGATCCCAAAGGGGCCCAAACCAAGGCCAGTCTTCCCCTCCAGCCTCACAAACCACAAGAGATGCAAACAGAGACACAAGAGGAACCACCACTGTCAGATTCTCCAGCGTCACCCACCTGTAAGTACAGACCAAGGAGTTTCTGGATGAATCCATAACCCTTTTATAGGCTGAATTCATCTAGAAAGCTTCCTCCCTCATTCTGTAGGTCAGAACAGGCACCATCAACTCAGGATGAGGAAAGAAGAAAACCCAATAAACCAGTGGAACAATTCTCAGTGACAAATTACTGACATTGTTGTGAAGTGAAAGCCACTTTGCCCATAACCATTAGGACCTAGACTTGATGATCGTTGTGGGTGCCTTCAAACTCAGGATATTTCATGATTCTATGATAATTTTCCCAGGAGCCCCTGGTACACCCAAGTCTCATTTCTCCAAACACAATCTACTTCTCTTGGTGCCATGCTGAGGAAATCCACCTCTCCTCGTTATTTCAGGATAGGAGGGAGATATGGAATACCTACTCTCCAAGGTCATCACTAGTTACCGGACAGACCACAAGCGATGGGAGCCAGTCTTGGCTGAGCACTGTGCCCTGGCTGAGCTGCCTGTGGAGAGTCCTCAGCTCACTTTCTATCACACCCAAGTGAGGCAGGACATAGCAGGAGATGCAGCCAACACCCTCATTTATCTGCTCCCTTTTAGCAATCGAAAATGAAAAAGGGATGTTGTTTTACAGCAATGAACACCTCAAATATCATCATATACAGAGCACCACACCCAGCACAGCCTCGGAGTTGAATCTGGGTTCCAAGCTATTGGCTCTGGCACATCTGCTGCTTCAAAATACTGGTGTCCACCTTTTCCTAAAGCAAGAAAGCACAAGAAAATCCTGTGTGTTTTAGGTGGTGTTCAGAAGAGATGGATGGAATTGGGGTAAGGAGATTCAGGAAGTGAGTGTGGAGCCAACCATCGATACGGTGATGAGAAACACTGAACCCTCAACAGCTCCCAATGGGATCCTACACATGAGCACCAAAGAGCTGAATGACCACACCACAAAGCACTGGGAAAGCCTAACTAACATCGAAACTGCTGGCAGACTTACCCTACCCATGGTACCGGTGTGCCACTCACCGGAATGCCATTTTCTGCACCAGATCACATTGAAAAATCAGGATTTCTCATGCCAACCTGGATGAGGCTACGTGCTGCAGACATTTCCAGTTTCCCTGCAGGACGGATAACTCAGCTCTCCATCACTCACAGCCTGGCACTGGACCAGCCAGGCTGAACAGCGTGTGTGAATCCCTGTGTGAATGGGTGCCAGTGTCAGGGCAGGCAGACAGGAGCTGCTGGTGTTCCCAACAAGTTTGTTCCTGAGGAAAACAGGGAATTAAGTGCGTGCATTGGTTCCTTTACAGATCCCATGAGAACCCTGCCCTTAAACAGCACGAGAGCCAAGCAGCTCTCCCCGTGCACAGGGATGACAGCAGGACTCCCAAAATCCCTCCTCTCAGTGCTGCATCCTGTGTGGACATCACGGTAGAAGGGGGAAACCACAGCACCAAGGTGTAAGAGATAAGGAATGTGCACAAACGGGATACCGAATGTGCAGGAATGAGACCTTAACATGGATTGCCGTTGGGTGTCACTCCCTCGGCATTACAAGCAAACAGGAAAAGAAGCAGAGGAGTGACTGGGAAAGGGGCTGGAGCCCAATGAGCACATCCCCGGGGCGCTGGACAGAGGAGGCTTCTGTTCCTGGAAAGTTACAGCTTTCCTCTGTCAGGAGGGATCATATCTACCTGAATGAATATGGTAACTGGCCTCTAAACTGCCAGAGAAATGGAAAGTATTTGTTCAATTTCCTTATACTCTGCAGTGATAATTGGTATATAAATCCCAAAAAAGTTCCTGAGCGTTCTCAGAGTGTAAAGTTTCCAAGATTTTTTGTTGATGACAACCAGCTTTATCTCAAGACTGAAAAAGGGAGAAAGAGACCATCTGAATTAAAGAGTTACAGAATGGAGTTGAGGTGACAGAGCCTATCTCTTATCCCGCTGGGATGAGACATCCTGAGCACTCTGGTCTAAGGTTGCTCTGGTCAAAGACTTTTAGACTTCAGGTCTTTTGGAAATGGGTGACAGAGCTACAGAAACCATGGCTTTGCCAAAGCCACCAGTGTGGCTTCCAAGTCCTTGTCATTGGTTCAGAAATGCAGTAACCTCAGCAGTGCCCAACACAGCATCCTGGCAGCAATCCCGAGTAATGGCTTTGGCAAGGAAGTACTTGTGTGTTCAACCCGCTTTTCTCCAGGAAATATGGTCAGAAAATGGACAGAGAGAGATCTGAACAACTCTTGTTTCTTCCCTCTCCACACCAGGCTGGGGAGACTAAACAAGCCGTGTGTTTCATCTCCATTTTGGGAAGGAGATGAAGGCAGGGAATCCTAGCCACAAGCATCCCCTGACTTCTTCCATTCTGCATCTTCTGCACAGCACATGGCACCTCAGCATCCTCCCCCACCTCTCCAGTGCCTACCTTTTGTCTTCCTAAACTCCACACCAAATCCACTGGAGTCCAAGTGCATTCCAAGGGATGCTCCAAGGACGCAGGGACGCAGCCTGCAGACACTCCTTCACACCACGTTACACCTGGACAACAACCCTCTGACTTCTACACTTCCAAGCGCCAAAGGAGGAAGACTGTGTATTAAAGGCAGTGTATTAAAAGGGGAAGAATATTTTCCAATGAAAAATTAGCATCCTCACAAAACAAAGTCCTAAAGGCACAAACTGGTGAACTAATCAGAGCAGTTTACAAGAGGAACTGGAAAGATTCCTGTGGGATTAAAACAAAGGGTTTCACTAGCAACCTAAGTTTCTGATACAGCATTTAGAGCCTCAACCTGTACATTGAGAGCAAGAGATGGCTCAAGTGGTCCATGATACCCCACGGACCCTCAGACCAGACAGCACATGCCATGTTTGCCTTATTCCTTCAAGCTTATTTGCTAGCGTCCTAAATAACACTGTTCACATGGATACAGATCCAGAAAGAGTTATAAATACAGCTATTTATACATATTCACACATTTTAATCCCTGTAATAAAGGTCTGCTCCAATCTCTTCCGTGCTGCTGGAGCAGCTGCCACCACTGGTGGCAGTGGGGGGTGTTCTCAGAGTGACTGTGTCCAGCCCAACCCTCCAGTGAACACAGGAGAACACGGATTAGTGCTGAAAGGAGACACGGAGGGCTCAGCTCAGCCCTGCTGTTACTATTTACAGAAAAGAAACCCCTTAGACACAAAGTCCCACCTTTCCTCCAGCTCACAAGCCAACTCTGCTCAGCCCAGCTGGGCTGAAGCCTGCACAGCTCAGCCAGGATAACTCAGATAAACAGGAGCATCATCCAGACATTTACATTGTAGGCAATAAACAACAATTGGCATGCAACAGTTTGGTTAAAGAGGTCAAAAATAGTCAACGGCTTTAACATTAGAAGTGTGTCCTGATGTGGCCAAGCCAACATGCCAACAGAAGGAATGTTCAAACAGCAGGTAACTCCATCCCCGTGACCTGAGCAAACATGCATCAGTTAGTTTCACACATATTAAATAGAACACATCCCAAGTGCACCAAGACCATCAGATACAGAAAAATGATTTATCTATGTTTACAATAAATATCTCCTTGCAATGGGTTTTATCCTATACCACTAGGTATTTTCTTGGATGTGAGAACTGGGGTGGAGAGGGAAGCTGGGATCCTTTGTCAAAGGCTTCCCCCACTAGGAAATGAAAAGCTGCCCCTGTCCCTAAGTTATCACCAGGAGCGGCAGTGAGAACCAGTACTTTTTACTTAAATGCCAATCTGAGTTTCCTAGAAATTGAGTGGTTATGGATTAGACTACAATGTTCTCCCTAGAGATTCAGCCTCTTGGTTGCCCAGAGAGGCTGGACTCCCCATACCTGGAATTGTTCAAGGCCAGGTTGGACAGGGCTCGGAGCAACCTGGTCCAGTGGAAGGTTCCCTGCCCATAGCAGGTGGTGAAACGAGATGATCTTTAAGGTCCTTTCCAACCCCAAATCATTCCAGGATTCTGTGATTCAGCAGATGCCTGTAAAGCCCCTTTTAGATCAGTGTCAAATGTTCTTCAGCTTGTGAACATTCTACAAGCTTGAAAGCAAATCTCCAGCAATTCCTATGGGAAGTCTACAGGGGCTTGGAAAATCAAACTCTCCTCCCATGATTTCCTCCCCCCGTCTGCCTTCCCACAGCAACAGGGAACACAGTTCAAAGAATTTGCTTTTGCACCATAGGAAACTTTAGAAAGGACCTGGCAATCCATGACCACTCCTGCCAGGTCCCATCACAGCCACTCAAGGACATACAGCGGGATTAACACGACAGTCACAGGGCGTCCCTCCCTGGGACAGCGAACTACGGATATCAAAGACCAGGACAAGGAAGATGCAGCGGAGACTACAGCCAAGAAATTCAGGAGCTTTGGTCTTGAGGTTTCAACATGACCCTGTTGCCACTCAGAGAAAGAGCAGCCACCAAACAGTCAGTGCTATGACCAGAAGAAAGGACATCATAAAGGGAATACGTGGAGAAGGAAAAATGCTAGAGTACAGCTGACACTTTCTGAGTGATTTCTGCTCTTCAGGGATTGCAATAGAAACCTTTGGAAGAGTTGCTTCACTTGCTGGCCGGGCAAAGGCTGTCTCAGTAGGTACCTCCTGCTTTTTTAGTTTGTCTTCATCCTGTACTAACAGAGGCCGTTCCCGTGCCTGCTTTCATGGTAGAAGATCAAGAAAGACAGAGAAAGATAAACAAAAATGACAGATGGAAAGTGCCCAAAATGACACTTGGAGATGTGCAAAGCATTAGGGCAGCTCTTCTCAACATAAAATAAACTGCCCTGGGGAGCAGAGCCGCTGGTGGACTGGGCCACACCAGCCCTGGAGCTACAGAATCATGTCCTCTCTGCAGAGCTCGTTAACATCTGCATCAGGATCATGGGTGTTTGGTGCCTGCCCTCCCAGAAAAGTGGACGCTCAAAACCTTCCAGAGTGTTTTGGAATTCGAATAGTTGAGAAAAAAGTTTGAGGGATTCAAAATAGGAACGGTGCAGTACAAAATGTGGTCTCTGACAGCTTACTAATCTACAGCGCCCTTAAAACACAGCATGTGGAAAATCCCTTGGAACAGCCAGACTGCAGAGCAGATACAAAATGCTTTTCCAAAGTTCTGACCAGAGTATCAAAATTTTGATTGGTTTGAAAATTCTACTGGAACAAGTGAAAAACTGTAAATCTTAGAAATCCCACACATGGAACAGGCAGGGTGGAAGTAGGAGCAGCACAAACTCCTGGAATTTTGCTCTGTGTTTCAGCATTTTTGTTTCTGGGCTCTAAAGAATGATAAAAACCCAGAATGAGTAAATCAGCACACAGGACCATGCAAGGGCCTCAGCACTTCTGCTGAAGCAAGAAAAGATTGTGGGAATGTTGCTGTTCAGTAACTCTGCATCCCTTTAGTTTGCCAGCCCTGGTCAAACCCAAGTGTACTTAGGAGAGGAAAAACTTGGCTCTAAGCTCCCTCAGCTGAGCCAACCTCCGCTGGTCAGTGCGGTATTTTGGGACTGGTTCTTTGCACACCCCTAAGTGGTGAGAATTCGGGAGAAAGTAGCTGGGAGACTGGGTAGCAAAAGAAAATATAAAATGCAAGAGTAACATGATCGTTAAAACAACAAAGAAACGGAAAGAAAGACAACATAAAAAGAACAGGGAACAGTTAAATTTTCAGAATTGCATTTCTCTCCAAATACACGGTTATATCAATCATGCAGCTTTTTCGAACCAGCCATGCACCAAAATAAGCAAAAATTGAAAGCTGCAAAAGCTGCAGCAGTGCCAAAGTCCTCTGGGTGTGAGTTATGAAACTACTTCATGTAGCCAAAAGAAAAAATGTTATCCAGCAGCTGCTGTTGAGTTTTTGCTCAGTGCCATTGCAATAGCAAGTCTGGTTCAGAAGCACAGATCAGAGCAGCAGCTTTACCTCAAGCCCACCAACCTGTCTCTCAGAAGATGGGACAGTAACTTTCTTGACCTGGACACACAAAGCGTGTTAAGGTTCAGTTGTCTCGTAATAAAACATACAGAAACAGCAGGAAAGTGGCCCCTGGCAAAAAACCATTTGGCCACTAAGGCAGGGTGAAGGTACCACCAAGAACAGGAGCAATGGCTTTGAACCATGATTTACCACTCTTAAATTACCATCCGATTTATGATCCTTCAACACAGGCAGGTGAAGGAAAACTTTCTCCCTGGTCAGTGCCTGGGGAAGATGCATCTCTGAAAGTTCACAGTAGGACGTCCGCCTCCACCTCAGAGTGAGATCACTTAAAAGAGGACCAGATTCAAGGAATTTCCAGAAATGCAAATCCAGGGCTGACACCAATTCTTGCAGTGCTGCAGACCCACTGCAGCCTTAGATGCAACAAGTCCCCACCATCCAGTTATGGCAACCAGCATCCCTCCAAGATCTCAGTGTGCTTGCCTTGCAAGAAACTCTTCACTAAAAACAAGAACATTCTTGAAGTGTAATTGTGGCGCTTGAGAGCCTCTGCTCTGTCCCACCCACACCCCAAAACCCACGTAGCACTGAAGGCAGAGCTCTGCTGCCCACGCTGCTGGGGAATCTGCACTGAGGCTCAGCAACAGAGGGCAAAGTCCATCCATGTGTTAAACAGGGTAATCCCAATGACAGGATGCCCAGAGAAGCTGCAGTTACCCCTGGATCCCTGGCAGTGTCCAAGGCTGCGCTGGACAGGGCTTGGAGCAACTTGGTCTATCAAGGTGTCCCTGCCCATGGCAGGGGTGGGACTGGATGGGCTTTAAGGTCCCTTCCAACCCAAACCATTCTGGGATTCTCTAACAACCAACCCTGATTAAGTTCATTTTGGGGACCTCATTTTTTTAGCAGGCAAAAAAAGCCCTTTACCTCTCCTGGCTTTACTCCAAGCTTTGAGGAACCTGTAGTAAACTTGGTGTTAAAACCCTTGCACATGTTACAAAGACCCCCTATCCACTGCAAGATTATTTCCTGATTAATAAGTATCTGCTTTGTTTGAAGATTAAATACTAGCTCATCTGCAGGGCAGTGGGCAGAGAGGGGAGAAGCTAGGCTTAAACCAGGAGAGTCTCCAACTGCCACTACTTGCAGTCAGGATGCAATTTTTCCATTGCAATAAAAAAATTGCACTTACTACCTCCAAGACTGATTACCACAGGCACTAACTACAGTTTTACTCACAAGCTCCAAATCGGAGCCAGTGACCACCAATATGACACAGAGGTGTCTGTTACCCAAGAAGAAACCAGTTGGTGGCTGGTTTTTCCTTGAAAAATTACCTTTTTAAGGAAATTAGCAGAGAAACTGTGAGCGTATGTGGCTACTAACACACAGTGTCTGGAAGGAGGGAGATTCCCATCATGTTTGAACAGCCCTGCTGTGGCCACCTGAGGAGTCTTCTTGAAGCCTCCACAGCAGATCAGCACCTGAAGTTCCTACTGCAAGTCTAAACCCAACGACACACCAGATTAACTGGAGAATTAAGTAATTTTGGGGAAATCATCCCATCCCAATGCTTCTCCACTGCCTTATCTGCAATATCGTCTCTGAAGTAATAATTTAGGTCTTTGGATTTTGTATTTGTCAGGGTTTTTTCCACATTTTGGGGAGATCCAGGAATTAACCAGTCCCCAAAAAATCCATGGGAACTGCTTTCTACCATCACAGTGACAGCAACACTAGGAAAAGCAGATCAAAACCAGTTAAGGAATTCCTCCATCCTTATCTACCAAAAAGATCACGTTTTTATGATACTACGACTAAAGCTTCGATTCTCTTGGAGAACATTCTACAGAAGTCAATACTAACTATTAAAACGCAAAATAAGTAGAAGCTAAGGGAAGCTGAGGCTGAGCCTACACTGCAAAGCCACCCCTTGGGACACCCCATGCCGAGGTACTCACTCCATCCACTCCTGTGGGAATCTGCCCGTTGACACTGAGGCTTCGGAAAGGGGAGTGAGTGGACAAACGTTTGTCCCACTCACTCGGCCGAGGCTCTGGGACGGACTCCATGAAGTTCTTCTTCAACTCACTGATGTTGGCGTGGTGCTTCTTTATTTCCTCCTGGGTCTTATCTAGATCCTACCAGCAAAAGGACAGGATAAGTGAGGGGACACAGAGAGGCCCAGGACTGCCTAAGATGTGCTTCGCAAAGCTGCACTCTGCAGAGCTGCTGCCAACTTCCCAAACTGTGCTCACGCTGCAAACACACAAAGGGAGCATCCTCTCTCCTCCTCTGATTAATTGGGACAAACTGCAGCCATGGAACAGGGTCTCCTCCAAGAGCAGAACATGCCATTGGCTCATCTCAAGCTACACCAAACCAGATGACAGCTGAGCTGGAATCTCATGGATTTTCCCGAACAGGATTTTTTAAAGTTGCCAGATTATGTTTATTTAGGTTATTTAATCTAATGCCTTTAAATTGTGTGTGTTTGCTTTCTTTTCCCTCTGCTAGCCTGAATATTTCAGGTATCAATACAATTAATGATCAAGAAAATGTTTTCCCAATTTTACTTACTCTCTTCATACCTGTTTCTCTTTCATCCTAGCAGGAATTATCTTTGCTCCCAGAATATCCCTGTTACCATTTTTCCCCTCCCTCTCATCTCACCCCTCCAGGAGGTACAATAGAAGGTTTTAGACTTTAGAAAAATTAAGATGAGATAATTTTTTTTTGAAAAAAAGTCAAACTGAAAATTCGTTTTATGCTGGATCACTCAAGAAACTCCTGCTAAAATTTTTCATCTGGAGAAAGTCAGATTTTTATTCTGTGATGCCAGTTTACAGCATAAATACACAGACTTGAAGGTAAATCAACTTGTTTTAGTTTTTCTTTGCAGGCAAACCAGAGGCTGTAGAAAAGAAAGCTTTTGCATAAGCCAAACAACAACTTTTCTTGACAGGGTCAAAAAGCAGCAAGAAGGGGGGAAATCAAGGTCAGTAAAAGCATCACCAGGAAATTTCACTTTTGGTTGTTATTCAGCCCATCCATTTTACAAGATGGGAGAGCAAACACATCCCTAAAGGACAGGCCCTCCTAAAAACCTTCATCCCTGCAGCTCACCCAGGACACACCACCCTCCCTCTACAGGGCTAAACCCTAAATGCCTCTTTAACAATATTTACTCTTTTTGGCACAGTTCTGGGGGAAAAATAACAGATTTTGGCTTCCATCCTAGATGAAAGTATAAGGCAAGTGCCTGTTAGGTAGGGGAAAAAAAAGCAGAAAGCAGTCTGCTGTGGAGTAAATCCCTGCCTGGGCCAAGAACCCTACAGCTGCTCCTGGCTCAGAGAAGAGAGAAGGACCAGCTTGGATTTCCAGCACTGTGCAGGTGCAGGGCGCGGCAGGGCTGGCAGAGGAGCCAGAGCCACCAGGAGCTCTGTGGAGCCGCGTCTGTGAAGCACCTTGAGAACCCAGCTCCGTCAGCGCCACCTTTGTCCTCCTGTTTTGCCCTTTCTGCAGGAACCCGGCGCATGTGGAGCATTAAAAGGCTTTCAGTAAAATCAACGGGCAGACTGGGGAGGGTGAGTCTGCCAGGAAAATATCTGATCTGCCAAGTGCATGGATTGAAAAAATAAAGGGAATAAAGGGGGTGAGCTGCTGGGTCAGCCCTGTCGTAGGTGAGGGCTGGAGCACCTGCAAAAGAACTGTGGGAAAGGTAGTGGGGAGGGGAAAGGGCTTGGAGGCAAGTATTGCACTGACCAGAAAAAGGTGTTTAGAAGCAATGACAAAGCTCTGCTTGGGGTTGGGGAATTGGAGCTGTTTGAGTTGAGTGAAAAAGCGACAGGCACAGCCTTCAGAGCGCTCTGGCAGCAGCTGAACTTTGCCTGTTAGGTGCAGACCCTCCACTTGCGACTCAAAGCCCTACACTGTAGCAGTTGAAAAAAAATGTAAAAATAAAACCCAAAAAAACCCATTCAGAAGCTGCAAAACTTTGAAAATTCTGATGAGGAGAAGGCAGTTATTACACTCCAATTTCAAGAGATACCACCAGGGAAACCCTATGAGCTGCTGGTGCTGCAAGTTTGAGTAGAAACACGTAACACAGGACCAGAGTATCAGAAGCCACAAAACATCTCCCATAACAGAGTGCATTAAAAAAAATAAAACATAGGATTGGCATGGTCTGTTCTGAGACCGTGCTTGGGTGAAACCAAGTGCAAAGGGCTCCCGAATCCAAAGGGAAGAGCTGCAAGGTGGAGAGATGAGCCACCTGTGACCTCTGAGCCTCTCTGTCAGACCCACAAGGACCTGGCATTGAGGCAGGATGGGGCCCCGGGGATGGTGAGGTGCTGCAAGGCCAGGAAGGGCTGGGAGGACAATGGCAAAGCTGCAAACACCACTGCAGCATCCAAAAGGATCCTTCCTGCCTGAAGCAACATGGACATTGTGGTGCCCTGGACACCACAGAGGTGACAATTTCACGGAAACCTGGAATGGTTTGGGTTGGAAGAGAACTTAAAGCCCATCCCATCCTCCCCCTGCCGTGGGCAAGGACACCTTCCACAGACCAGGTTGCTCCAAACTCCATCTAACCTGGCCTTGGACACTTCCAGGGATCCAGAGCAGCCACAGCTGCTCTGGGCAATCTGCTCCAATTTCACTTGCAGCTTATCCTGGATTTTGTATTTTCACAGACTGGCTCTTCCCCCCCCAAATAATTTGTTTCCAGCAATGAAAAGCCGGTCAAACAGTCCTCCATTACAATCCATGACCCCTTGAGCAGCCAGCGGGTCCCAGAGCAGATCTAAGCACTGCCAATCATATATTTTGGGTAGGTATGAGAGAATGAAAGTCAGAAGAGGAAGAAGGAAGAAGGCCTGCACATCATCATGTTTACTATCACCATGCAGAAGCATAATTAAAAAATCAAACAAAATCAAAAGGTCTTTCATGCAAGAGCATGCAAAAACAAAGGCAGCAGCAGAAGAGGAAGAAGTTCAGCACAGATGCAGAAGGTTTAGCAAATGCAACTCAAAAAAAGCTTCAAGTTCATACAAACCTCCAACATTAAATTGCTATGCCTGATATAAATGTTTTCACCATCTAGCCTCTTTGATCTCTTCTGTGAAAATGAAAGAAAACGGGGAAACAAAACAAAACAACAAAAAAAAGCACAAAAAATTAAAATGTTGGTCTTGTGGGATCGATAAATCGGCAAATTAAAAAAGTTAACTCAAGGTTGGGAGTGCAGCGCTGTGGCAGTGTGGGGTGGGAATTCCCGCTGGGAATGGAGGTCTGGCTTATGGAGAATGGGAGATGCAATGAGTCCTTTAAAGAGACAGCTCCCAGGGGGGCCTTGGCTCCGGCCACAAAGAGATAATTCCTAGTTTTCTGTGGAAACCTCACACAAGCCACCACACCACGTTCCTGAGAGATGCAGGCCCACCTCTGGGTGTGAGGCTGCACTGCCTGGGAGGACCTTTACAAGGCCCCAGTGTGCACAGCAACTGCACCTTAACCACCTTACCCATCTTGGATCTGTCTCTATTACTTAATCAATATCAAAATATCTTCCTCCTGAATTTTTTGGTTTTTGTTGCTACATGCAGGCTACATTTAGTTTTTAACTGAATTTGTTACAGAGAAGATAAATTTCATCAATCAAACCAAGTGTGCTTCTTTTGAACATTCAACATGCGTAATTTGAACTATTGGGTTGTCTATGGGACAAAAAGCTTTTCACTTCCAAATCAAGTATTTGATAGTTTAAAGAAAACCAACACCCCAACGCAAAGCCCATGAAGAAATTGGAGCACTGTCTTTTTAAACAGATTACAGATGCATGAATGATACGGGACATTTGGCCAGTGACAGGGTAAAATGGCTAACCTTCCTCATTCTTATCAGCTCTTCCTCTTTTTCTGCAGGCTGCTGCTGTTGGGCAGTGATAA
>VZRN01000761.1:48502-85640 GCA_013397935.1 Dasyornis broadbenti | reverse complement strand
AAAAAAAAAAAAAAAGAGTTGTTGGTTCATTTAACTACATTGAACATTGAAAAAAAAAGTGTGAGCAACCTAAACTGAATTATTAGCACAAACCTGGGGCTGGGCACCATTCGTGGTGGGGACTGTGACCTCAATGTGTGTTTTCCTCACCTACATTTAAGAAATAAATTGGTAAAAACATTTCTTGTTAGTAGATTTGTTTCAAGAAACCATTTAGTTTCCAAACACAGCTGCATAAAGTTGGTTTTGAAGTTCTGGGGAAACATGCAAAAACCAACATGCAGCCCTGGGCAGGGGTTAATGACACAGCAGCTCCCCGGCACTCTGTTAGTCAACAGCACGTTAAATAATTTCTCCATCTTGAGAATTATTTGTATTTGAAACCAGTGCTCTCCAGTGCTTCTGAAGAAGGGCTTCCCACTTGCATTAGCTTGGCCAGGCAATGTTTTCAAATGGCATTTGCAGCTGGATCTCCCAGTGAAATCCGAACAAAGCAACATGCTCAAATTAACACAGACCTTCTCAAAAACAGAAATTATTGGTTATATCACAGGTATTATATTGGCAGAGGCTGTAAGAGGAGGCATAGCTACAAAACCAAGCCTAACATCACAAATTAAGTTCTTTCCTGTCCATAAGTAGAGAGCCAAGACTGTCTTAACATTCTAAGGGAAGTATCTTAGGGGAGCTGAATTGCCAAATACTCTGAAGGCAAAAGCACCAGTGGGTGGTACCAGAAGTGATGCAGCTCCACTGGAGAAACGGTAAATTGGGCACATTCAAATCCCCAATTTCCTCCCACATCTATATTTAAAGGAGAAAAAAACTCCCAATGTTTAAGCATTTAGGAAAAAAACAGTAATAAGTGAGATGGGATGTGTAAAATTTCCTTGCTCTCAGTGTAACACGAGGGAGGGGGAGCGGCAAGGCAGGAACAGCAGGGCAGGAACTCTGTGCTCCAATTCCCACCCCACCGTGCTGGCCTGTAGTTCCCTTCAGCATTTTCATTCAAAAATTACAGCTTACACAGGCCATGGAATTTTTTGAAGCAACTGCTCCTTCTTCACTTCCCTCTCTCAACTTTAATTAATAGCAATCTCCTGGAGACGTTCACACAAGACCCACTGCTTGATGTGTTATGGTATATGTGGCTCCAGCAGTGCTGAGAACAGCTAAACTTCGGAGTAATGTGAAAATTGTGTCTCAAGGCACACACTTCTGCTGCACCACTGCAAGGTTTCAATAAGTCAGTAAGATCTGCAGAATATTAACGATATTTTAATATCAACAAAATTTTGCACATTATTCTGACTTATTAGAACAACGCGCACATATCAACCCAAGCAAAGACCTCCGATATTTATAGAAAGATCAAATAATGGTTAAAAATACTGCATTTAAGCAATAAACTCCCCAAGTCTCACCAGTGCCATTTTCAACTAAAGTTTTAGTCCAGTTTGTAGCACTGTATTACCAGCTCTCCCAGAGAACGCCTATCAATGTGAAAAACATTCTGGCACTGGGCTGCAGACCAGATCTATTATCGCTGATTTCACTGGAATTCCCTCTTGCTTTCATACCAGGAATCAGGGGGCACTGCCTGGCCACGGGTGAGCCCTGAACTCCAGTTCCATGAACACGTGCAGCTCTTGCCAGAGTTTTTAACCATCTGTCAGCAGACTGCACTTGCTTTGACCACAACCACCAAAACCTGGCTGCCCTGGAGCTCCTTCTTCCACTTGGAATGTCAGGGCTGGGATCCCCCTGGCACCCAGACCCCTGTGCCTGCTCCCACCCAACACCTGGGAGAGGGATAAACCCTTCATCTCCCAGGACAGAGCTGTTTCTTTGGGGTGACTTCTTGAGTGATGCTCCAGTCCGGCTCTTCCCAAGAGACTCTGCTCTGACCTACCCTTGAGGCATCCACTGGCTCCTTGGCTTTCTCCGGTGGGAATTCTTCACGTCTCCCATCAGATTTTGCTGTTTCCTTCCCTACTTTAGATGTGGCCATGTTCTTCACCTCGGGCTTGGCTGGGGCTGGCTCTGCAGGGTGGCTCTGAGCGATGGCTGGGGCTGAGGTGGGCCGGGGACTCCGTTCTGGGGTTATCACGGCCACTGCTGAGGATGGGGGACAGACAGGGACAAGATTCAGAGCAGGTAATTTTCCAAAGCACTAGGCAATCTTTCCAAATTACAGTGCTGTCATTTAAAAGGAAAGAGAGGAGGAGGAAAAAAAAGGGAAAAGAAATAAAGATGTTGAGCGGAGCAGCTTGTGCATTTAGTACTGGAGAGCTGAGATTATTTTCTTTATGGTTTAAATAAATCAAACAAAACTCCACACCAGACGGTTTACAAAAAAAAAGCAAGCTTGCACTCTGCAGAGAAGCCACACCAGAAAGGCAAATCTAATTTTGACATTGTGTCATGGATTTCTGGGTCCTTCACACACAACTGACACAGACTCCACTCCAATGCAACTAGAAAATAAACACAATATGAGGAGTTCTGGACTCATGGGCATCTTCTCAACCAGAAACAGATGGTTTCTGGAAGAGAAACACAGGCTTTCCCTGCCTCTCTCCAAAAAATAATCGAGAAGCATTGCTCTAGAAAACTCCGAAACTTCCCAGTGGGTTTCACGGCAGGCTGGGGCTGCATGTCCCAGCTGGGTATCTTCAAGGCAGCGCAGTAAGAAGATACCCAGCATCTCCAGGCCAGTGACAGTGCAGAAATGAGCAGCATGCTGCCAAAAATCATCTTTTCAGAGGATGACAGTCTTAAATACAAGTACTAGGTCCACACAAAATCAACTGCCTACTCCTTCCCTTCAATTCTGATTTGCCTGACCCCAAGGAAATATTCAAGCCAAAGCTGTGTGACAAAGCAAATTAATTCTCTGTGTGTACTAGGGATATAATAAGCTCTTTGGTTCTCCTGTTGTTGGTTTTTATGGATGCATCACTAAAAAGATACCCTATCACATAAGGTAACATCTTTGATGCAATCTCACATTCCCAAAGTCACAGTCTATAGCAGGACCAAACTGTGTATCCTATCCCAGTCAACATAAGGTCACTCGTGTCCAGCCAGTCAGTCAAAGACACTGGAAAATTTGGTGTTAAAATAGAAACTGTAATTTCAAGCAACTCCTCAGCGAGAATTCCTATTGTATTGAAAAGGTAACAACATCTTATCTGTATGTTAATAAAACATAGAGGGAATAAAGTATCCACGTGGCCAAAAATGTACAAGGTGGAGGGAAAAAAAAGAACCTAATTTTCCAGAGGCTGGAATTACACTTTCAAGAAAAACTCCTGGTCACCACATCCTGTTGCAAACCACCTTAAAACCCACCCACCACTGCCAGCTCGGCTTTCTCCCTGCTCCTCAGCACAGCAGTTCATTTCTGTGACCCAGACACTGTGCTATCCCCTTCGAAGGACAACTGGTGCTGTGTCCTGGTGTGTTGATGTCACAGAAGCAATGACAGCCGCTGGGAAGGTTGTACAGAGGTGAGATGGCAGGGACGGCCGCGATGAGGAGGATGCTGGGAGTGCAAAGCTGTCATCGTGGTGGTACCTGACTCCTTTGGCAACGGCTCTAGTTCTCTCACCACCATCATTTTCTCTTCCTCCTCCTCCTCCTCCTCTTCAATTGGGCTTATCTCAATACTGCCAAGGTCACGTTTGGCTAAAAAAGTTATGGATGTGTTAAAATGCCACCTCAAAGAGGAAGCAGCAAAGGAATTGCCACCAGTAAATCTGCAGGGCCACCTCTCCTGCTGCTCTCCCAGAGTATCAACACATGCAGGAAAAGTGGTAACAGACATCAAGCTTTTCCTTTGCCATCCAACAATTAGTTCTGGGCTGCCAGAACTGTATTTTAGTTGCATTCTCCTGATTAAACACCTTTGGCTGTTTTGATATGATTTAAACACAGTAAAAAGCACTGTCCCAAAATAAGAGATATAAGATACAGGTTGGAACTGGATGATCTTTAAGGTCCCTCCCAACCTAAACCATTGCAGAATTTTATGATTAATCACCATCACCTCACCAATAGTCCCTACTGGGAACAGAAAAGTTAGGATGAGGAAAAGTGCAGGAGGTAGATGAGAAGGGGCAGCTACAGCATGAGGGCCCTGGATGTACTTGGGTCTGACACCAGCTGATGTTAGAGCTGCCGCCACACATCCCATGGAATACAGAATCACAGAATCTGATGAGTTGGAAGAGACCCACAGGCATCGAGTCCAATTCCTGGCCCTCCACAGGACATCTCAATCCCATCTGGTGCCTGAAGGTTTTGTCCAAATGCTCCTGGAGCTCTGGCAGCCTTGGGGCCATGACCATTCTCCAGCAGTTTTCATACAAATCAAGGAAACTTGATGATCCCAGTTACCTCCCTCTCCGGGTTCCATCTCCTCTTCCTGCAACAAATAACTCTACTTTTAATTATGACTAAAATGTATCTGTCTGCAGCAGCAATGTTGCTCTGACATCCTTCCCCACCAGTGAAGTAGCAACTCCCTAGTGAAGAAATAAAGTGGAATGTAGGTGACCTCCAGCAGTCCCAGATCCGGTAACCTGATTTCCAGGCCCTGCACATTCCTACAGCTCAGGGGAACAAATAAGAAGGGACAGTAAGGGAGGAGTGTTAAGAGGCCACTGCACACTCATTGCCACACACAGCCAGGGCACGGTACCCCCTCGCTGCACCCAGAGCACACCTGAGAAGCAGCACATAGCAAAGCCAGGGGTGATGTTAGTGCCAACAAACACCACCACAACCAGCACAACCTCTGTCCTACAGCACTGCAACACTTCACCACAGCTGCAACAGCACAGGAGCCACTGCCGCCAAACACCACTGCAGCTGTACCTGACTGTGGCTGTACCAGCTCCGCTGACTTTGGCTTGATAACAGGAACCTTAACCACCTCTACCTTCTCCTCCTCCTCTTCCTCCTCTGCAATGGGTTTCATTTCAAAAGTTTCAAGAGTGTGTTTGGCTAGAAAGAGGTTTGCAGGTGTTAATGGGGGTTGGGGACCCGCACAGACACATGATGGTCGCCACAGCAAGGAGTGAGGAGATCCCTCTCAGTGGTTGGGAACAGCAAGGAAGTTTCCAGGCGGCTCAGTAGTCATTTTTCACCATGGAACTGTGTCAGTCTTTCTAGCACTGTCAGACCCAACAACGTATTGGATGAGAGGAGAAAAGAACACAAAAATAAGCTTTATGGGCTCCTTGCCCAGGAAGGGAGACGTGGGACACGTGAATGGCTCTCAAGAGTGGAACTAGGAAGGGCTCTGCCTGCAAAGTCTGGAGGAAGGCAGATGCTGGCTGGTAAAATCCAGGAAAACCACATCCTGATAAAAACCTATCTAAAAACTAGCAGCTTGAATTCAATGTACTCGAGTGATCAACTTCAAATCTACCCTGGTGTCTGAAATTCCCCACCTTCTGCTTTCACAGCATCGGGCTTTCGCCAACAAGAAGTGCTGACTAGTGAGGCTTCAAGGTATCCCCATGGTGGGGAAGTTTGCCACACTTAATGAGAACTTGATCTAGATACTAGAAAAGCAGTGATGCAGTCAAAATAAAACTAAAAAATTCTGGGTGGGAGGCGGGTACCCAAAGCATTTGCATGAGAATTATCGCCAGCTCTAACACACCACAGGTGGTCACTACCCAAGAGATGAAGACTGCAAATATTTGCAACACTCCCGTCGTGATACACTGATCAGTATTCAAACGTGTTGTTGTACCTACACACCTCTTAAGGACGTTAACATTTATTAACAGTACCTATCCTAAGAGAAATATAAGCTCCACAGAGTGAAATGGGTAGCATTTCTCAAGCCCTGAAAAAAACCCAACCCAAAACGGCAAGAAGGTCCTGGGATGAAGAATTGCAGAAGCCTCACAGGAAGTTTCAACATCAAATTCTAAAGTTTCCCAATCTACATATAGAAAATTACCCAAATTTAACAAGAGAGTTCTCAAGTACCACCACATCCTAAACTTTTCCCCACCTCCCCACAAGAAGTACAGTCTAATGAGGTGCAAGGTGGAAATTTAAGGAGTCTCCCAGAGCTGAGCTGTGTCTCCTCTCACTGTAAAACTCTTCTTGCAAAGAAATGAAAAGAGAAAGCCACCAGATTTGGTGAAACTTGGGATTGTCAAGAACAAGCATGTAGAGGATAGGAAAGGCACTGCAGAGAGTTTTAGCCACCACCACAGCTATACCTGGCTTCTCTCGGATCTGATCCGCAGGTTTTGGTTCAGGAACCTCAACCACCACCACCTCCTTCTGCTTCTCTTCCTGTATGGTTCTGAACTCAACCTTTTGAGTCGCACGTTTAGCTGAAGAAACGGGGCACACGTTAACGACCGCCCGCACGGCAAAGGCGCAGGCAGGGGCAGGAGTGTCACATTCCCAGGCTGATCTTTTCCAAGCTCTGACATCTGGGTGTAGGACCACAGCTTTGATTTTTCTTCTCATCTAGGGTCATAATGGCATGGCCAAGGGGCAAACAGCAGCACTTGCATGCCTGGACTGCAGGGAAGCTGGAATATGGCTCTACTGCAATATGGAGCTCAAACTATCCCTTCCCTCCAGCTCCGAGGCGCAAGCCCAGGCTTGGGATGGCACTGAGCCCAGGAGCAGGGACAGCCTGACTGCTGCTGACCACAGGGTGTTGGGCAGCCCTGGTCCCTCCCAGTCTGCAGCACAAATTCAGAGCTCAAAGCAACATGGTCCCTGCTCCATCAGGTGTCTGTGGTGCACAGGGATGATCCTCTCTCCCTGCATCCTCACTCAAGAGTGCACAGGGATGATCCTCTTTCCCTGGATCTCAATACACCGTGACCCAGATCATGTGGACCAAACTTAGGCACTCCCTTTTCCATGCCTCTTCTATCCATCTCTTTTAAAAATCTCAGGGATGAGCCCACCTGACTGACACACCTCAACTCCAACACTTTAAGAGACATCGAAAAAGTTTCCATCATGGCAAAAGATCTCCCTGTCATGTAAAACCATGGAATTTAAGAAGTTATATTAAACTAAACAAACAAAATGGCTTAATTCTTGATTTTCTAAAAGAAAATGCTTTGAGATTGAATGAGGAAAAAAACTTTGCAAGCAGAACTTTGCCAAGCCTTCAGCACCCACTTACATCCTTTTTGTCAGTCAGTTCTGCTGGGACCACCCTTGGTTTGCATTTTTGTATTGAGTCTGACTGAGATGGAGTTCATTTTCCCGTTACAGCCCTCACAGTGCTGTGACTGAGATAAGGATAAAAACTGGGAGAGGTAATGGGCAAAAGTAGTGAACAATGTTAGAGAACAGAATGATCATGGGGAATTCTTGTTGTAATTGTGGTGAAAGGACAAGGGGTGGACTTGGTGTAGCTTGTCCACTTTTGTTCTGTGTTGTGATGATACTGTTTTGATTTTTGTAGGGGTAATTTTTGTTTTGGTTAGTTGGTTTTGTTGATGTGAGTGAAGGTTGTGTGATGAATCACAGAATCTTCTCAGTTGGAAGGGACCACAAGGATCATAGAGTCCAATTCTTAAATGAATGGCCCATATGGGAAAAAAACTCATCCCCTTGATGATATCAGCACCCTGCTCTAACCAGCTGAGCACCAATTCAGTCTCACTACAAGCACAAAACTCCTAAATACGCAAGGGGTGGGACAAGGTCTTGTACTACAGTGACAAGTTACTGCTGTGTTTTTGTATAGCAGGGAATCCAGGTGTTCCTTAAAGAGTATTTCAGCATCCTGGTGATTCCAGAAGGCAGAGGGAGGATGCAGCAGGGAGTCACTCACCTCCATCAAGACTCCTGGACGCTCTCTTGCTGGCCGTGCGCTCAAACTGGGGCGCGGGCCGGTCAATCAGGGCACTCGCCTGCCGTGTCTGCGCCTGCGTCCGGCCGCTGTAGCGGAACTTGGAGCCCAGCGCCAGGAACTTGCTCTTCGGGATGGCCTCGGTGGAAGTCAGCCTGAAAGGCACACATACAATTTAAAAATCACACCCCCAAAGCAAGGAAGGAGCATGTGAAGAGGAATTAAAACAGAAATTAAAAGAATCTCCTGCATCCACTTGGCCAAGGAAATGCACATACTAACAACGTCTCACATCTACATGACCCAAAGATGGGTTACAAAGATGGATTACAAGGCCGAATTTGCTTAAAAATTTGCTGCAAATAAACACCTACTGTCCCTGCAACCATTTTACTCCAATTTTTCCAAAACCCTAAGGAACACTGCTCATTTTCAAAAGTTAAATCCAAGCATTAAGCTACTTGAGGTGAAGCTACTGCTCAGAAAACCCACCTGAAGAAGGTGTGATGTTCCACACATACTTTCCACAGCTTCTTCGCTGCCCGGTAACTTGGTAGCTTGAACCCAATTGTACTTTCATACTGTTCTTGCTGTGGAAAATATAAGTCATTTAGGTATAGCAGGAAACAAATGTGGCAGGAGCCCAGTCCCAGCCCATCACCCCGCTCAGCTGTGGCACAAACTGTTGAACTTGCCCCACAATGTGCAGCAGGACCTCGGTCAGAGGAAAGAGAGGGCTCAGCCACAGCCCAGGCATCCCTCAGGATGCACTGGGATTTGCAGAGGAACATGCCATGGGTTTTGCAGCCAGTCAGATCATTTATCCCTCCCTCTCAAACTGCCCAGCTGTGGCATGGGGTCAAACACTGCAAGAGGAAAGAGGTGGATCCCCATTGTAGCCTCTCTCCCTGATGTAGCCAGGCTGCTCCAGGGATTTCCCCATTCATGAGAGGCAGCACCAATGCATCCATTCCCTGCCTCCTGCACTTAAATGAAAAGCTAATTCTAATTTTTAATTATTTTCTTTGAATGAAAGCAAGACAAAGAGCCATTGTCTTGCCCCGTTTCCAAAAAAATGAGTTAGTGCTGCCCCAATTTCAGCTGTCAACTCCCACCCATTTCCCTGAATGCTGGGAATACCGGGTGATGCCAGGAGGTGGTGCTGGATGACACGTTGTTACACTGTCACCAGCTGGGCTGTAGCTTCAGCTCTGCCTGGACGTGGCACCAGCCGGGATCAGACACCCTGATGTCAAACGCTCCCACAGAGAAAAGCCCAACCCCTCTCTGCTCCATTCCAGTGACACACACACACGGTGACGATCCCAAAGAAACAGAGGATGACAGGAGCCCACAGGAGCCAGTCGTACCTCCCCTGGCCGAATCTTTATGAAGAAGCTGCTGCGTTTGTAGGAAATCTTCAGGACTTTGGGCCATGGAAAGCGGTTGATTCTCAGTTTATCTTTGTAAACAAGAAGGCCACTGGAACAGACTCCCAAAGTGATATCCACTCCTTCCAAGTCCTGGGAATACAGATGAGGATTCAAGCAGTGTCAGGGTTATGAGTTTCATGTCAACATCTGCCTTCCAAATTATCCCTCTGGTCTTCCCCCAAATTCATCTCCCCAGACTCCAGCTCCTAGCTTCAAGGTCAGCCCTCCTTTTCCTTCATGCTTTTCCTGACAACCTTCTCCCTCCTGCTGATCTCTCCTACTCTGCTGGTTGCCCAAAGAGCTCATCTAGAGCCCATCCTGCATTTCCTGAAGCGCAGAAGCTCACATGACTGTGAATATATATTGTGTTTTATGCTCCTCAGAGCAAGGACCTGTCCATAGGAGGAGCTTTGGAAAGTTTCCTGTGACATAAATAAGAAGCAATCAGGAAGAATCACTTCTTTTGCAGGAGTGCTTGAGGCATTCCTGTTGTATGTCTGTATTTCCATACTTCCTCTCCTCCCAAAGAAGCTTACTGAAACAGGTAAACTTGCTCCTGCAAGGAAAGGATAATCAAATTATAAAATCCACAGGCAGGTGCACGCACGCTGGCTCTCACCTTGGCTTGGTGAAGGTCGACTCCATACATAGACAGCTTTTTTGCATTCTCAAGAAATTCCAGGTCTGCTTGAGCTGGAGTCATGGATCTGCAGAAAAAGAAAGGGCTTGGTATTCTCCAAACTGTTGCTTTTAAGAGGAGACAGATGAGATTTCATGAAATTCATTAGATTTTGTTTTCAATAAAAACAAACTGATGAATTATTAAATCACTCTGACTGCCCAAATTTGTGCTTTGAGACATCCCAATAACATGGCTGCACTTTATTCCCACGGAGCTGTACAGGTATTAGTGAAGGAAGTGAGGAAGAGCAGTGAGAGGACAAAACTTGATGCAGCAGAAGAAACCCCAATTGAGCAAAACGTGACAGGTCCTGTCCCCCAGACCCGCTGCCTCCAGACCTGCCCTAACCCAGCTATTGTTCTCCAAACCAAACACACCGACAGCTGAAACCACTCAGCAGAAATTCCAGCCGGGGGACCAGATGAATGAGAAGTTGTCCGGGAACAGATGGTGCCCAGTCTGAGGGAGGGGCACAACTTAACTCATCAGAGACATCCTGATAATGGAGGCCATTATCAACGTTATTGAAGTGTCCCTGCTAGTAAGTTTCTGGTGTAAGAGGTACGTTAACAGCTCTGCTGGGAGAGGATTCAGCTGCATGCATTTCATTTTCTACCCTCCTCTGATGTCTTCCTTATTTGAGAGCTCACATACATTTTGTGTATGATGTAAATAGATGTTTGAGTGGTGGGAGACAGGGCCAAGTCCACTGTAACAACAATCTTGTAGGAAAGCCCCAGGATCAGTCACCATCGTGGTATGTGCCTTGAGCTTTGCAAATACAGTAGCAAGAGCTGGAGCATGGTTTAGCAGAGATTTCCCTGGAAATGTCAAAAAAACACGTGGATGTTGCACTTGGGGACATAGTTTAGTGGTGGGCTTGGCAGTGCTGGGTTAATGGTTGGACTCGATGGTCTTTGAGGTCTTTTACAACCTTTCTGATTCCATGATTCTGTGATTCCCAGTGAAAACCCTCTGAAGTTTAATGTGCACAGAATACGGACCAGAAATTAAACAGGGACATGTTACTTCCTCCTGCACATGCAGACAGATGAAATATAATGACATCTTATACCTTGAAGTCTCCTTCTAATGAAGCCATGAATAATTCAGAACTGTGATCAACCACTTCTAGCACAGCAAACGGCCTTTGACTCCAAGTCATGAAGCTTGTCAGAGGCCCAGTACTTATTTTCCCTCATTTCCTCTCTTCTCAGTGTAAATGGAGGGGAATCAATTTAAAATATTGATTTGCAGGGTTGAGTGAGGTACTAATTGTAACTCTGGTCACAGCCAGGGCCCACGTCCACCCTTCCCACTGCACTCCAGTTTTTTGTTCCCATCTGCCTGTGAGAAAGTCTTGTCTGCTCCATCTTTTCCTTTCTAGAAAGATATTCCCAAAATAAGATGAGGAAGAGGTTTAGTTACTGTCACGCTTGAATCTGATACCAGGGCGACTCCCATGAGTTGTTCAACCCTAGCTGAACCAGACACACCTGCACAGGTCATAGCTGCACTAGGAAACACTTAATTGCAGGTTTGTAATTCCTGGATCACCTGGAATCCTTCCATATTTGGAAATAAATGTTACTCATTAAATGCGGTAGAAGAATGTCCCAAACAGGCTGTAGACTACAGTGTGTACATACAGAAACCAGATGCAACTACAATCCAAAGTTACATAAATCCCAAAGAAATATATTAAAAAAAGACAAAGGGCAAGGTTAAAACAAGTAAATTTTGCATTTTCACATGAACTAAACCTCACTTTCATGGCTATTCTGTGGGAAAAAAGCACTTGTTAATACACAATTGCAATGATTCGTATTTGCTTTCTAAAACCTTAGTTTCTTCTTCGTGCAGGAAAAAAGAATTCCAGCTTCAAGAAAGATTTTGCCCAAAGTATTAGATCTCTTGTTAAAAAGTGATGCTCACAGAATCGCAATTTGGTTTAGATTGGAAGAGACCTCAAAGCTCATCTCATTACACCCCCTGCCATGGACAGGGAAACACCTTCCACTATCCCAGGTTGCTCCAAGCCCCATCCAACCTGGCCTTGGACACTTCCAGGGATGGAACATCCACAGGTTCTCTGTATCTCAAGAGGTGGGGAAAACACCAGAAAACCCCGTTATTTCCCTTCTTTCATGCTGCTGTGCATAAGCAAGCCCTCCAGCCGCCACACCTTACCTGTATGTTTTATGAAGCTCCACAACTTTCTCTTCAAGCTCTTTTGTCTGGTTTGGGGCCAGTTTGAACTCATTGATGTAATCTGGACCGTGGAGATCAGGATCGTAGTCTCCCAGCTCTGACTGGACCGTGTAGGAACCCAACAGAGCCAAGGTGGCAAAGGAACAGGGCAGCCGCCCTGTAAGGATGTCCTGTCTGAGCTGCAGACACAGGTAATACCTAGGGGCAGAAAAGAAAATACTACTCACAGAGAACAGAGAGAAATCTATTAACTTGAGGATCAGAGTCTCTTTTTTTGTGCTACTGATGAACACATGAAAACGCTGGTTTCCAATTTTTACTTATTCCCAAGGTAAACAGTGTGGAGGACTGTGGGATTCAAGGTCACCTCCTGTCTGCGAAGGGAGTAAAGGACACTGTGACCAGAAAATCTTGGGTTTAGATAAGAATTTACTTTTCTATCCAAACAGACACATGGTAGGGTTATAAATGACACTGCTTTACACATGTTGACTCCAGTGGAGTGTGGAAGCATCCACATATCCACTAAACGCAAAACAAACCCCCTCCAAATGGTGAAGGCATCTGATCTCCTTGCTGAAGGAGACAAAAACACCCAAATATGAAGCAATTATATTCCATATTCAGGAGAATATGGCAGTAGGATTCCTGGGTAACTTACCTGGTGATGTCCTCTGTCAGCTGTGCAGGATCCGGCGGATAAAATTTGACATTGAAGGTAAAATTCCAGGGGCCTCCTGCAATGACAAGGGAGAGCTTGAAAAAAATAAACACACCAGGACAGCTTTGTGATGGTCAGCTGATATAAAAAAAGCTGGGAATATCCAGTCTGGTCTTCAGAATTCAGTAGATGTAACACTGATTTGATACCGCTCACTCTCACTGCTGGCTGCAGCTTAACATCTGTGTAAGCGTTAGATGTGATTTCATTTACAAGAGGTAAGAAAAGCAGGAGAAAACAAAGCAAGGCAGGGAAATTCACCTGGATTAACAACTTGTGGCAAAAATTAAATTCATTGCTAAGAAACTCAATGACTGACATGCTTTTTCACTGATTTAAAAGGGATTCATGAAGGGACATGAGGCATAGCCTATAAATCAATGAATTAGGATTGGTTTACCACTCAACCCAATTTTCAAATTTCAAGGATGGCTCTGCTAAGTCACTCCTCAGCCTAATGCACTGGGGTCAGGTGGACAGACACAGATTAAATATAGCCCAACACAAGTATCAACCTCTGGATGAAACCAGCAGGCACCAGGACAGGAAGAGCTTTTCAAATCCAGACCTAATTGCTTTAATACAGTTTGTTGCAAACCTTGTATAGCACCATTACAGACATTAACTGAGCCAAAAATCCATATAATCACACATAGAATTGGCTTTATATGTGGTATGGACAGCCCAGAAGACACACTGAGGAGGTAACTCTCTCTTTTCCTTGAAAATAATCCCGTTTCCCAGTAGAAAACAGCTCTGAGTGATTTTCATAGTTGCATCTCCCCCTGCTATGCCCTTTAACACTAGTTCAAAATAAGATTTATTTCAAAAAGAGATCTACCTCTGTGCTTAACTCACTCAGAGGTTTATCCCAATCTCACACAGGGAAGAGGAGAAACGGAGCATTCCTGGATTTACTTCTTATGCAATGCCATAACTGGGATTAAACACAAGGCACATTGTTTTCATCACACACAGTTCAAAACAAGTGATCCCAAGATGACATTGGAGGGAGCAGAGGTTACCTAAACCACCACACATTGGTGCCCACACATTCGTATGTACATGCAAAATACCTTCACCTCAAGTAAAATCAAACAATTTGCCATTTAACCCATCTCAGGGGACCACATTCCACAGCAGGCTGCTGTTCATTACACTCAGCAGATGAATTTTACGGATGGAGCAGCTCCTGCCCTTCACACACACCCTGCTACAGATTCTAAGAGAAGCTGGTAAAACCAGGAGCTTTCCCTACTCCACAGCCCCGCACTTCCCCCCAGTCTGGATTTAACGACACACTTTGTCCCGGGCCTCAACCAAAAGCATCCATAGAATAGTATTTTCCATCCCACAACCAGTATTTTACTTCCAAAGCAGTGAGACTTGCTCCCAAGAGAAAACAAAAGCCATTAAAACATATTTAATTTTGACACTGCCCTCATTTTGACCTAATTCAGTGCTAGCAGACCTTAAAATACAACTTGGGAAAGCATCTCGTATTTCCACTGATACTTCTCAAGCAATTTATCATTCCAGTGTCCCTATTTGGACCCCAAAACAGCCTCAGAGTCCATCAAACCTTGCTCCAGCACAAAATTCTGCTCAGAGTCTCCCAATCTCCTTTCGGATTTCAGTGGTTCCCATTGACATCTATTTTCTCACCCTCCAACAAGGAGCATATCTCTATTTCAGCACTCCATGGACAGTGTGCCTTTGCTTCAGGCAAACATATCTCAGGTTGTTTTTGCAAGGAAATGACATTTTTCCCTAAATCGAGAGCATCCCTAAGTCCTTTAGATGGAGAGAAAGGATGCACAGACTGCTTGAACTTGTGCTGATCCCTGCCAGCCACCCTCACTTGACCTCTCCCCATCCCTGGGCCCCCTGGATGCCTCACCAAAGCCACATTGGGAGAAACCATCCTCCCAATCCCCCCTCACATGATAAATTCAATCTACTTACCATGAACCTGCTTTTTTATTTCTTTGGCAGGATCCAGCCATGTCTGTAAGAGGATAAAAACATTCACAGTTTACCAGACATTCCAGAAACACCACAGAAAGCCGCAAATTGCTAAAAATACAGAAAAAAAAAAAAAAAAGACAATATTTGACATGAAGGCAGCCATGGAAACTGGAGAGATGGTGCATTTTTCACTACTTTTACTCCAGGCTGTGGTCTCAGTGGGTGTATTTCCAACCATTCACCTACCAGGGACTCATAAGGGAGGCAGGAGGAACAGCAGAGGGGAGAAAAAAACCCAGATATTAGGGCTGCAAAACAGAGCAGCAGGTATGGCCACAGCCACATCCAGCTATCAAGGGCATTTGTACACCACCTTTTCTATTCTCCAGAACCTTTAAAAATAAGTAAATAGGAGGGATACATTCATTTTAAGCACCCTGTCTCCTTACTTACCCTATTCAGATCAAAGATCACCAAGACCTTCTATTATTAGCTATAGTTTTCAATGACCTAATTGCTGAAATACAAGTGAAAGCATCCAATTCCTGAGGAAGGCTGGAATTTTTTAAAGCAGTGTGACATACGCTTCATTTCTTTTAACTATGACTCAAGTTTCTAGTAATTCTCTCTGTTACAAATTTAGAAATACATCTTTTCCCCCTCCTCTGTAATTTGGGGTTTTGTGGCATGGTGGTGCAATATAAGCCTCAAAACACAGCTCCTGTTTTTACCATGGTCTGAGCCTCTCCCTTTGCAGGGGTCAGGGCCTGTCTGCTGCAGGTGCTGACGCTGGACTAACAACCCTCCTGGAGAGGCTGCATTTAACCACCGCTTCATTTTCACCAGCTCTGAGCAGGATTTGGATGTACAGGTCTCCCGAGGTGAAGGAATTAACTCATTGAATCCCCCAAGCTAATCTCTCCTGACCAGAAGGACACGTAACTCATGGCAGGGAGACAGTGATACTTACATTTAATCTCCTCTTTCCACATGCCTGCTCCTCTAACCTATAAAAGTGGGGATACAAAATCCATTTGACAGGAAGACTTGCTGCCTTTTTAGGGCCACAGCTTGGAGCAGAGCCATCTCCATGGCCACTTGTTACTGGGGTGAGCCCAGGGTGCAGTCATGCATCCCACCCCGCCTGACCCAGCAGACAAGGATGGGAACAGCAATTAACAGCACTTTTATCCCACTGGGTCATGAATCAGTGGGAAACAATCCTCCCTTTCAGGGCAATGAGCTCCTTGCTGCTCCATGGTGACCAGCTGGTCCAGCCGCTGTCACAGGCTCCTAATCCCACTGTCACCCTCTGCTATGCCCATGTGGGCAATTACTGGTCCTTGGAGGGTTTATTCCCTAAATATCAAGGTGGAAAATGTCACATATGACCCCTCCCTGTCCAGGAAAATACACGTGTATCTCCATCTGCTCCACTCAGCTGCAGGTGAGGTGCAGGAGCTCATCCTTGGATTCCCATGAACACCATTTCTACGTGTGAATCAGTAACCCTGTGTGGGGTCTTGTTTGACATTACAGCAGGAGAGAGATGGAGCTTCAGATTTCAAAGTTCAGTGAAACATAACCAGAAAGATTAAAAAAAAAAATAAAAAAGATGTTTACACCCATCAGAGCAAACCAAACCAGCTTGCTCCACACTGGAGCTGAACAACCCGTGGCCAGTGGCCTCATCTCCCCCAGCTCCCAGCTCTGGGACACAGATCTGACAAAACAATCTGGTTTCAGTCTCTACAGTTAAACAGCTGCATAACCCGTCAGCCTTGTTGGCTTGGGGGAAGAAGTACACACTTCTGCTTCCAGAAGAATAAATGCCAAAAGCCCGGACACAAGGAGAGCAAGTCCAAGGGTCTGGGAGGCCATGGAATCGTTTAGGAAAAGCCCTCTAATATCATCAAGTCCTATCATTACTCCAGCGCTGCCAAGGCCACTGCTAAGCTGTGTCTGCAAGTGCCACATCTATATGCTTTTTGATCACTTCCAGGGATGGTGATTCCATCGCCTGCTCGGGCAACAGGTGCCAGGGCTTGACAACCCTTTCCAGGAAGGAATTTTTCCTAACATCCAAATGTTAGCAGTGAGCTACCCACAGCACAAGCAGAAGAAGCTGAGCTGCTCCAGCTGAACTCTTTTTGCTCTTAATTGGACCTAAAAGTACACCCATCCCTCACTCTGCAAGAACAAACTCTGAGGGTAAAAAATATCCAGGTTGTATACATGGAAACACACCTCACATGCAAGAAAACTGGAAGACACCAGAGACTGTAAAATAAACCCAAGTGGGAGCTCTGCCTGCCTCAAATAGTGTTATTTTTCGTTGTTATTTTGCCTGTGTATTAAATACTATTAAGTATTTCATGACAAACATCTGCCAGTCAGTAACCTGGCCACAGGGGATGATTGCTGCAGGGGAGGCACAGAAGAGTCACAATATGGACCAACATAACTGGTCTAAAGGACATAGAATTGGGCCCTTCATTTCAATTATCTCACTTCTGGCTTCATTAAATAGACCTTGAGTAATTGTTGAGTTAAAGGGCAACTAAGGTTTTAAAAGATAAGACACTGCTTGAGTCAAATCAAACAAAGGCCTTAAACTGAAACCATGAGTAGGGATTTTGGTATAGAGTCACATCCGTTCTTCTGCAGAGCAAAGGCTCAACTCCAAATACTCTGGATGGCTCCAACGAAACCTCCCCAATGCTGACACCAGTGCCAGGGCAGCCCAACTTCTTCAGCTGCAGCTTTATAACTTAATGGCATTGTTTTGCAGTAAACTAATATAATGACTTTTCTCCAGGTGAAGACCCAAGTTCACCAGGATTCATTCTATGACTCACATAGCTTTTTTACTAGAATTCACACTCCTGTAGCCATTTATTCCCGTGTGATCACTAATCCGTATTTAGGGAGGACACCAAAAGGAGTTTGAAGAGGAGCTTATGCCTCGCTTCTTGCTCTGGGGAGATGATGTAGGAAGAGCTGAACCCTCTCAGGGTCAGGCCACCATGGAACGGGAGCTGCCTTACCCTGGATGTTGGCGTCTCCCATATGGCCAAACCAAAGTAGTCTTCTTCCAGCAGATTGAGGTGGTCACAGACTTTTTTAAGTAGATCCTGTCCCTTGGCGTGTTTCTGCAAATAGACAAAGAAATCTTGTAGGGGTGGGATTTTGCCATTGTTCACAGGAGAGGACAGGTAGGGAACGGGACCAAACCACACTATGCACTAACAGTAAGGGGAAAAAAAAAGTCCTGAGTAGCTCCAAATTGTAACTCCTGGCTGTTTCAGAGCAAGGACTAATTACAGAAAAGGGCACCAGACATAAAAATTTCATGCAGAGGCAACAGGAACTGCAGTGAGTCTCTCTCTTCCCACTAGCTCCATGTCTGAAATCTGCCCAAAGCTGGACTTCCCAACACAGTGCAACACACACTAAGGATCTGTACAGGTTTTCCCTCCCAAGGCACATCTGCAGTGCTTGTATCTCCCAGGTCCAGGCTACCAGACAATCAGGTGTGGACCAAGAGATGAAACTGCTGCTACAACTCGTTCATTTCAGGGACAACCTGATTTTCCTTAGATTAAGAAAAAAGACAGCAGCACATAACTAAAGCCCAAGATTTCCGTGGCCTTTCCATCACCCTGATCTGCTGATGAAAACCAGCTTCTCCCGTCTGCCTCATGCACCCAAAGCTGCGCAGCACACAGCTTCCTGACTCCAGAAACACACTTCGAGCATTCCTAGTTCCTCTTTTTCTTTCCCCCAAATCCTGCAGAAGTGAACTGGCCCAAGAAACAGATACCCTTTTAGTCCAAAAGCATGAAGGAAAACATCCCTGAGGCATAAAACTATGGCAACCAAAGCAGCTCATTCCATTGGAGGCTTTGCTAGAAGAAAGTGCAGTTCCAGGGATGCAAAATAAGCTTCACTAATGCCTGCAGCTCTCCTGTCAGTCATCTCTGCATGGCAACTGCTCGAAGACCCCTGCCTTGTTTTATTCCTTGGTTTTATTCCAGCCTTTCAGCTGTCAGGTCCTTTGTGCACACATTGTGAATCTATAGGTAACATAATGTATGTGTTAGCCTGGGTATTCCTCAAGGAATTGGAACCGATATAGGAACGAAAAAGCTTCTAGCGCTGTCAGTCGGAAAGGATGCTTGAAAGTACTAATTCTCCTTGGATAAAGGCCTTTGTGCTGATCTTTGCCGACACCTTTGCAAATCCTTCCCAATTAAATCCTAATAAACTCTCAAAATGCCAGAGCAGAATTACACTGGCGCTAAAGCCAATGGTGCTTCTCAAGTTAAGAGAGTCTTACCAACACAGTAGCCCCCCTAATCCTCTCCAGTGCCCACTGCGACCCCTTGGAGCTACAGAGAGACATTTCTCATGCCCTGCTGCAGTCAGGACCCCCCATCCCCCACACCTCTCCCTCCAACAGTGTCCATGATGGCATCCAAAGGCATCGCTGCAGCAAACTCAGGCACAAAGCCATGGCAAGCTGTCACTGGGATCTGGGTTCCTTGGGGCTGCGCACAGAATTCCTGGCCAAGAGGAAAGTGATGGGGGCAGTGACGCTCTGAGCTGATCCCCCACAATACCAGCAGCGCCATCATTACACAAACACTCAGCACTGACCTACTTGCCCAGGATCACCCAAGATGACTGCTCCCACAAGGAGCCCTGTGCCCAGATACCCTCTCCTGGCCCATTTACCAGTGGGACTGAGGGAAAACAAGCTGGTGGAAGTATGCTCCAGTGGTAAGTACCAGATTATTAATATTCTGGACAAGTACTTTGATACTAAAATAGGGATTTCTGCTCGTTTTTTATTGCCCTGACAGCAAAACAGCCCTGAGAGAGAATGCACAAAATAAAGGAGAAAAAAAGCTCTCAGATGAAGGGGGTTGCAGTGCTGTAAGTCAACATAATAATTTTCAATTGTTTACTGGAAATATATTCAACTGCAGGCTACACACAGTGTGTTTTTCCTTACAACCAAGCACCATGAGCTAAGTTAACCAGCAGCCCACGAGGTGAAGGTACCTTGGGGAACAAGAAAAGCACAAATCAATTTTATACAGCCCATTTTATTCAAAGACAAGGAGAAAAAATTATTTAGACAATTGCAACCTACCCCAAAAACCTAAACTCTAGCCTGGGATACAAATGAGAGAGATGGTGAACAGCAAGTAATATAAAGTTTGGGTTTGGTTTTTCAAACTTCCTCCCACTTTTACAAAGCAAGGCATCCTGGAATTGTAGAACAACAGAAAATAAAGATTCGTAATACCCAGAGGCTTTTACAACACACTAAATAAGTTGTTATAGCTTACAGCAGGCTTGTTCTGCAGTAAAACCTGTCATGTAATTCCCTAGCAGCACATTAGGCCCCTATTAAGTCATATTTGTGGTGATTTTTCAAGAGGAGCAGAAGGGAGAAGGAAAAGAGAAGAAGAATCAAACCACCAAAGTACTTACATCCATAGAACACTCAAAAATGGTGTCATCCAGCAAGACGACTTTGCAGTACATGTTTCTGTGTCTTTTCACTGCTTTTTGGGTAGCTTTCAAATCCTTGTCTGCTTTGGCCTCCGGAGTCTCTGGCTTCGGCTCTGGCTTGGCACCCTCTTCCTTTGCTTCCCCTTCTTCCCTGTCCTCAAGGTTTCTTCCCTCTGGCTCCTGGTCGTCCCTCCTCTCCTCCTGAGCAGGCTGAAATCCCCAATTTAAAGGTGTCAAACAAACAAACAAACAAACAAATCATCACATGGAACAAGAACTGCAGGTGAGGGATCTCACCCAGATTTCATTATCACACTTTAACCTGTAACCCAGGACCTGGAGCAGCAGCTGGGGTGACCAAGGGAATGGTATTGATTTTTAAAGCACTTCCAAGTAATTTTCAAGTTTTCATATAACAAAGGATGTAATAAAAAAGAAGTAAGGGTTGATCAGAGAAATCAGGGCAGATTACATCATGCACTTGTGGTGTTAATGACAGCACCTTCTGGATTGGGAAGGATTTTCCCTCCCAGGCAGGATCCCCAGTGCTCCCACTGCCACTCCGGCGTAGCTGTTGCTCCAGTGCACTGGCCCTTAGCATGGCGAGGGGGAATTGTTTTAAACCCACAGAGGCTAGATGGGATATTGGGAAAAAATTCTTCTCTGGCAGGGTGGGGAGGCCCTGGCACAGAGAAGCTGTGGCCGCCCCATCCCTGGAAGTGTCCAAGGCCGGGTTGGACAGGGCTTGGAGCAACCTGGGATAGTGGAAGGTGTCCCTGCCCATGGCAGGGGGTGGGATGAGATGGGCTTTAAGGTCTCTTCCAGCCCAAACCACTGTGGGATTTTATGGTAGCAGTGGCACTAAAAGGAGGGTCAGGGCTGAGGTTTTGCAGCCATCAGAGCTGACCAAGCAGCTCTCTGCCACCAAAAAGGGAAGGCAGCCTCCACACCACCATTCCTTTGCCTACGGAAGCACTTTGCGAGCCAGTTTAATCCACTCAAATAGCAGAATAGATGCAGTTTGGGCACAGGAGGAGGAAGGAAGCTGGGGTTTTTTTCCTCTGCCACTTCAGCAGGTTAAACAAGTCCACAGCAGGCTCTGACGATGCTGGAAGGGGCTGGATGCAGCAGAAGCACAGAGCTGCAGCAGACGAAGAGCAAAACGTTGTCTGTTCAGCCCATCACATCTCATGAAATCACACCCAGGCACAACTGCATGGAGGTATTTAAAAACAATATACTGTCCACAAGCTGCTGACTTCTGTTCCAGCAGAATTGGGACAATCAGGAGCAGGGAATCAGTCAAAGCTCCTAATGCCCATCGGTCAGCATTTATCAAACTGCCGCACCTTGCAAATGCTTTCACAGCAGAAATATCTGCCTAGTGCCACAGTTCAGAAAGCCACTGATGGTGATCTAAAATAAGAACTAAAAAAAAATAGGCACAAATGCTTCATCTGAAATGAATGCCCCATGAAGGAAGGCTGGGGTGCAAATTCACATGGGCTCAGGAGCAGCAAATCAGAGATAAACAGAGGAAGAAATCATGCATTTAAAAATCCAGAATGGCTTGGGTTGGAAGGGACCTTAAAGTGCATCTCACCTTCCACTAGACCAGGTTGCTCCAAGACCCATCCAACCTGGCCTTAAAAACTTCCAAAAATGAGTTCCTCTTGTAAATACAATTTCTGAGCTGAAATTGCATTAAAATCTCCACCTCTTCCCCATCCTGCTAATCCCAACCCTCAGAGGTACAAAACATGAGCAGAGATCATCCCATGGTCTTCACAGGCTCAGAAACTTGGGAAAAGAAAGAAAAAGCTGTTACCTACTACCCTCTCTACAACTTTGTAATTTTAAGGAGGTGGATTTACAATTATTGCCTACTGGCAGTGCTTGAATTTGTAAAGTATTGCTCCAAAATTGGGCCGTTTTGGGTATCTGGAGCCACTCTGAACTTAAGGCAGTGGGTAAGAAATCCAGATTTCACCCTGTCTGGCTCCAGCAATACACACAGGCTGGTTGGGCTGTAAGAAATTCCCAGCTTAGGAGAAGGGATACCCACCTGTTTCCAATTCCAGGCTCAAGTAACAGCAGAGCTGTAACTACCCAAGGAGGAAGAGAGGGCACCCCACACCCCCAAATCAATAACCAGCCACAGCTCAGCAGATGTTCCCTGGAGGTGTCTCTGCCTCAATTTCTACTTTAAATTTTTAAACTTTAAATTTTGCATGAAAAATGACCCTGGCTGGAAAGAGCAAACACCAGACAGGTCTCAGGAGCGAGGCTCAGCCCACATGCCGTGCAGAAATCCCTGTCTACATGATGCATAAGCAGAAAATATTTTCTATTTGGCAGGCTCAGCACTAGCCCGGACCGAGCAGATGACTCAGTCCTAAAATGCCGTGCTTGCGCTCCTTGAAGTTGAAGAAGCCCTTTCCCAAATCCACATACACTTGCAATCTCCACCTTGGGCCACTGGCCTGCCTTGATCCTGCTCACACCAAGGACACTCTGATGACCAATCCTGGTTTTGAACCCAATGAATGTGAACCCTCAGCATTCTGATATGACATTCCAAACCCAGGCAGAGCAATGATTCAGCACGGGGCCTTTCAAATTATGCTGTGGAATGTGAGCCCAGTTCCCAAGAGGAAGTACTTTGCAGGTCTGATGCAAGGATGCAAGAGTGGGAAGTACACTATGAAACGCAGGGAGCTGACAAGAGCCTTTTTGGTATCTCATGACCTTTTCTGGTCAAGCTCACCAGCCTGGGATTTGAAGTTTTTATAGTTTTGGCTACAAAGACATTTCAAAGCAGCAGGGAGCACGTCCCATGGAACGGGGTGTTTTACCTGTGTTTCTGCACTGCTCAAGGAATGGAGATCCAGTGATGGGTCAGTTTTGAGCTCGGGCTCAGGAGCTGCAATTGGGGCTTTCACCACGATGTCTTCATCAGGGCTGGCTCCTAATCCTGCGTCTTTCTGATCACTTTCTGCCTCTTTAGGAGCATCAGTGTCTTTGTCCTCTTCGGACACCTGAGACTTGGGCCTCCTGAGGAAAGAGGAGAAGAGGCGGGAGAGACCTCGGCCCTCAGAGGTGCGACGTTCCTTCTTGCTCTGCTCCTCGTGCGTGGGGGTGTCTCCGTTGGAGGCCTTCTGCCTCTGGGGCTGTCTCTCTGCTGTCAGCTGAGCCCCTTCCTCCAGGGAAGCCTCTTGCTTCTGTGTTTCAGCAGCTCCTTCCTCCTCTTTGGCTTGCTGCTGCTCCGAGTTGTCTGCGTCAGCTGCTGGGCTCTTTTCTGTTGTCATGATGATGCTGTATGAGAGGAGCAAAAGGGCTCAATCAAGACCTTTCCAATAGCCACGGTCTGACCGAACTATTCAAACTACGCATGAGCACAGACACACCATGTTCACCGGTCACACCACCCTGTCACAGAACCAGAATGGAAGGCACCCACAGGGATCATCGAGTCCAGCTCTGAAGTGAATAGCCTACAGGGGGATGGAACCCTGGCTGACTCCAGACTACGAAGTCAGCAAGAGCGAAGTCATTCCTTTTGCTACGGTTTGCTTTGAAGATGGTCTTTAAGGTCCCTTCCAACCTAAACCATTCCAGGATTTAATGATCTAAACACACCAAACCATGCTGCTGGGGACAGGACCCATCAGTGTTGGTCAACTACGTTGTTCTGCACAAGACCAATCCAGTGGAGCCAAGTAGGCTTTGGGTTTCATGGGATATTTGCGCTGCATGCTGGAAAAATGTCAGATGAAAAGGTTGCCAAACAACATCCATAATGGAGAGCAGATTTCCTCAGAGCTTGTGCTATTAAGCTGATGCAATGTTTATTTCAACTTTAGCCTAGGCTGTTGACACAAAAAGATAGAAATCACATGAGAAGAGTATCTATTTAAGGTATAAAGAGGACCCAAAATAATCATGCTTTAGAGGGGATAGAACTAATCTTTGCGCACCGCATCACATGTATCTGCAGCAATAAATTGCCACTGCTTACACTGAGCAAATAGCATATAATCCAATATGCCTCAATCCCCCAGCCCGAGCCTCAGTGTACAAACATTTGTTCAAAATACACACTTAAAATTAAGAAGCATTCCAAGATGTCATTCTCCTACGTATTATTGCAGTCATCAACTTTAACTTAACTCATCCTGATTGCTAAAAGAACCACAGTGCTTGAAGAAGAAAAGCCCTCTCAGCTCTCCAAAGGACTTTCCCCTTGCATTTAATGCAAACACTTCATATTATTCCTAATGCTGTGGTTAAACCAGCACAGCATCACAGACCTTCCCTGAATTTTTTTTCTGCAGCAACGCAAATTTCCTGAAGTTACAAGGCTTTGGTTTGGGGTTTTGGTTGGATTTTTTCACTTGGTCTCAACCCCACCAGCCAGCCTTGGAGACGAGCTGCAGGATTCATTTTAGCCTAGTCTGCTGCAGAAGCAGAAGACAGAATTACACTCCAGTCACCATCTCCCCTCAGTGAGCTGCTCTGGGTATTTCCAAACCCAGTGGAGTGGCAGAGGGCACTGAAGCAGCAGCTTCCAACCTGCACTGAGGAAACAGGCACCCAAGCAGAGAACCTGCATCATGGGCACCCAATGGACCAGGGATGCTACAAGGCAAAGAGAGTGCCCAAACCCAGATGTGCCCAGATGTGTCTGCCATCAGTATGCAGATGGCAGTATACACGTGACTTGTCCTTGCAGCTCTTACTTCTGTTCCCCTTCCTCCTGCAATCCCTTGCTACAGATGCTGCTGGCCCCGTTAGCAACCTGTGGCTCCTATTGCAGAGAACTCAAGCCACTACACAGCCAATTTCTGCTCTCAACAGCTCTCCAAGAACTCCTGCAGATGCCACAAAGCAGTGAAGAGGGCAAGGATTCTATTCAGTCAAACACCCATCACCCCACATGCACTATGCCAACTCCAAGGGCAAAGCTCCCAACGCCCCAGCATGCACGGAATGGGAGGGATGCTCTGCAAGCCTGTCCCACCACAATCACACACCGACAGCCAGCTCCCTGTGGCACCAGCTGCTGGAGCAGCCTGCTTTGTAGTTGCTTCCCACTGCGTTCGTTTTAAATAAATACATTTGTAGGATTTGTTATCAAAACATACAACATTGGATACGTTGCTCTTCAAACCAAAAAGGCAGAACCGAGGCTTAAGAGATGATGGTGGGGAGGGCACAGCTGAGGAGTAGCTCTTATCGGTCACACGAAGCCCCAGGAACAGTGTACAAACAGCAAGGAACGTTTCCTCTGGATGTACTTTTCTCTCTTTAAACACCAACAATTTGGAACACGACTTGTTGACTTGTTTACATTTCAAAGCCTTTCCCGGCAGGGGAAGGTGGGTCTGGCTGGCGATGAGCAAACATCTCCTTGTCTTTCCTCGATCCCCTGGGAGCCACGCTGCAGCTCAGCCACATCCCCTCGGCAGCACTGGGGATGCGGAGATGGGCACGTAGAAGCCCTTCCTTTCCCAATAAACATTTCATAGCTGCCAGCACAAATAACTCACTGGGTGCAGCAAACATCTTGCTGTGAGACCCGAGTGCACTGCTCCAACACATGGGCTCCTGGCTGCCTCGCTCCCTTGGAAGTTTTATGCTCAGAAATGGTTTCCCTTACATTCATTACCAAAAGCAAAGAGATTTGTAAGTAAGTAACATAACTGAGGGGTTGCCCATGGCAAGCGGGTCAAATGAGATGATCTTTAAACCTTGCAACCCAAGCCAGACTGTGATTCAGCGATTATACAAGGAAGAAAAGTACCCTGCCTGCAAGGAGATAAGTGCCAGTGGTGTTTTGTTTCCAATCCAGCCCCACGGCAGAGCAGACAAAGAGTGAGGTTCCCGCTCCACTGCTCTTCAACCCATCCCTTGGAGAAAGCACTGCCCACAGTCAAAACCACAAGTAGGTTTTTATTTAAATTAAATTTTTCTTCCCTTGCTATTCCACAAGGCAATTCTGCTGAACCTGCAGGTGCCTTGGGAGCTCCCTGGATGCTGGAGGAGGATGCTCTGCTATTGAAGGAGCACTCAAGCAGTGCTGCTCACCTCCTGCTCTGAGCTGCCACATTGTAAATACTTCACTTAGGGGGGGCTTTCTTTGGTAGAGGCTGAAGGTTTGATGTCAACGGCCTGTAAAAGGCAGGCTCTTCACAAGTCTGGAGTGCAGAAGGTGTTAAACGCTACAGAGATAAGCAAATTACAACAAAACTCAGATATGATCCCAGAGAGAGAGATTTTGGAGTAAAAATCTCATCAGAAAAGAATACAAAGATGTGTTTATATCTAAGCATTTTTAAGTTGAAGAACATCCTCCAGATAAGAAGGCTTTGGCAACAGGAAGCAACCTGAAGAGAAGGGAGTTAACTATTCCCAGAGCAGCAAACAGGCTTTGCCCTGCTGAGAACATCTGAACCATGGGCTGACCTCCCACCGGCAACATCCCCCCTCATCTGAACCAGAGCAGCCCCCAGAGAAGGATCTGGACCTCCTCAAGAATGTCAGTGCTTCGGTGGCAAAGAGGGAGCCCCACAGATCTCCTCTCAAAAGGCATCAGCAGCTCTGTACACCAAATGTCAAAGGAAGCCACTTCAGGGGCACCTCCTGAGCCTGCTGTATCTGCGAAGACTCTCCAGTCTCCCAAATACCCAAACCTCGCAACCTCCGTGCTTATCCTTCTTTCTGGCCAAGAGCACAGCTGTAGGGAACGCGCACGTCTGTGAGCCTGGTGTAATTCATACACTCATCCCTCTTTCCTGCATCAAAATCCTTTAAACAAAACAGACTTAAACGGAGCACAAGTCCTCATTGCTCATTCTGCTTCCAACATACATGGTTCAATCATAAAATCATGGAATGCTTTGGGTTGAAGGGACCTTAAACTCATCTCATTCCAACCCCCTGTCACAGTCAGGGACACCTTCCACTAGACCAGGTTGCTCAGGATGATACGGGCTTTAAGGTTCTTTCCAACTCAAATCAGTCTGTGATTCTGTGAAAAATCTAACTTACTCCTGTTTCCATGCCTGGAAAAAAGATTTATGGCTCATGTAATAACTTACATAATTCCCAGTGGCTTAGTCTTTCAGAGACAGAAGAAAAAGGACTGTCCATGGGGAAGGTTCAGTTCTTGGAAACACAAACTGTCTTGCAGAGAAGCCCAACACCAGATAACGGGTGGGACAAACTGTCTTGACATTCATACCCAACAATATGTGGCTTCACCAAATGCCGCTGCTCCAGCAAGAGCTGGAGACAATGAGAAGACAGAAATTTCTGCTAAAAATAGGCAAAAATCAAATAGTTTCAGCACCAGCATGGTGGGGTTTTTTTAAATGCGTTCCTTCCCATTTCATAATGTGTGTGAAAAGTACATAATTCACCAGGGAAACTGTGCTGAATGCTGCTCAAAATAGAGAGCACAGCCTGAAAATTCAGTTTTGTCAAGACCTGGTGCATGTGCAACAAACCTGTAGGTGGGAGAGGAGGAAACTGCAGCTGCCACCAGCACGACTCGCTCCACGTGTGTGTTACGTGTCCTACATGTGATTTTTACTACAGTAAAGAAAACATTGGACAGAGCTTGGAGCAACCTCGTCTAGTGGAAGGTGTCCCTTCCCATGGCAGGGGGTGGAATGAGATGGACTTTCAGGTCTCTGCCAACCCAAACCAGTCTGGGAGTCTATGACCACAGCAGAGGGCTGTTTGCTTGGGGGTTTCAAACAAAATAAGAAATCCAATGCAATAAAAGAAGCCTCTCAACAGAAATTGAAACACCTTTAAAATACTCTAAAGACTCAGAACCTTTCAGAATTTATTTAATACATTTTATTAGAGCTGACATTTTATAACCCATCCTAGAATTAGCGTGCATCTTTCTCTGCTGGTCCTTTGGATCCTGAACAGGATGCTGTCACTCAGCCTGCCCCAGAGGGTAACGGGAGACTTCAGGAGCCTCATTGAATAGGGGAAAAATAAACCACCCAACACAACACAGATGGCACACTACAACTGCCTGGATTTAATTCTCACCAGACCAGCCCTGGTAATCTACTGCATGTCAGCAGCACCGTGCCCCTCTCCCATCTCCTGCTATTGCAAAGCTTTCCTATTTAAATGAGGGCAAAACCAGTAGCTCACCATCTGCTGAAAGCAAATCATTTATGTCAAATTGAAGACTGGGCTTATAAAATGACCTGACTAAACGGAGCAGTAAGTGTATTACAACCGAAGGGAGCTGAGAGCTCCTCCTCCGTATCCTCAAAAATCCTCCTGGATGCTACAGAATTTCTTGCATGGAAATTCACAGGCTTTGCTATGTGGTGAAGTGCTGAAATTTAAATGAAAACATGTTCTTGTCACTAGGGCCTTGTCTACAGAGATGGGTTTGGAAAGGCTGCCCATGTGGGACCTGTTTGGAAAACTCACTTGAACTTGGAGCAGTTGGACCCAGAACAGAGGCACGGGGAAGGCATGTGCACCAGATTGCCAGCAAAATCAAGCTGCTCACAGGCTATCCCTCCTCCCACTGCAACACAGTAGTTGGCTAAAAAGACTAAGAAAATCATCAGTTTAATACAAGTGTTGTTTCCTATTTGGTAGCGAGCAGCAGCTCTCGGGGCTCCCTTCCCCTCTGCAGCAGAGGCCAGAGCAGAAACAACAGAGTTTGGTGTTGAACACACGGTGCCTGATGGGCCCTCCTCTGCAGATACAAGGCTCCAAGCCCACCTCGAGGACACAGGCTCAGCGGGGCAGGCAGCAGTCACTCTAGAACCCTCCTTTGCCGAAGGAGCCAGTATCTGCCCGACCTGGTAGAGGGAGGGAGGTATCTATCCAAGCCCATTCCCACCCTAGGAGCAGCTCAGCCCCTGTGTGGTGCAGATAACATCCTGGGGCTGCTCCCTCCACCAGCCTCCCATGGAAACAGGGAGTGCGGGCACCCAGCAGGCACCAGAAATCTGTGCAAAGAAAAGCAACAGGAACGGTGCTTACAAAAGCACCATGAGTGAGCCGCTCCATCACAGGACGGCAGTGGCAAGGACCCAGCAGGTCGTTCCATCACAGCCACTCCTGACTCCACACCAAAGGAATACCCGGGGTGGCAATGACAGCACAGCAGAGATGACAGTATCACCTCTACGTATGACAATGGCTCTACCCGCAGCAGCCTTCCCCTTGCTAAAGCAACAGTTCAACAGAAATAAGCAATAGATCGCCATCAGCTGAACAGGAGGATTTTTTCCATGAATTATTCATAAGGGGTTTTTTTCCTGCCTGAACACAGATGTGTTTACTTACACTGTGCCTCATTTACACTCAAGGTTTAACATAACAGGGCTCATAGTCTTTCATTACACTTTCCCAAGCACGGGGATAAAGCACTTTTTGCTTTTGTTATTCTCCCTTTGGTTGCTTCCAAACCAAAGCTATAATTAGAAACCAAGAGGGACCTGCACACTCCTTTGATAAAGAGCTGCCTGCTAGATAAATACCACCCCTGCACACCAATACACACACACACACACACACACACAGACACAGAGGCACCTGCCAGGATGAACCGCTGCTGCACCAAGAGCCAGAAGCATGTTTGATGCTAAAACCTCTTAACAGGCTCCATCACTGACTCCTATGGCTCACACACACAGGCTGTTCCTCCCCTGCGTGCCGGGGACATCACACTTAAGCACTTCATTTGTTACTGCACAGCTGTAATGCAATTCACATTCACCCAAGTGCCGCAAATACATCTGCCACACCCTGGTACAACACCCCAAATTCATTAAAAATAACCATAATCATGCAGCTATTCAGATGTTATTAGCGCAAAAGAAATGCACAATATTTGAACTATCTGAGAGAACCACTTACAGGAAGGGCTGGGATGGTTGGAGCCACGCTAGGCTTGTTCTCCACTGAACCCTGATGAAAGCTGGCTGAAAAACCTGGATGAAAACATCCTCAACCCTGGCTTTATGCTAGGTTTACTGCTTCAAAATTGCCACCAAATATCACAGAATCCCAGAATGGTTTGGGTGGATGGGACCTGAAAGCTCATCTTTTTACATCCCCTGCCATGGGCAAGGACACCTTCCACTAGACCAGATTGCTCCAAGCCCTGTCCAACCTGGCCTCAGACACTTTCAGGGACAGGGCAGCCACAGCTTCTCTGGGCACCCAGTGCCAGGGCCTCACCACCCTCACAGGGAAGAATTTCTTCCCAGTATTCCACCTAACTCTGCCCTCTGTCAGTTTGAGGTCATTCCTCTTTGTTCTCTCACTATCTCCCTCCTTTTTATAAGCTCCTTTAGGCACTGGAAGCGTGCCCTAAGGTCTCCCTGGAGCCTTCTCTTACCAAGGCTGAACACCCACAACTCTCTCAGCTTGTCAAGGACACTTAAAAAAGTTAGCACCACACTACTCTAAGCTGATTCGAAGACCTTTTCTCCTGACAGCAACACTTCAAACATTTACTTCAGAGGAAACATCATTCTCCCCCGCAAGAGCCTGCAGTGAGGGAAACCCCCAGGACATGGTGCCTAACCCAGTGCAGCCAGGGTCTGCCCAGGGGCACAGCAATGTGGTTTTGAGATGTTTCAATGAGTTTTAAGAAGTTGTACCAGCTACCAGGCTGAGCTGATTTACCTGGTTTCCTCTCACATGCTCACCGCCACCATCGAGCAGTGAAACAAGGGCTGCAAGGTGACTAAAATTACCTTTACAGTAATTATCAGCCTTAACATTGCACCTTTAAAGATTAATGACCCTTACCTAGGAGTGCAGGAAGGCACTGGCCAGCTGCAGATTATCTACTAAATTCCTTAATTCTTGGGTTTCTGGCCAAGCCCCAGTCACTTACACCTGCAGAGCAACAGGGCAGATGGAGAAGCTGGAGATCTCCTCAGCATCCACCAGCACGGAACAAGCCAGATCCAGCACAGCCATGGCTGCCAGCTCTGGAGACATGACTGGGACAGCAAAAGCTTCAAGAAGCCCAGAGGAACGAGTCAGCGAGCAGGGGGGGTCGTAAAGCCGAGTTTCACTGGGTGGGTACAAACACCACAGGTATCAGCGCATAGCAGCCTGTGCTGTTCCTGAGCTGGAGCTGGGGGAAAGTTTTGTTTCAGGAAGAGCACCCTTTTCTGAAAGTCTCCTCTTCTTTCAGGGCTCAGCATCCCACACTACAGCACAGAGAAGGAGAAGAAATCCATTCCCACCACAAACCTCAAGCTGCAAACTCCCAGTACGACAGAAAGAACCCAACTTTCAAACATTTGAAAACTCACAAGACCAGGCAGCTTGATTTTAGAGCCCACTAAGAGCTAATTGAGGTCCCCCAACAAAACCAGCAGAGCCGGCTCCAAGCTGGCTGCAGCTCCCCAAGGTGCACAGCAATGGGGAATGCAAACTGGGATGCTGCTGATCTTGCCTCAAGACTGGGAACAGCAAAGCATCTTCTGTGGGCACTGTGCACAAGAGGGAGGTGGGGAGACACCTCCTCCAGAAAACTCCCTACTTTTTTTTTTTCCTCTTTTTTTTTAAATATTGCAGGTGATGGTTAATTCTGAACTCTGCACCATTCCCAGAAAAAAATCCCATGGGGATGATCCTACTCGAATCTGCAGACTCCTGCCTGTGCCCATGGAGAGCAGGTAAACATCCAAAACCTGGGTGTAACCATGTTCCCAACAGACCTGGTCCACAGGCAACAGGCAGAAAACCAGTCACTCAGCTGTTCTCCTAAACACTTGGAGTCAGGAATCAGAAGCTATTTGTAAAACCTCAAGGTACTGATTCCGTTTGACTGGGACAAACTCCAGTGCCACCAGGGCCGCAGAAGGAAGTTGCCCCAATGAATGCAGCACCAGAAGAGAATTGCATGTCCCAGGCACATGCCTGGACACTTCATGCCACCTCCATAGGGATGGTTTTCTTCCCATCTTTCCTGCTCATGATGCTCAGTGACCACAAAACCACCCTTGTACCTGGGGCAGCTCCACAAGCTGGAGAGCAAAGGAGAAGATGGTTCCTGGAAAACCACAGCGGGTTTATCAACACCTCCCACGCAGAGGATGTTCTCGAGAAACCCTCCAGGGATCCTGCACCACAGGGCAGATAACATCCGCCCAGAGTGAAAAAAGCAACGGGGTATCAGTGCCTGGATTAGTGAGACATCCTCGCTGGCAGTCCCCATCCCATCACAAAGTCATTCTCCTCTTAGCAAGGCTAGAGAGAAGCCCTCAGTGAGCACACCTTCCTAATATTTCCATTGCACAATGTTCTTTGTCCCCTATCTGACACAATTTGGCCTGTATTGTGCATGCAATACCACCGCAGGGATGCCTGGAGGTTCTGCCCTGTGTCCAGCACACACACACAGATCTTGTTTCTGCTTCTACACAAGTTCCCATGCACTGTCCTGAACAGCCAAAGAGCTGGGGATGGGTACCAAGATGGTGGGTGACACCAGGACACCAGACTAACATATAGTGACACAACTGTCACCTTCCCAAGGCTGCACCCCAGCATGCATGGCAGGGATGAAAATCCTCCCATCCCCACCAGGAACAGGAACCAAACAGAAAGGGAACGTGAAGCAGTTATTAAATATCATTATGTGCAGTCAGCAGTCTGTTACGGGCACATAGCAGAGCAGCTCAGTCCTGTCACTTCACAGAGTTGCTCCTTTTGGGACCAAACAGACTGCAGCAGAACCCCTCCTGCCCCCCCCCAAGACTCAGCCTTCAGCCGTTTCCACCAGTCTGTTTGTTTTTTCCATCCAGCAGTGAAATCAGGCAGCTATAGTTTTTAATCCCCTTAATTACGGGTGTGCAGCAGTCTTCATTCCTTAATTACATCCATTGACACATCTGACGCAACACATTTACAAACAACCATTTTCACTGGAGATGGCTTTGAATCAAAATTGCTGTCATTCCCACACTGGCTGCGCTGTGTCACCAATGGGGAGAAGACACAAAGTGGCATTCCGGATGCTTTAACAAGACACACAGCTTGGAAATGCTATTTTCATTTAATAATCACCTGTTTCTTTGGCACGATTCAGGTGACTCCAGTGCAGAGAAACCACTGGCAGCGGAGTGGGAGCGCAGCTCTCAGAAGTTTACAGCAAAAAAGTGACCACTTCAGCCAATTCTCTCAATACTGACCCACTGGATGGAGGGATGGCATTTCAGTGCCTATCCCAACGATTTTGGTCCATCGCCATTCTAAAGCTCAGTCAAAGACGGACAACAGGATGCTCCATTTCAGCTGCTCAGCTGCCAGGAATCCCTTTGATCCTCTGGGAGAGCAAACACCCAGCGAGCACTTTATCACCCCCACTTCTGCTGCAGAACCAAAATAATGATGCTGACACCTTCTGCCTGCCCACGGAACCATAGCAGCATTATCCCACAGGGAGCTTGTGCTCACTCCTGCTTTGAATTACTGCCCCGGATCCCATCCTGATGCACTAATGGCTCACCAGGACACAGCAGCTGAGCTCCAACCTGCAGCCAGGCCTACAAGCAATAGCAAATAGTGAGCTGGATATTAAACACTATCTTGGGGGAAGGGAGAGCATTGATTTAAAGAATGGGATGGAAGATTAGATGGTTTTGTGCGGGTTTTTTCACTGTGGGAGACTCAAGTAAGGATCCATGCTGCTCCCCACAGCACCCTCTGCTCACCTCTGGCATCTGCCCAGGTTTGCTGCAATCATTTGTATGAAGGAAACGTACACAAACATCGCTTTCTTCAGACTACAGAATGGAAAAGGAAGTTGTGTTCAACCTCAGTACTGCAGGGAGGGGTCAGAAATACACTTTGCACCCATATCCTGCTGGGACTGTTTGCTCATATTTTCGGTTGCCGCCCTCCTTTCTGCTCTGGATGGGCTGGTGTGGGAGGGTCTTGTGGGTTGTGATTTCACTGAACAAATACCAGCATGGCCACGTTCTATCGGCTCTCAAAACGTATTTTCTACCTCTTCAACACCCACCTTTGCCACCCAGCACACCATGGCAGGGTTAGTGCTGAGTATCACACTAGTGCTCCTGGATGGCCCTTGTGTTTCTGAATAAAACACCACAGCACCTTCCCCTCCAGCCACACTTAATCCTGCTGATCCAAACACTGCTCCGCTCAGGAGCGCCACGGACAACATGCACTAAAAGGATCTCTCCCACCCTCCTGTCTGGCTATACCAGACCTGCTCTTTCTTCCACCACCCCTGATTCCCTCCAACCTTTTCCCCACTCCCGGGGCCAGGACCTCCCTCCCCACCCACTCACACATCTCCCCCCAGTCACCTCCCTTTCCTTCTGCATTACACGCCATGCTGGGAGAAGCTTAATGTCCCTGAGCGTATTAAAGGGAGCTTGGGCATGAAATCAGGTGGGCATGTGCACTGGGGAAACTGGGGCAGCACTTGGAAGTTGTAAATCAGCTTTCTCCACTCCCACCCATGCCAATGCAACCTGCCATGGCACAGCCAGGACACTGCTGGCCACCAACCAGTTGAGAAGACAAGAGTAAACAGCTTCCAACTGTTTTAACATTCCAATATTTGAAAACAAATGAAGAGCCAATAAAGACAAAAGACTTCCTTTAGTAGGGATAAAGCATATACGGAAAACAGCAGCTAGTTTAAATATCCCCCTATTAAAATAAATTGTACCTGGGGCTACTGGTGCCTTTTGGATAAGCCTTGTGTACACAATTTAGCATCCCATTGACACTTATTTTATGAGTTAGGTCTCAAAATAATCTTTATTCTATTCCAACTGTGTGTTTGTGTGTGTACACACAAACCTCTGACAATATAACGGTGGTAGAAACAACCGTATTTTTTTTGGAGAAGCCTTGCTTATTTTTCCCTTTTTTATATTTAAATCCCAGTTGTGCAATTGCTTCATGCACAGCTGAAGCCTCATTGAGCCCAAGAGTGCTTCATCCAGCTGAAAGCTCCACAGACTCACAGAGACTCAGTGTGGCTCAGGTATTTATCAAGTACAAAAGCAACAGCAAATTAGAAATAAACCATATTATTCTCAGTATTTTTGATGCAAAATCAACTGATTTTGCCCAGTACCGAGGACTAAATGGAGAGCCACAGCTAAAATTATGCTATTAAAGGGCTGCAAGTCCCACAGTCGCAATTCCAGACAAGTGAGCCACTCTTTTCACCGTGTTGCTGACAGCAGAAGCCACACAACAATATCGCTGAAATCCACATTCATGCAGCACAAGGGAATAAAATGACACACAAATCCGTTTTTCTGCAGGCTCTGGTGATATCATTGTTCGGGTTAAAACTGCCATGAGAAGACCCTTCAAACGAGGCCAGGGTGAAAGAGTGGAGAGAGCAAAAAGCATTGGTGAGCTCACCCAGGCACCCCAGCCAGGCAGCTCCTGCCAAACTCACTGTTTGGTCCTACAATAAATATATTCTTAAACCACCTCCTTTGCACTTCATTAAGGTTCTCTTTCTATACATACGAGCTGAAGGTAAATGGTCACCTGTTCCTCTGTAAGAGGAAAATAATGAACACACAAACAAGGTCTGAGTGGGTTGAGCTAGCTCCAAGGCACCTCCTCGCCGGTGTAAGCTGTGAGCAGGGCAATATGGAAAATAAAAGCAGAGAAATGTCTCACCAGCTGCAGAAAGTGAAAGCCCTCACAGTGGCATGAACTGTGGTTTAAGAGTAAGAAGTAAAAACAAGACAGAAACAAATGCAATCAGCTGGTCTCTGGTTAGGACATCAGTGCTCAGCCTACGCTCACTCCAGCTCCCCAGCTAAATAAGCTGCAAAACCTCTTTAGAAGGAAACCACAACTCCACAACAAGAACATTTCATTGTCTTATTCCTAAGCATGGGAGATGTTTAAAAAATATCTGCCTTACCAGGTTGTGTCCCCTGTTCAGCACCCAGTGAAGGAGGAGAGGACCTGCCCTGCCCTGCTCCACACGCTTTGGTTCACTGCCTTGGCTTTGAAGTGCCTGCATTGAACACGGACCTCACTGGCATCGCTGTGATATGGATTTGCCATTTCCCAGGCATTTTACCTGCTGACATTACAACTGCAAGCCTGTTTGTTTTATTTAACCACGCTCCTACTCTTAAGCTGCCATCCAATTACTGCTCCCAATTACTCAGTGCTCAAGAGCCGACATTAATTACAGAGTACCCCGCGTTCGAGGCTGCTGCCAGCTGAACTGCACGGAGTTGGAGTATCGAAGACCAGTCTCTCGTCTGGGAGAAGTGGATTAACAGCCCTGAGCATGAAGGGCAGATCTGGTGAAACAGCGGATGAGCACAGTAGCCTCAATGCCCAGATCTCAGGAGCCCCTTGGAACCCCCATGTATCCACAGCAATAAATATCCATTTTTTCCCTATGGGATTCAACAAAACACAGCACCAATTCAAGCCCGGAGATGTTAACCCAGAAACCTCTGGGATTAAGGGCACACACCAGTAACAGCAGTCAGTGCTGTATAAATGCCTGTGAGTTTTAAGCGCCTTTTGCAAAGTACTCAAAACCAGGAGAATGGAGGCCCCAAACTCTAGGGGAGAAATGCCTGAATATCATGGCCCTTCAAGCCCAGGTAACTTTATACCAAGAACTGAGCTGTCCAGGCATTAACACCAGACCTGGAAGGTTATGTTGGTTTTGCTTGGCCCAGTTTTTGCTGGGGGGGGGG
>VZRN01000761.1:35545-48417 GCA_013397935.1 Dasyornis broadbenti | reverse complement strand
ACAGAGATGGCTCCTGTGTGAAGCTTCTCGAAGCTTTCACCGTATCTTTTGTGGGGCTTGAGAAAGTGAAAAAACAAAAACAACTAATAACCATAACATTCTTGGTGGAGAATGTGGGCACTCATGAGTACTTTGAGATAAGGATACTAACTGGGAGAAATAATGGGCAAAACAAGTATTAAGCTATGTTTTTAGAGTAAAATGATAATGAAGTATCTGTGTTGTAATTGCAGGGAAGGTTCCAGGGATGGATTGTCTGTAGTTTGCTCTTTTGTTCTGTATTCTAACAATGTTATTTGTAAATTTGGCGTGGGAAGCTTTCTACTTTTCTATCTGTTTAGTGTAGTTAGTTTTTGTTGTAGTATGTTAAGATTATGTGTTGAATGTTTGTTTTATTGATTCTTCTTAAATATGTGATTCACAGAGGCGAGGGGTGGAATGTGCTGGTTTTGCTTGGCCCAGTGTTGCTTGTCAGGGAGGCCACAAAGATGGCTCCTGTGTGAAGCTTCTCCAATCTTCTACCATGTCCAGCAGAGCCAAACTTTGATGGCTCTAAAGATGACGGACATGCTGCTGGCCAAGGCTGGGCCAATTAGAGATGTTGGTTACGCCTCTGTGATAACATATTTAAGAAGAAATCAAAACAATGGGTTCACGCACTTCTTTTTAGCCAGAGGAGGAGGAGGAGGAGGTGAGAATACGTGAGGGAAAACAACATGCAGACACCAAGGTCAGTGGAGAAGGAGGATGAGGAGGTGCTCCAGGCACCAGAGGCAAGAATCCTTTGCAGGCTGTGGTGATGACCATGGTGGAGCAGGTTGTCCTCCTGCAGTCCCTGGGGTTCACAGGGGATGCTGAGATCCACTCGTAGCCCGTGGGGAGGTGCCCCATGCCGGAGCGGGTGGATGCCTGGAGGAGGGTGCGGTCCAGCAGGAGTCCCAGCAGAGAGAGAGGCCTTGCTTGTGAGATGGAACGGGGTGCCCCACACTGGAGTGGGTGGATGCCTGAAGAAGACTGTGGTCCAGCAGGAGTCCCAGTGGACAGAGAGGCCTTGCTCCCGAGATGGAAATGGCCTGGCCTTGCAGGTCTGTACCCCGTGGATGAGGGACCCCACGCCACTGCAGTTTTGGGAGGACTGCCTGCCCATGAGCTCACGCTGCAGCAGATTTGGGCAGGCTGCTGCTTGTGGGATTGGGACCCACGGCTACGTAGAGGAAAAGACTCCTCTCCCTGAGCAGCAGAAGAAAGATCTGGGCGATGAACTGACCTACCCCCACCATACCTTGTACCCCTGGGCTGCTGCTGGGAAGGAGGGAGAGGGGTGAGCAGAGAAACGGCATCTTTGAGGNTGCAGGTCTGTACCCCGTGGATGAGGGACCCCACGCCACTGCAGTTTTGGGAGGACTGCCTGCCCATGAGCTCACGCTGCAGCAGATTTGGGCAGGCTGCTGCTTGTGGGATTGGGACCCACGGCTACGTAGAGGAAAAGACTCCTCTCCCTGAGCAGCAGAAGAAAGATCTGGGCGATGAACTGACCTACCCCCACCATACCTTGTACCCCTGGGCTGCTGCTGGGAAGGAGGGAGAGGGGGGAGCAGAGAAACGGCATCTTTGAGGGTTGTATTTTACTTCTCATTTACTCCTCTGACTCAGTTAGCAATAAATCACTTTGCAACTTTAAGTTCAGTCTGTTTTGCCCTGAGTGTGTCTTCTCCCGGTTCCTTATCTCCACTCATGAGCCCTGGGTGTGTTAATTTTTTTCTCTCCTCTGCCCAACTGTGGCAGGGGAGAGCGAGTGAGCAGCTGTTGTGGGTGCCTGGCATTGGGCCAGGGTCAAACCACGACAGAGGTTAAGACCCAAAACAATTCCCTGCACAGAGCCCAAAGACACAGGAGCACAGCATGAACCTTCGGGAAGGGACCTTTGCCTTCATATAGTGGCATCTGCAGACAGCAGCATAGCAAGTTATTTTGCAACTCACATTGCTCAGATTTAATAATCCCCTTGGTGCAAGACATCCTTCTGACAGATTTTGTAAAAGATCCCATAAACTTTGGCCTCTTTTTTTCCTTTCTACAAATAGATCTCTATTGCACAATGCACTGATGCAGTACCACTTGCATGAAACAGCAACATGCCAGAAGAAAACAGCACTTAACCATGATTATCTACTCATTCTTTAATTGAATATTAGATTATTTTCTCAAAATGTGTTTCTCTTTGCGTGGTGCAGTGCGCTTTCACCAACAGCACTGCAGAACTCAGTCTTGGTGACAGCAGGGAAGGCCATCACTAGACTTCTAAACACAAGAGGAAAAGTAAAAAGGTGGATAACTCTTCTCTGTGCTTAATTTCTGCTCCCAGGCCTTGCCAAACACAAAGTTTTGAGAAAAATCCATCTTGTAGCACTGGAGCAGGGAACACCGTGCTGGCTTGAACTGCTCACATCAGGGACGTGCCTGCATGGGGACACAGAGAACACATCCCACATCTGGGATGGTGTCGGTCAAGTACCGTGGAACAGCAGAACTTGTCTCTACAACCCACAATACATTTTGTATTAAGAGCAGCAATTAGATCAATTAGTGGTCACCCAGCGAGCTGCTACTTTTACAGAAGTTCATTTTAAGCACCAAAGCCAACTTCCAGCATGGTTTAAAACAAGAAGGTGCTACACAAGCATACATATGCTTGGGCCATTGGGAAATCCGGAATGGCTACATAGGCTTCTGCTGCAGACGGCTTATACCAAACACTTCATTAGCACCAGGTAAGTGGATCTCAGATTCCAAATGAAACACACACATCCCCACTTACAGTGATTCAATCCAAAAAAGACAGTCCTCCAACTAAAACACAAGTGCCACATCCATTTCTCTTCGCAGTGAGTGCAGATCACATATATGACCACTGCAAAAGCCAGAAGGGACTGTGCCAGGTACCACACTGACTAATTACTTGGGTGACAAATTATCAAAGATCAAATATCTGCTCTGCTCCAAGTTGAGTTTTTTTCCAATTTGCATTTTTTTTTCCAATTTGCATTTTTTTTTCCAATTTGCATGAAAAAAAAAATATAATTCACTGCTTGGAGCAGCAAAGACACATTTTTCTTTAAAACACAGCAACAAATTTCAAGCCTATTTCCCAAAGCACCATCAAAGAGCTTATCACTGCCAATACCAAGAGGTCTGGATCTTTTCGTGTCTGGAAATCAACCCTTAATTTTAAGCTTTTGCAAAGCCTGGTGATCTCCCAGGTTGTTTGCAAGAAACGTGCCCCATCCTGAGCTCTACTGACTCATCCCCAGACATTTCTGACTTGTCACACCTGAACTGGCTGCACCCATGAAACACCTTGTGACTAGGCAAAACCACAGGCCATGGGTGGGAAAGCAAGGCAAGGAGACTACTCAGAAAAACAGACAAAACCTGCATGTTCCCCAGTTGCTGTTTCTTCTGGAGATGTGGAACTGAGCACCTGCTGGGTTTGGCTGACATGGGGATGTTGAGACGATGCTCAATGCAGTGGGGTGCTGCCAGCTGTGTGTCTGCCCTGTTTTCCTAAATCCCATATGCTCTTGCTCCAATAGCAAAGCTCTGACAATGCTTTCCAACAGAGAGGCTTGTGCTTTTCTCTCTCCACTTGTTTTTTGTTTTAAAGAAATGTCTCAAAATATTTTCTCAGGGAGTGTTTCTGCTGAAGGGAGCTGGGGGAAAACACAAGCAGACACTTGAGGTAGACAGGAACCACCCACTCACAAACCTCCTGTTTCAGAGGTGCACAGTTGCAGCTCCAGTTGATGCTCTCTCCCCCACGGACTAGAAAATTTATTAGAACAAGTGTTTTTAGTAAAAAAACAAATGTTCTTCACCAATCTTGTAGTGTTTTTCTAGCGGCAAAGCTGAAATGCTATGAAAATTACAATTAGTCAAACTCCAGTTTCAGTATAACTTACCACTCCTTGGTTTTCTGCCACAGTCAGAAGTTTCAGAAGGTTAAACTGTTTCCAAAACAAGCACAATCTATCAACGATTCTTCAGTTGATTTTGCAGTTAATACATCAAAAGAGCAGAGTTCTTTGATTCCTTACAATCGTGTTTTCAAAGGCCAGGCAGGAGGTGGTACCTCTGCACAGCAAAACCAGGGCTGAGCACTTTTCACATCTGCTCCTACCACAGGAGTGATTTACAACTGCTTGTGCTGAGCAATCATGAGAAATGGTTAATGTACAATCACTTCCCCCAGCAGCATCAGCCCAGCAAAGACAGCCAACCCTATAAGCAAGTTTGCACCTTGCCGAGACACCGATGAGCTCCACGGACACCTTCCGAACCTGTGTGTGATGAAGGTGTGGGCATGGGGCACTGGTACGTTTCCTTCACCTGTGCCTGCAGGGACCCTTATCACTGGCAGAGATGCAGCTGTGCATCTACCTCAACAAATGGCGGAAAAACTTTAATTCCACTGTATTTGCATATGCTGTATGTAATATAATGTATTTGCATTCCCAGATCATTAGCCTTTGCTGTGATTAGCACTGTGCAGATCAAAACCACCAGTGCAATAATCAAGCAATGCTCATGCTGGAGAGTCCAGCTCAATTATAAAAAGAAATAAACCTGCAAGAGAAGTGTCACCGTGAAATACCAAATTTCTCTATAATTGCAGGCCTCCTTGCTTTGTGAATTCATCCCTCATGTCCATTATCTGCTCCCATTCCTGTCTCCGGAGGCACGCAGGCAAGTAACACTAATAGATTCTGCTTCCCCGAGCTCTCCCTCTCGATTCATCATGAAATGGGAACTCTTTTTTTAATAAACCACATCTTTGCAAAAGGAGTGTCACCATTTGTCATCATCAGGGTAGATGAAGAGAGTCAATCATCATTTTTAAATAAGCCAAGAGCAGCAGCTGCAAAACATGAAGCCACTAACACTGTCCGTGCCACTGCTGGTTTCCCCACCAGCATCCAATGGGTGTTTGCAGGTGGGAGCAGGCGCACCTTAACTAAGAAGAGGAATTTTTTCTGCATTGGTGCCCTAAAACTGAGGGGATGGGAGACACCAGCTACTCAAAGCATCTTGCTTCAGAACAAAATAAAATAAAAACACTTGCTCCAGTGTGTAAGCAGAGGGAAAAAAGGTCATTTTTTGAGATGAACATGCTTGGACACAATGAGTCCCTTGGGTTCTCATTATCAAGGGGATGAAGCATCCCAAACCTCACTGAAGAGAGGGGCAGAGATGGGGTCCTGCACCAGGATGGGCACAACAGCTGCTCTGACCTCATCAACCAACTCCATCTTTATTCCACCATTTCCTGGAGGAGGGAAGGAAAGAGCAGAGATGGGCAGGAGCAAACAAACTCATACTGCCGCTCATAAACAAAGGATGTGTTTTTTGAAGGCAGCATCTAGGTAGACAGGATGCAAATAACAGAAGCAGCAGTTACAATAACAACAACAACAAGAAAACTCTCCAGAAGTCTGAAGAAACTATGGCACTCACTGGAAGCAATATCAGAGGAATTCAGCCTGTGGCCATTTTTCCCCCACTATCACCAGCACACCCTTCCCATGTTGATGCAGTTGCTCCCACTGCAGATAAACCCCTTTCTCCAGGGCCACCCCTACAATATTAAATTTTTCAGAAAGCCCTGAAGAATGAAGCCAGCTCATCTGTGTGAGTAAGTCAGCAAACCCATATGTCTGTAAGACTGCTTTTTCATCGTGTTTAAACACCCAGGGGGGCCTGGCTGCACAAGAAAATCCACAGAAAAGCAATATATATGTACCCCCACATTCTTCCCCATCCAAAACAGTTTCTCTTTCTAGTTGTTCCTCCTCTTTGAGAAAGTGTGGGGATCCTTAAACCCTTTTGACTAGAAATACATATAAACAGCTGAAAACTCGCATTTTCTCTGCACCTGAACTGTTCTCCAGGCCCCAAAAACTTCCAGCTTGTCCTAGATGAGAAAGTTATTCCCACAGCTGGACCAGGCAGCCCACACTGAGTTTATCATGTTGCTACTTCATGTGCTTATTCACCAAGACTCTCACAAGCTTCTCACCACACACACGCAACTTGAAAGAAGTTGGCAGTTGAAGATAAAAAAACAGCGATATCAGCATCAGCCACCAGCACCAAACCCAGGAGGGATGGAGGGACATGGGAGCAGTGCTGGTACCTCCCAGGAGGAGGGATGGAGGGACACCAGGGAAGTGCCTGGTACTCATCCCACCTGACTTCTCCCTGCTCAAATTGTAATACATGCTACTAAGGATCCTAAAAATGCAGTTTTCTTGGATGGAATGTGACTCCTTCTTCCTACAAGCTGTAGGAACTCATCCTCTTCCTTCTGCCCATGTCAAGGTATGTTTACGTGATAAATGGCCTTTTTATTGCCTCTACACACTCACACACACTCATGCAGGAGAAAGAGGGGGATGTTAGTTTGGTGACTTTTTTTGACTTCACACCAACAAACCCCCCCCCAAATTTAAACACACAATTTCCATCTTGTCTGTCAATCACTGCCAACCAACAGTTGTAAAACAGGTACTTAGGTCAGAAAACCTTGGCCTAATGCTGGATTTCAAGATTTTTCAGGCCAAATGAGCAGATGAGTTTTCATATACATCAAGGACAGGAAGACTCCCTTGTCCCAGGTGGATGACAGCTCATCACTGCTCTTCTCCAAGGGGCTGCATCCCTGGAGCGTCCCATCAGCTTGTGTCTGATGTGCATGTCAAGGTGACAGTGCCAGGATATGTGTGTTTGCAAACAGGACTAAAACACTATGTGCCCCAGAATCCAGTATTTAAAGGACAGACCAGCAGTTTTTGTTTGGCGATTTAAGAGCATTTTTTGTCAGTCTGCAAAATGTCACCCTGAGCTGCCCCTGCACCTACTAAAATTTGCATTTTCCTATAAAGCCCCAGGGCATCCTGCTCTCCTCTGGCGCTCACATTTGGAGGGAAATCAGTCATATACATTTAGGTGAGATATCAGGAAAAGGCTCTTCCCCCAGAGGGTGCTGGGCACTGCCTAGGCTTCCCAGGGAACAGGCACAGCCCTAAGGCTGCCACAGCTCCAGGAGCATTTGGACAATGGACAACGCTCTCGGGCATAGGGTGGGATTGCTGGGGTGTCCTGTGCAGCACCAAGAGTTGGACTTGATGATCATTGTGCATCCCTTCCAACTCAGGAGATTCTGCAACATTGGTTATAGGGCCCTCTTATCCACTGGTTCAGGAACTGGAAGGCAGCATGCAAGGTAAGGCTGCAGAAAGCAAAATATTTGCTGGCTAGAGCAGCTGAAGCTGGACCTGAAATATTTTTATCCTTCCATGAACCAGCCCCTGCCCAATGACAAAGGACTCCTAAAACTCCCTAGGAACGTTCACCAGCAGCATGTTTCTCATTTTCCAAGCACCTGGCTCGAGGCACTGCAGGCAGCTCACAGAGACAGAAACTGGGGCTAGAATGTAAAACGTTCCATCATGCTCCATGTCAAAGGATAAAACCAAACCACCCTTCAAGCTGTCCTGGAGCATCAAGACCACCTCATGAGAGAATTGCAAAGACCAGCTCGTGCTTTTGATTCATTTGCACACAGGCATCGTAGATGAATCCGGGCAGGAATTATTAATCCTGTCTTCGGAGCAGAGTTTGAATAGGGGGAAATAAATACAGCCTGGAGCCCTGGACACAATGGGATAGGACTGTCCCCACTAACACCCTGCTCACTCTCATATTCAGTGATACACAAGCCCCGAGGGTGAAAAGTCCATATGGAATCATGCTCCACCGCCACGCCAGCAAGGGAAGGTGAGGAGATGCTACGGGAACAGCAGCAGCACACGCCATATTCCACCTCCAAGGGTTTGGCTCTGCAATTCTACTATAAACCCGCATGAGGAGCTTAATTATTTATTTAACTAAAAGCTTTTAATTATCTCTCTCACACACACACATTGCACGGGGCGGGGAAGGAGCAGAATAATCAGCCTAGAACCAGTGACCAGCAGGTTCAAAGGAATTGTGTTTGTCATAGAAATAGCTAACTAGCCCAATTCTTCTTCCACTGCTTTCAAAGCGTACTCCCATCCCCAGGCTCCAGCCATGGCATGTTTTGCTGTGTTTACAACTCAGGCTGAGCTGATCCCTGCAAGAAGGACTTGATTTTGGCAGAGCAAAGAATCCTCCACAGGTCTGGGCTCCAGGTTTTCTGAGGCAGCCACAAAGGGTTATTCCATGGTGCAGCCCTGTCCGAAAGCCAGGCTGACATCTCATGGCACTCTCCCCTCACCAGCAGATGGACTGGGTTGCTCCCCAAAAATACGCATGTGGGAGGGAAGCACCTAATGCTGTGGCCTCGGCCAAGCAACCAGGTGGCCATGGAGCTCTCCCACCACCTGCGAGGAGAAACATTCCCCTGAGTTGCTCATCTTCCATCATCTTTTAGGCTCTGCATTGAGAGCAGGGAGATACAAAATTCTCAGTCCCCTCCAATAGCACCAGAGTTCAAGTGCTGTGAGACTTTATAAATTATAAATTACAAACCACTGCTGTCGACGTTTGCTCTGAGCACAGCAGCTAAAGCAAGCTGGCTTGGGAATTTGTTTAAAAATCCCGGATCAGAAATGCAGCAGGGTCTGGAGGAGCATGCCCTGGAAGAGTACAATTGCTTGAACACACCCCAACAAGCCCACTCAATTTCCCTCTCTGCGGAACAGCTTCATTAAAAAAAAAAAAAAAAAGAAATTGGGAAAGAAAAAAAAGAAAAAAAAAGAGAAAGATTTAGTCCATTTACACAACCTACACGGACAAATTAAAAGCATTTGCTTTTAATACACAATGTGAGTGGCATTACACAAGCAAAATTCACATAAACAAGCATAAACAACTGACTGAACATAAAGAAACTAATAATATTAATCTGGATTAAGTACAAGCCATGAACATTCCTACCTAATCCATCCGATGGACAAAGATAAATCCCTGCTATGCCGCATCCTACAGTTCTTTGCAACTTAAGAAACCACAGTACTGATCGAAACAGCAGTGGATAAGACATATAAAGGGAAATCTTTACACATTGCTGCCTGCTTAATCTACACAAGATTACAGCAAAAGCCAAGCACCAAGAAAGCAGAACAATCATTGCAAAAGATCCTCAGGCCCAGACTGCAATTTTTACTCCTGACGCAAAGCTTTATGTTGAACTTTGCCGGAGAAACCCACAACAGCAACAAACACAGCCCCAAGCCTGAACAACCTGAGTATCTGCCATTCCTTAATGCTCTAGGAAAGTTGCACAAAGTTAGAGAGAAGCCAACAGATCTGCAGTGGAGTTTGAAAGTACAAAATAAGGTTTATGGTAGGAAATTATTTGCATCCATAGGGCTGCTGTAGGGACCCTCACACTCCCCTGTTTTAGGCCTCAGATTCATCACAGCTTATTCCCAGGAATGAATGTAAAAGCAGCTCCAGCAAGTCCAGACACTGACCCAGTGTGGCACACCAGTAGAGCCCAGCTCTAGCTCCCTGCTGCAGCCTCACGCATGCCTCCATCCACAGCAGGGTGGGAAGCTCCCACTAGGAGCAGGGATCCCTGGCCTGGATACCTGGGGAGAGCCCAGAGCTCTTCCACGCATCATGGACACAAGATCTCCAAGCAGCACCGATTTCGAGTTTTTTTCCAAGAAATAGGTGAAATATGGCAGTAAGGGGCTGAAGAGAAATGAAACCCAGCCTGCAGTGAAGCAAGTACTGTCACAGTTCCCCCAAATGAAGAGGCTCTCAGCACATATCCCTCATTTGGGAACGCAAAGAAAAGTGCTTGAGGAGAAACTCCTAGCCAGCTCCTGTGGACACTCAGCCAACTGAACCGCTGTAAGGATGAAGAGCCAGACGTTCACCTACTGACCCCAAAAATCCAAGATTCTTTTGAGATGCCAAATAACTGCTGGTGAAAACCTAGTACAGAGTCACTGCTTTGCATCAGCAATCCTTCAGCACACACAACTTTATTTCACCACGTTACATGCCACATTCACATTATCCTCATCATTCACCTATCAACATACCAAAGCACATGGAGCATCCTGACATCCCTGCAAGCTACCCCGGCACGGCAACACCTCGATCTCTAATGAATGAATTTGTAGAAGAGGTTGCTTACTACATAAGCCACGTCCCCACCAGCCTATGTCCCATCCATTCAAATATCTGCTCAACAAGCAGTAAACGGGGTGGTAGGAGAGATGTGTTTTACTGCTTTTCAAAAATCAAATGCTGTCAAGTGAAAAACATCACGGATGCTCATGCAGAGCATGTGGGCACTTGGCAGGGAGATACTGGAGCCAGGAGCTGTAGGTTTGGAGTATCATTGTCTGAAGCGTTTTTAGGCTTTGGGAACATACAGCATTTGGAAACATGCTGAGAGGAGTCAGGATTGCTGTCTTCCCATGAAATATTTTGCTTCTGATAGGATTATTTGTTTTAAATTACAATTGTGAGATCAGATGAAAAAACAGGTAGTTCCTGTTCTCGTCATCTAAATTGATACAGGAAATAATTAATTTGTTTATATTAGGAAAAAAAATCATCCTTTTCTCTGTTTCATAAGGCTCTAATTGAGTTTTCAAGGTAAGGAGCACCATGTTTATCCTCATATTTACCTTCTGCAGCAGATTATGTTTGTCCATGGGAATCCTAGAAAATCCTCACCTTCTTTATTAAGGCCATGGCAGCAGAGATATGCAAAGGACCCCACTGCCTTTTAAATCACACCCAATGCTCAAAATTGCCCCAGAAGTGCAACTGAAGATGCAAGATGTTGGCACGATGTAAAATATAAACATCGAGGGTATCAGCATCACTGACACGTGACACAGAACTCTCAACAACCACCACAGTGCTACAGGAAAACCTTCAGTTCATTAAAAATATGTCTGGACCAGCCATTAAAAAAGAAAAAAACAAACCTACTTTGCAGCTCCACAAAGCAACCTTTGAAGTAAAGAGAGCAGCTCCTGGGGCAGCAACACACGAGTTAGCTAATTGTGAAAGGAACTGCACTCCACAGCATCACAGGAGCAGCAGCAGCCGGGCAGAGCCCCTCCGCATTCCTCATCCAGACCCAGCACATTCTCTGCCCCACGAGACCTTACAGGGATTATTTTTACATTCAATGTCTCAACTGTGACTAAGAATCACTAATTCAAAGACCACCCCTCCAGATCTACTAACCTAAGGCAAGCAAAATCCAGCATGTTTGAAAAGCATTAAAATCCTAAATGGAAAGAGCCAGGTAAGGCAAAAATGGGGCTTGTGGTACTGTTCAGAAATAAGATTTTCATGGAATAGTTTGCATTGGAAGGGACCTATTTTGTTTTGCTTCTCCAGTATCTTAATTAACTTAACACACAGAATTATAACTGAACCAGCATAGCACCTACCCCAGAATCTGGACCCCTAAGAAATTTTCTCTTTGCCGCCAAACATTCAATTCTTGAATAACCATTTACACAGCCACACAGTGGAGAGCTGACAGACCCTGCCCAAAAGCAGTGCACAACGGGTGAACAAGTTCCTTTTCCCCAAAAAACACGGAAGCAAGGACTCAGGACACTTGCAGCTGCGGCACTCAGAGGTGGTCGAGGTGGATTTTTACTCATTCCAGACCCTCTGGAGTCATTTTCATTACAAATGGTGCCTCACTACAGCTAGGAAATAAAAACATGCCTTGGCGGAAAATCCAGTTAGCTGAAGAGCGTCGCTTCCCAGTGGGCTGAGGTGTTTTCGTGAGCAAGAATTCAGAGGAAAGCAGGATGCACAGAGAGGAAGGAGCCCTTGCCTGACTGATGCCAGACCACAGCACCCATATTTGTACCACGGGTGGGTGAGCACGCACCAGTGTCTGGAGCTCAGGGCACTTCCCTGACAGCCCTTCCCCGCCATAGCTCCTTCCTCCTCCTCCTGCACAATGGACTCCGGGCAGAGCTGGGGATCCCAACTCGGCCACGGCAGACCGGCAACCCCGCCCCAGCAAAGCGGGACACTGGGTGCCAGCTCCCCCGTGCCATGTGTCCCTATCCTGCTATCCCCATTTCTTGCCTCCTGCAGAATCAGGCTCGGGCTGAGCCTCAGCCTTTGGGCTTCCAGTTCCCCATGACAAACACAGCCCCACGGAGACCTCGCACATTAGCCGTGCACACACACACTGTGCACACAAATGCACTGGGAACACACAGATACACTGGATTCGGTCAGTGCAAACACACACTGTGCACACACAGATACACCTGGCATACACACAGTGCAAACACAGATAGGCTTGCGCACACACAGAGTGTGTACACACATAAACATGATGCACACAGAAACACCACACACACTCACCCGGTGTGCACACAGACACACATTACACACACACATAGTGCACACAGACACGTACAGGTTGCACACGCACTGTGTATACATGCAGTGCTCACACGCAGAGCTCTCTGCAGTCACACCACACACCCCCGATACAAACCACACACACAGGGTGCTTGGGCACACCACGCGTGCACGCTCCAACACCCCACGCACACGCTCCCTTTACACTGACAGGAATACGGACCGCACACACTCGCTGTGCAGACGCACCTTGCGCAGATGAACACACGCACTTACACACGGCGCACAGCCATACACGCGCACATACACGTGCCCACCCGCACAGAGACCGCGGGCACGCACCGATCCGTGGTGTGCGGACATGGACAGACGGACCCGCCGCGTAAAGGCCGCACGCGCTGCCCCGCGCCGCGCACACGCTCCCGCGCGCACTTACCCTGCCGCCCCCGCGCGCGGCGCCC
>VZRN01000761.1:16250-35409 GCA_013397935.1 Dasyornis broadbenti | reverse complement strand
CGCACCGCCCCGCCTCCCCCCCACAACACTGTAGTAAGTTCTCATTGGGCGAGGGTGAGGGGCGGGGCGCCACCACCGCCTCGCTATTGGCTATGGGGAACCCGCGGCCGGCGGGGGAACGGGAGCGCGCGCCCCCTGATGGTTCCCCCCCATCGCGTTCTCTCACGTTTCCCTCCCGCGGGCTGCCCGGAGGGACCGCCCGCTGCTGCCTCCCTCTGCCCGCTACAAAAATACCCCGGCAGCGAGAGGCTGAAGTGACGGGATTACCGCCAGTTCCCGCCCCTGCCCGCTAAGGTGATGGTGGCGGGGGGGCGATAATTTGGCGCCGCACGGCCCCGGTAGGAACGGGGCAGGAGGGGTCTTGCCCGCCGGTACCGCGGGCGGCAGCGCTGCTCCCCCTCCCTCCGTGACCTAGATTTTAAATACCGTCCGCTGCCTCCCAGAGAGAGTCGTGGCCCAGCTCTGAAGGGAGACGGATGCAGGGTGAAGAAGCAAGGAGGAATGCATGAAGAAAGCAGGGGGAGGCGTTGGGGTTTTCTTTACGTTGTTATTATATTCTTTATTTTTTTAAGAATAAGGCCATTCGTAATCGGACAGGTACTGCCTCAGTCAGTGGATGACAAGTCAAAAAAGCGACAATTGAAGTGGCGAGCGTTTGGTCAACGAGAAACGCTCCCCAGAGCCCAGCACAGCCCCACCGAGACGCCCGCTCTTCCCCTGCTGTGGAATCCCGCACCTACAGCATGGACTGAATTTTCCTCACCGACAGCCAAATTAGAATCAGTTATTTTTGGCAAGCAGAGCTGTCCAGCTCTCCCTGCTACGTACATCAGAGCAAAACGCTGCCCGGTGCCTCTTGAGCACTCCCAGAGGCTCCACCAAGGCCGGTGCCAGCCTGCCCAGCTCAGGAACCAAATCCCCCTCAAATATATGCACAATCCCAAAATACGCCTGGCACCAAAGCATCTCCGTTTGTCTCCCAAAGAGAATTAAGCTCTCAGGCACATTATTCTGCTTGGATTAAGGGCAACCGCCCTGCCTCTTCATCAGCAGATAATACCCGAGGCTGATGCACACCCTGGCTGGGATGGCTCCATCACTATGTTGGGCCCTCGCTACTACCAACCTAGCAAGCGCCACTCACACACTGAGGGCATTTGTGCTATATGGGAGCTAAAAATACCCGGATTTTTAGAAAAATTAGCATGCTTCTCACAGCTATTTACCCCTTTCCTTTATGCTTCTACGACACTCAGCTCTGCCAAGAAGAATGGGGCCGCTCCCCTTTGTCTCAGTGTTGAGACCACATGCAAGTAATTCCTTAATGAGAGGGAAGACATATTTTTGCCTTAAATCTCGACTATATGGTGGTTTCCTCAGACTCAGATGAGCACATTTGATTAAAAAATATACAGGCTGGGAAAGGTCTGGCAGCTTTAAGTCACTGCTCCTACATTAGAGACAGGTAGCTCCCTTGAAACATGCCCTGAAGCTCTGACTTCACTCCCCAGTGCAATAAATTAACACACATTAATAGCCCAGGCAGTGCATGGAGGGGTGTCATATGTTAAGTGCTGACCCACCACAACTACTGCCTTTGCTACTGCTCACCCATGGGTGGGCTCAAAATACTGCCAGAAGAGAAAAACAAGCCCAAAGGGCTTTGAGGAAAAAACAATGGAGCAAAGAAACCACAATTTTTGGTTGGCAACAATTTTTTGCAACTGAGAAAAACAAGCAAATAAAACCACACTGCTTCATTGTACACCACACACAGTGGTCAACTGCAGATTACGTGGAGGAGAGACTAGCGCAACAAAAACTTCACATCAAAGCGGTGATTTAACACCACACAGCACATCATCCACTGCACTCAGATCAGCAGATGATCCCCAACTCCATCTGCCAGCAGCTGAGAACACAGAACAGCAGCTCCCGTGTTTTGTATTCCCAGGTGAAGCATTTATCCACAGAGAGCACCAGTGCAAGCTGCCGACATGCTGTGCGCGAGGGCAAAGGATGCTGTCACCTCTTCGGACCCAAACAAATGGCTGAGAGCTTGAATGCCTTCAAAGCTAAAGGAAGAGAAACTAAAAAGTTGAGTTCTCAGATATGAAAAGAGGCACTTGGTCTATGCCATGAGAGCCTGAAAAATGTTCTTTGGGGGCAAGGGGATTTTAGCCTACACCAAAGTAATTTTTTTATATGGAGCAGAAAATATGGGGGAAAAAGGAAAAAAGAAACCCAAAACCACCGCTCTTGTGCACATGGAAATATGCCCATCACCACCACACTTCTGCTGGAAGTCACTGGCTTAGCTTCTAACTTTTTTCCTTCCTACACAGCCCCAAACTGACCTCTGAAATCCCATAGGAAGTAATGGAAATTTCTTAAGTTCTTCACTATAGGAACAGTCTGCCCTGTGCCAAGCCTGGATTGCAACTATTTAAAAAATTCTCCCAGTTACAGCTGGTTTAAGTCACTTTATGGGAGTCATTTTGAGACTGAGAATTATTTTAATAAGTCAGGATTTTTTTATATTCAGCCCCTGGATATAGGAATAAGGACAGGAGTTATATTCATTTTAGGGACACATTCAGGGTCGCTAATGCAGAGGTTGCTCCTCGCAAGGTGAAAGGCCACTGTGAGCGCTCAGATCCTAATGGATTCAGGCAGTGCAAACCAACTGGGTCATGGAGAACGATGCCAAACCCTGCCCTCCGCCTGGGTAATGTGCAAGCACTTGCAAGCAGCTCAGCAGAACACACTGCAGCAACCAGAAAGCAGATTAAATCCAGCTCAAATAAATTCTTCATAGAACAGATCTTTGTAAGGTGATCCAGCACTCTGTCACCCCCGCAGGATACACTCCTGGGTTGATTTGTTGTAAAACAGGGCTCCCAGTTTACACCAGTGCTGGGGAAGGCTGACCAGAGCATTACTGGCACAACAATAAAAGGCACAGAGCTCTCCCCTTTGCCCTGAGGAGCTTCTCCAGTGAGGAATTCCCAATCTAAACAAAGCAATTGTGCATCACACTGGTGCTCTGCTCCCTCCCCCAAAGCAAGCAGGAATTAAGGTGAAGAGAAATACTCAGGATTACACCAAGTTCTAGGAAAACAAAGGAATTAAGCTGTCAGATGAATCCTTTATCCATCCTGCTCTAAGTGAGCTGCATTACACACACGTATGTGAAACACAACAGGCACACTCCGTTTCTGTGCCACACTCACACTTTGCAAACAAGTGACAGTCTCCATTGCAGCAGCAGCCGTTTCGCAAGAGCAAACAAGGTGGGAGGAGCGCAGGTGGCTCAGTTTTGCCAGCTCCTGGCCCTCTGCCCTTGGCTCTTCGTCCAGCTTTGCTGTGACCATCAGCAGTGTTGATTTGCCTGTGAGCAGAAGACAAGAATGAGGAAGAAAGGAAACCTCCCTTTGACTTCTCAAGGTTTGTATTCCTGTGAAATGGTGATCTAGAATAAAGATAGTGCAGGTAAATGATTCACCTGGAAGGAAGGGATGCTTCAACTGACACTGCATTTTTCCCCTGCCCATCCCTCTCTCCAGCACAGAATTCACTGCTGAAAAAGCCTCTGACAGGCTAAACTGCAAACTCAAGGAATTTTCACTAAGGCCTAGAACACTCTGCAATGCTTTGCTACAACTCATGTGTGCACAGTGAAGGCAACCTGGAACATCTACACTCACCTGGCTCTATATCAAGTATTTAACCAAAGATTAAATCTAGTCCAGTCCATCATAAACCCTCTCCAAAACCAACAATTGATTAATTGCTGAGATAGTTATTAAAGGGCCAAGGAGCACCCTCCACAGCTAAAGAGACTGAGTGATTTAGGTATTGCAATCAGACTTGGCATCATGGCAGTTCACCTCCAGTTTTGCTAAATCCAAACTGCTTCTCCCATCCTTTTCTGTGTGGTTTCCTACTGGGGAGTTTTCCTTTGTTGGCTGTAATTTGTAGCCTTTGAAGGCTGCTGTTGCGAAACTAAAACCGTGTGTTCTTTCCCGTGGGCAGAAGAATCCAATTTTTGAGCCATTAGATCTTTTTAGTACTGGGCTGGCTCATATGGATCCCTTTTGGGCAGATGGAGAAAGCAGAGGGGGTGGCTAGGAACTAAGTCTGTATACCCAGGAATACCCCATCCCACCAGCAATCTGGTTAATTGATGCAAAAAGCTCCCATCATGGGTTTCATTGATTTGTATGAAGCTGATGTTCATTTGAGTCAGTGTCTTGCAGCACAGCAGATGAGCTCCAAGGAGAAAGAGGAATAAAACAGAAGAGGAGCTTCAGCTCTCTCCACGCTGTGTGCCAGTGCAGGGAAGAACAGCTCCCTGGAAAGTCAGCTTTGTTCCAGGGCTTAGAGCCAGCATGTAAAGCACATTTCTGTAAAGATGCACCATTAAAGATTAGAGGTCAGCTGCAGCCTGCAGGATCAAGTGTTCATACACATGTGAATGTTTCTACATTGACAGAGAAATACTTTTCCTCTCAAGTATGGGTAGGAAGTATTAAACACATGAGTGGCTGCACTTAAAGGATCTCGAAAGAGCTTAACAAATCCTGGAGAAGAGATTACAGGTGATGCTGTCGATACAGGCGGTGCAGGCTCAGGAAAAGGCAGAGTCAGCATGGCATGAGCCTGAGCTCCAGGAACAACCCAAGAAACTGACTGAACCATGGAAAGAACCATCACAGGAGCCTCAGACTGTGCCACAGCACACTCATCTCCATCACCTTGAGAACTCATCCTCCTTCCAACCATTCACCAGGATTTAATCCCCTGACAGTCTCAGTAAAAGATGACACAACTAAAACCAGAGGAGTGTGCTCACAGATGACAGTTGACTCCCTACCCCTCTTTAAGGAATTCCAGGAGACGCTGCTGGAAACCCCTGTGTTTGGACAGCAGGAAGTTCAAGCCCTTGCACCAGCCTCCTAAACCAAGGAGGACCAGCCAGCCTGGCCAGAGAGGCAGCTGTCCCTTCAGCAGGGGACAAGCTCAACTACGCAGCCTTTCTTGAAATGCACCCAAAAATAACACTGAGTGCCACCTAGAGACCAGCGCTCCAGCAGGGAGGCAGCCAAGCCACACTACAAACAAAGGATGTCAGGGGCTGATTTACTCCTTGCATGAGTAGGAGTAGCATGAGTAGGATGAGGAGTCAAACTGCAGCCAAGAGAGGCTCTGGCTTATTTAAATAGCACCAGGTAAGTGTGTTCTGAACTGCAGCTTCTCCCCAGAAAGACACCAATTCAGTGAAAGAGATTTGACTCCATACTGTTATTCTCTTGCTGGGCAAAGAGCCTTCCTTCAAAGATCCCTTGCCTTCAAAATGCTCAGAGCTCTTTGGTTTGGGGAAGGACAGTTTCAAGATCAGGGTTTATTTAGGACTGGTGTGTACCTAGCAGTAAGTTTGAGGCACGTACTTGGTAGAGAGCACTCAGGTCTGTACTAGCACATCCCATGTAATCCAAAGGCCAGGCAGCAAATTCACGCAAGTCATGAATCCAGCACTAGTCAACAGACAGCAATTGGTGATTGAGGGCTAGACCTGTGAATCAGTGAGGGACACCTGGCAAAACCTAACCATTATTTTAATTAACATTTTACCTATGGAGAACAAATACAACTTCTAACCATTATTTCTTCTACAAATAAGAGCTGAAGCTCTGCACCACATTGTTCAGCACTGCCTCCCCTGCCTGACACATCCGTGGACCTCACAGGGTTAGTCCTCAGCTACTAAATGGGATCAGACTCGTCACTCTGAGTCCCGCCTATGGATGTTACCAGAACCTAATAGAGCCCAGCCAAAGTCTGCCCAGAGGCATTTCTGCAGGTGCACAATGATTAATTGGTGTACATATCCATATCACAAATTTAAAAAAAAAATTAAAAAATCTCAGCTTGCTTGAAATGCAGTATATTAACCTCTGAAACTGGCAGTCATGGATACCAGCTTCAAAAAGATTAATATCAATAAGACAAAATCCCAGAGGATAGCATCCCACTGCTGCCAGTTTTTCTGGAGCTCAAAATAAGGCATTTTGAGTCTTTTTAAAGGTAGTAACTTTCCATGCTTATTTTATTAAGAAAACCCGAAGTGGTTCATATTTATAGACAGAATCCAAGTAATGGAGGAGGGCAAAGGGGATAAGAAGTTGCCAAGGAAAGCTGTGGGCATGGATGGAAAGACTGGGAGGTGAGGGCAGGAAGCATACTGCCATTGTCAGAATTAATTGCCAAGAAAAGGTCTGTTACTGAAATAAGTAACAACTCTGTTAGTTCAGGGCATTCTGCAGGTCCACTGAGGCTGCACACTAACAGAGCACACAGTAAATCTTTGGAGCAGGAAATGCGGCAGCAGCTTGGAGACGCCAATCTCACCCTGCACTCACTGCAGGCTGCATCAGAAAAGCTAATAATCATTAAGCTGCCATCTTTTATTTCTAATTATTTGTCTCCACAGCAGGGTTTCTCCAACCACCAAGCAAAAGGGAAGCAAGTCTCAAAGGAGTAACTGTTTTGAAGTGGGCTCGCAGCTGCCACGGCATGAATGGCTCTCCAAGAACAGTAGCAACTGCTCTGCACGGCCCACGGAGCTGGGAGGGAAAGCATCTCTGTTTAGGCTGGTTTTCAATGTCGGTTTTTAGGTCAACTAAAACAGCTTTTCTTATGCAACAGAAAGCTCACTTGCTTTGGAGTTTTTGCTTTCATTTAATTAGATGGTAATTCAGAGGGCAGCACTGCTATTCTGAATGCCACAATGAGGAGTGTTTTCACTGCTTTACAAAGCAACAAAGTCAAAACACTGAGCTAAACCGACCCTAGAACTTGACACCGCAACGGAGTCTGATGGTCTCCTCTGAGGGGGTGGGACCAGTGAAAGAGATACCCTGCTGCCACATTTCCATAGGATCATAGAATCATTTAGGTTGGAAAAGCCCTCCAAGATCAAAGAGTCTAACCATTAACCCAGCACTCTCAAATCCACCACTAACCCATGCCCCTAAGTGCCACATCAACACAGATTTTAAACCCCTCCAGGTACGGGGACTCCACCACTGCCCTGGGCAGCCTGTGTCAGTGCTTGATGACCCTTTCCATGAAGAAGTTTTTCCCTAATATCCAACTTAAACCTTCCCTGGCACAGTGTGAGGCCATTTCCTCTCTTCCTGTCCCTTGTTCCCTGACCAACTCCCTGCCAGCTGCCCCTTCCTGTCTGGGAGTTGTGGAGAGCCAGAAGGTCCCCCCTGAGCCTCCTTTTCTCCAGGGTGAGCCACCCCAGCTCCCCCAGATGCTCCTGGTGCTCCAGACCCTTCCCCAGCTCTGTTCCCTTCCCTGGACATGCTCCAGCCCCACAATGTCTTTCTTCTTGTGAGGGGCCCAAAACTGACCCCAGGATTCAAGGTTTGGCCTCACCAGTGCCCAGCACAGGGGGACAGCCCTGGCCCTGCTGGCCACACTGCTGCTGGTACAGGCCATGTGTCATTTGCCTTCTTGTCCACCTGGGCTCATGTTCAGCCACTGCCCACCAATAGGGGAGGTTAAAGAAGAAAATCTCACTGAAAGGTGCTGGAAACCTCATTTGTTCTTCCTCTTTGGGCTATGTGTAAACAAGAACTGAGAGGAGACCCAAGCTCACAACACAACAAGCTGTTCAAGGGCTCTGCAAAGCGATACCCTTCTCCAGGTCAACCATGATTTCTGGGATAGAAAGAAATGACACGTACAGATAAAGATGACAGCACATGCCTTCCAGCCTCGCCAGTGCCACCATATGGAAAGACAGAGCCCAAACACAGATCATGAAATGGACACCCTGCACTTACCACCACAGACACAGCTCTGAACAATTTTTCAGCCATGACCTTACCTTGGATTTTTTTGACAGACTTTAAATAATGGCAACATATGTGAATCCCAGCTTGAAGGTCAGAGCAAAACCCTCAACAGAGGCTCCTCTTGCATTTTCAGCATTTTCTGTCGTGGTTTCTGCCCTCCAGCTACTCCCAGCTTCCCTCCATGGAAGCTGCTGGTGAGTTATTTTCAGGACAGATGCCCAACACTTACCAGGTCAGGAGAGGAGATTCTCTTACTAAAACTCCTATGCATTTTATGTTTACCTACAAGATAAGCCAGGCTTTAAGATGAAGAGGCAATCTGAGCCTGCTGTTTTCTCTGCTGGGTGAGGGTCAGGGCTGTCTCTGAGCCAGTGAAACTGGCTCACCCCCACACCCCCTTTATCTTTGCCATCCCTAACAAGGTACCACTTGGCGTTCTTGTTTGCTGACCAAGATTGACACTAAGTATTCAGCAAGCAGAAAATTTCATCTCGGATCAGGATCAAAACCTCCAAAGCCTGTAACAAGTAGGGGCACCAAAATGCAGTTCCATCTGTGTGATACATGCAAGAAAACTGGCAAAAGTTACATGGAGACTGCTCTGGTGAGAGCAAACCAGGGCTTGTCCAGGTTATCAGGCTTTCCCAAGGGAGAAATTCACCCTTGACCAGAGAATTGTCACACAGAGATAGGCAGTTGGGTGACTGTCCTGAGGGTCTCAAGCACTGAGCAGGAAGACTCTCTGGCCAAAGACCTGCTCCAGGCCACCCTGGCACAGCTGCAGCTGCTGTGCTGGTACAGCTTTGCCTCTCACTAACCCATTCCAACCATCATGCGAGTGAGCACTTGTATCTTTCTCCACATACGAGCTCGTAGCAGCTTCCAGCTGTACCTTCCACATGGAGGAGTTTTATTCTGCATTCAAATGACTGCTGGGTGTTTGGTGGGGTTGGAGCTCAGCACCTCTGATCAAGGCAGGTTTTCTAGTTAATTAATGATCCTCCTTTTAGAGATTTGGTAGCAAACAACCGCTCATTCAGATCAGGAGGCAGCTGCTCATGTTCCACATATAGTGCTCACTTCTGAGTAAGAACAACGGGTTTATACTTGGATTTGATTCATCTCCCCTGCCCCGCCATGAGGCATTGTATAATGATGCAGAGTTTAAGAATAAAGCAATCTGTTCCCAGCACCTTCCTCTACTTTCCCTTCAAGTCTTTAATCAGTGACTGGCAGCACATGGAATACTCAGGCATGGAGAAGAGCTGCTCTAAACGTGCTCAGCCCTCTCCCTTACTGGGAGAGAAGATGTTACTGGGGAAGAGGAGTGATGGACAGGAAAGGGGAAAGCTAAACTGGAGGATAGTTTGAATTTAAAAAAATTTTAAAAGTAAATTTAAAATTACTGAAGTTTCCAGAGATCACAACCTTGATGCAAAGGCTTCACCAAGCAGATCCCTTCCTTCACTCCATCCTGAGCACACACACCTTATCCTCAGAAGCTTTAACATACAAACACCACCTCACAGCCAAGTTCAGGGCAGGCACCAAATCTCTGCAGGGAAACCAACAGAATCCACCCACCAGGGCAATTTTTCCCCCATGCAAAGCAGGCTCTCTGTGAACACAAACTGAAAATATCAGTGCCTGATGCTCTTCTCCAAGCTTGACAAGCATTTCCCCTCCTCTCCTGCCAGAAGGGCCTCAGGCTCCTCTCCATGCCCTGCAAAACCCCAAACATCCACGGTTTGCAAAGGGCAAAGTGATCCAGTGCCATCAGAGAGCCGCTTTCACAACCACAGCACTGACTTGCCACCAACAGATGTCAGGAGGCATCCTGGGAAGAACAGGGAACATTGTTTTCCACTCCCAAAAACATTTTCCCTTCCATTTGCTCACTTACTGGCACTTAGTGTGTTTTTATCCTCTGATCAGTGCTCCACAGCCCAGGCTGGTAGGAAAAACTACTACTGGGGGCTTCTCCATATTATAAAACATAGCAATTTCCAGGCCAAGTAAGTGCCTTTCAATATCCAAAACCTTCACACACACACAGACAATCAATCATGCCGCTTGACAACAACCAATGCTTTGGAGTTTAAGACAGAATAAACAGGTCAGTTCATTATTTAAATAGGTCAGATCACGGAGTCCAAGCAACTCGTTTCAACCATTTCCTCCCATTGATCTAACAAAGCAGGTACTTACCCAGAGATGAGAGAGCCGGGCCAACCACGCAGGCGAGGCACCAAAATCCATCGTGGGGCAGTGGACAGAAGAGAAAGGAGAAGAGACACTGGTTAATAGGCAGTTCCAGCTAAACACGAAAAACCCATGCACCCACCAGGAAAACCCCTTGAGCCACAAAGCCAAGTGTTCACACTTGTACCCGCATGAGAAAGGCAACAGAGCAAACTTCAGTGTCTGACTATTCCCAGAACTGAAGATGGAACCGGATGTTCACGTTCAGCCACTTCTTAGAAATGTAAACACCAATGAGGAAGGAAAAAAAAAACCCCAAAACATCAGCTCGGCATTACCTAACGCTGATAACACAGCGAGCAGTGACGCAGGCACTCCATGCCTGCCAGCCTCCACTGAGTACAGCGTCCACTGAGTACAGCCTCCCGTGAGTACAGCCGCCTCCCGTGGCGGCCCCAGGGCACGGGCCAGGCACTGCCGAGCTCCGGGCAGAACCGGGCAGGAGGAGCAGCGAGCTCCGTGGAGGCTGCAGGTTGGTGCCGTGCGCTTCTGCGCCCGTCCAGCTCCTCCGGACTTACATAACTTCTCGTGCAAACTTCTGGAGGGCGGGACACATCCCAGCGCCGCCGGCCCCGGCTCCACAGGGCTCGAAGTGAGCCCTCTAGTGGTCTTCAAAAACTCCACAAAACACCCAGAGCCTTAATTTAATTAACTCTCTGCCAGAGGCCTTTAAACCCTAATCCTCTCAACAAAAGGATCATTAACTAAATGAAGAGTTTCAAGAGAGCAACGTTGCTCCCAGCTGCAGCAAGGCTGTCTGCGTGCTCCGGTGGGCACACGCCAGGACCCGAAATCCAGCCAGATCCTCAGCCTGTACCACAGCCCCATTGAGGGTCCAGGGATCTGCCTCACACAAGCACACAGTCAAGCACTTGTGGCCCAAGTCTGGCATGATGCTGGACTCAACAGTCACCCTGCCGCACCAGAGAATCACAGAATCACGGAATGGTTTGTGTTGGAAGGGACCTTAAAGCTCATCTCATTCCAACCCACTGCTGTGGGCAGGGACACCTTCCACTAGACCACGTGGAGAGATGGGCACAAGCCCATACCCATCCTTTGGGAGGCATCATGATGCCGACAGTCCTGGTGCCATCATCTCCATCAAGACTGAAAACCCAAATTACTGAACCAGGAGAGGAGCTGGAGCACCATTTGTTTTTTAAGTGTTTTTATGCAGCCTGGATGCAGGTGGAGAGCAGCTCTCCTTTCAAGAGGCAGCCTCAGTCCCTCAGCTGAAGGCTGGGAAAACATCTCCATCTTGCACAGCCCTGACAGCATGAACAGCAGAAAGGGCTCTTCTCACTGAGGAGCTAGGGTGTACCTTGGCAGAAGAATTCACAGCACACAGGGTGTAGTCAGGGGAAAGCCCTCACAAACAAAGGTTCCCAGCCCACACACTTCACTCCGATGTGACAGGGACGGAGATCTTGCCCTTTGCAAGTGGCTCTCTTGGAAAGTCACCTCCAGCTTCAGAGCCACACAGAAAATCCAGAGCAGCTGTGAGGAGCACATCCATGAGACAGCTCATTAGTGTGGTAACCAGCAGGAGCGCAGGTAATTACAGGGTAGGGATCGTTCCCTCTGGGTTTGGATGCCAGCAGCAGCCTCAGCAGGGCCGTGTTGCCCCATGGGACAGGCATTCCTCAAAATGGTGCCCGCAGCCAATGTCACCTCTCCCCATGGTGAGTGGAATCCTGGCTGGGGCTCTGAATGGTCTACAGAGCCTCAGGCTCCAAGTGTGAGAACCCAAAATGAGGAAGAATTCAGGTGTTGCTTGCAGAAAAAGCTTCTCTGCTAGCAGCAGAACTGCACAGGTCTGGAGATGCTACTGCAGCTCACCTACAGGCACTGGTCCCCTCATTTTGGTGCTGTGTGTGAACACCCCAGTCTCCAAAGCAGCTTCTGAGGCTCAAATTGAGCAGCTCACCAGGACACTAGTGGCTGCTGGTGGGGCAGAGTCATACACCAGAGGCTGCCACAACCTAGGCAGGGTTTTTGGGATGGCTGGGAGATGCTTTAGTGTGCTATCTCTTCTCAGCCTTCCCTGGGACCTCAGCCCTCTAGGGTGTCAGCTGGTCACAGACCCTCCATTTTTGGGACTGGATGCTGGACAGCATTCACAGAGGTTTCCATTTTCAGCCTTTGCCCATGTCTCCTCCCTGCATCTCCTCGGGATGTGCCTTCAGGATAGAGCTGACATGTCAATACCTCCTTGCCCAAAGATGCAGGAACAACTGCTCCCAGACCTAATGAGGCTGTCCTGCTCTGACCCAGGGCAGTTTTCAGCATACACACAATAAGCAGTCCTCTCCATGCAGTCGCCTCGTCGGAAAATCCCAAGAGCTCCCATCTCCCCGGCCCAGGAAAGAGCACAGATGGTCACAGAGATTAAAACATACAGAGAATTAACCACCCCATGCAAATGAGCTGCTTCATCCAGCCCAGCACTGCCAGGTGGTTTGAGGTCCAGCACTTGGATGTTATCATCATGGTTTGCTGAGCTCCAATAACAGCCTCGTATTGACCAGGACTGGGCCAGTAAACTGAGCAGGATGAAGACAGTTTGTAGACGAGGCAAGATGTGAACTGCCAGAGCCAGGCTGCTGCAGGAAACACATTCACCTCCTGCTACAGCAGAAGAAAAAGCGGCAGCGTCAGAATCAAGCCTAGTCAGCAGCACAGATCAATTCTGCACTCTGATATCTTGTGTGTACCCACTGAAAAGCAGCTCAGATGGAGCAAGCAGTGCTGCAACCACAGCGTGAGCCATCTGCGACTCCGGATGCTGCTCGCACAGCACCAGGCACGCATGGGGTGGCAGAAGAAAACCCACACTGGCTCCTGCTGCCTTTCCTAGAAGGCTGAAGTCTTGGCACCCAGGTGAGGCATGGGATCTGTCAGCACAGCACATTGGGATGGGGCCACATAACCTTCCCGAGAAAGGCAGTGTTTCTCCAGGATACTTCCCAGGGAGGAGCTGCACCTCAAACCCATCAGCAATAGGTTTAAGTCTTATTTCATTTTTACTCCAAACCACAGAAAAAATCCCAACAGGAGTGGATATCTTGCTCAGCCACTGCCCAGCTGCCAATGGATCCCCAGAGCCAGGTTTTAGGCCATGCCATGATACAGATGACCGTGTTTGCTATTAAAAGCCTCCACTCTGCACCCGAGGAAATCCTCAAATAGTACTGACCCCATCTGCCAGCCTGTGAGCCTCTGAACAGCCACAGATTGGCCGAGGCCAATCCCAGCCATACGGGAGAGGTTCACCTCCACGTCAGACACGGCACCTCCAGCACAACATCAACACAGATGCACAAAGTCACGTTACAGCTCAACATGGCTCTGTGACAGGTTAACATCTGCCCTCCCTCACTCCCAAACTCAGCATTGAAGTTCACCTGGGTGCAGGGAGGCAACTCATGCTGTCCTGTCCGATACATACCCTCAGCACAGAGGAAGGGCTCCCCTCAAGTTTTGAAGTGCCCACAAACAGCTTACCCCATCTCCAAGGGGTTTTGGAGAGTGGATATAGAAATACAAGCCCTTGGATGGCTGCTACTATCCAGTGAGCACCTAAACCATCGCGGCAGTCAGAGGCATCATGTCACGGAGGTCACGTACAGCATGATACACAGCTGCCCTAACACCTGATGATGCTTCGAGGCACCAGTCCACCCCACTACCCCACACAAAGCTGAGGTCAGTGCCGGCACCGCATTCTCCAGGCCCTAAGGCAACTCAGTTTCCCCATAGCTGCCCTGCACTGCTTTGTTAGCAACACCCACCAGATTGCTGTAATGCCACTGCACTCAACTCCAAAGGCTCCCAGCACACGCCAAGCCTCACATCCCCTCCTTAAATTCAGCTCGGGTCAACTGTGGCCAGGTATAATTATCTACATGAAAGGCATTTGAAGCCGCCTCTAATAAGAGGATGTATTCATGCTGTCAGGCTGGGGTTCCTCCTCCTGTTTTGCTGCTCTCCAGGGCTCAAAAACTTGCCTCACATTAAGTGGACCAGCAAGAACTTCACCTCATTCCTTGTTTCCAAATCTAGCTTTCCCAGAAATGGGAGAAAAAGTCAGGTTTCTCAGTCATCTATCCACAAACAGAAGTGGAGAACATTTTAACAGGACTTGCTCATTTAACTGAATAGCACATGAGGGCTTTATTTGCGTTGGCAAAAGGCTTTGGGTGAGCAAATGGAGGAGCAAGGGCAGGTCTCATGCCCCAAAACACTTTTCAGGGGTCAGGAAACATGTCAACATCGAGCCCGTGGCCTTACACAAGCCGGGATGGGCTTGGGGTGGGTCCCACAGCCTTAGCATCCTCCCAGGGGACTTCCCAGCTGCCCCAAATCACCAGGAAGTCACCACCAGCCTGGGAGACACAGCACAAGACACCCCAAGTTCCCTTCAAGCCTATTCTCCTAAATGTGCCAATGAGCGGCAGCTTTGGAGCCTTCACGGAGCCTCAGGGTCCAGCTCGAGGGGGCTCAGACAACACAAAGCTGTTCCGACACAGCATTTCTGTCCCAACACAGATCCCGAGCCAGGAGCCCAGATGGTGGTTGTGTGAGCCCTGCCTACAGTGCCCCATCCTCATCTGGTAGTCCAGGATTTTCTCGGGGAGCACCAGGAAGGGACTAGACACAAACCATACTAATTGGATAGACAGAGAGTCCTGCAGCCCCACAAAGCTGCGAGCAGCTGCTCAGAACCTCTTGTGAACCACAAAAATAGTTTCATCTATGGAGCATGGAATAAACACCACAAACAGCCTTTTCGTCCCTCTGTGCAAAGTGCATTTTCCCCCAATGCAGTCCCAAAACAAAATCCAGCCCCACAGATCAAACCAGGAAATTTAGCAAACTCTGAGCACAAACAATAGCAGGAAGATTTTCCAGACCTTCAAGCTTGTTTGGCAAGTCCCAGATTATGTAAAGCACTGCTTTGCCATTGTCGGGGAAGCTGTGCCCGGTGGCAGAGCCAGCTGGCACCACACTGCCCACCCAGCACTGTCTGTACCCAGCAAAGGCAGCAGGGCTTGTGCAACACCACAAACTCCTTCCCAGGCACTTCCACTGCAGCAGCCACTGCCTTTCATTTTACATCTCATTGTTATGTGATTAATCATCTTCCCAGGGTGCCAGTTTGTTTTCCAGCCCATCCTACCCAGGTGTTTGGTGCCCTGGATGAAGAGTCTCCTTTCTGTCTACAGGGAGGCTTTACCACGGCTATGCCCAGCAGTGAAGGAGCCCTTCACTGGCTAAAGTGATAAAGGCTATATAAATAAAGGCTAAAGTAATCCGTGGCTTTTCTGCCAGTTGGGCCATGCCAGAGGGCTGAAGCGCTTATCATTGTACACACATCCTCTGGGAAAATAATACAAGAGCCTGAACTCATTCCACATTCAGCGCCCAGCTGTCAGCACCCCTGAGGCAGGCTGGATGGTAGCCAGCATCCCTAGCACCCGGCTCCATACATGATCCGTGTCCCCTGGCAATGGCCCCGCACATGGTCCCAGTGCATTTACCTAATTAAGACTTAATGAAGTGGGGAGATCTATTGTGGGCCCGGCAAGGGAGCAGATGTGCCCTCTGAACCCGGCCCAGCCAAGGAAAGCGCACTGCTGTCTCCAGGGTGAATCAGCAGGAAAAACTCAGGCCGGGATGCTCAGCCCTGCAAATTGCAGACCCCGCTGCTTTCTCAGAGCGGGGACAGGAAATGCTCTGGTCATCAGCAGCCTCTAGTGGGGAGAGGTGGGCAGCCAGGGTGGCTGCTTCGGCTGGACCCCAGAGCCCCAGCCAGCCCACCCTGGCTGTCCCCAGCAGCCCCAGCCCACACAGGCAGTCCCCACCAGCTCAGAAGGGGATGGCATGACAAAGTCCCAATGTCACGGCACAAGGGACCTGAACCATCACAGCCTCATTGGGATAGCCGCTGGGTGAGACTGCTCATCCCCTGCGTGCTGGTCCCAGGCTAAACAGGGACAACTGACTGCAGCCCCTCCAAATGAATCCCAACTCAGACCTCACACAAACCAATGCATGAAGCAAAACTCATGAAAAGGACAACCGAGACATCCCCCTCCTTCCTGGGCAGCTCATTGAGAGAGACCTCCAGGTAAGTGGGCAAGCGCTCCCACTTCCCAAATCACACTTCAGCTCCCACACCTCCAACCACAGCATCCAGCGTGGCCAAGAGCCAATTACGACCCCAAAATTCAAGCCACCACGGCCTCGAGCCTCTTCCTGCACCTGGGAACACAAAGGTGAAGCACTGCTCAGCAGACACAGGACGATTCCTGCCCTCCGGGTCAGGGACCACCTGCAGCCTGCCCTGCCCTGCGGGGAATAGCTGGGGAGGGAGCTCAGAAAAACCACGCTATATATTAAATCAGTAACATAAGTTCAGAGTGCCCTGCTCGGGGATGTTTTGCCTTCGCTCCGAGAGATACTCTCCTCCCCGTTGGCTCCGAAAGGACCGTGCCAGCCCGGGGGGACGCGCGGTGCGGAGCGATGCGGCTGCAGGCAATTCCAGCAGTTGCCAGGCTGCGCGCCGGGAAGACGGAGCCTTATCCCAGCAGCACCGCTGCAGATGAGAAGGCACTTTCTCTCCTCAGCAGGTTTCAAACCCTCTCGGGAAGGCCTGAAGTTTCTCCTCAGCGTGAGGAAAGGTGAAGGGATGGGAGAGCCCCATAACCACAGACAGGTTGAGCACCATCACGGGAAGCAGACTGATGCACAGAGCAACTTTTTGCTGCTGCTGACTCGCCGTTACCATCACCACAGGCAGAAGCGGCGTGTGCCCCACTTTGCGAGAGAAACTGCGGGGCTGCCAGCACCATGAGCTGGAGGAGACCCAAGTCTACACGGGCCCCAGAACTGGGAGAGGACCTGTACTCCTGGGGGATGCAAATTGCTCCACAAGTTTCAGCTGCCTCCTCTCAGAGACAGGCACGGTTCAGCTGCATCACCACAGGCACAGAGAGCATACATGAGCAGGGCAATGGCTCAGAGGAAGGATTAAGCCCAACATGGAACTTCGGTCCCATGTCATGCCAACTCCTGTTCAAATTACTCCCATGGACTAACCCGGTTACTCTGGCAGAAAGAGGACACAGAAGGGACCTGACTCCAGCTCTCTCCTGCAGCTACATCTGGGCCTTCGCTAAGCCTTAGGAGGTGAGCAACCCAGGGATGGGGAACGTTCTGGGATACACCTTGCAAGAACCCCAGGATGACTTCTCTCACATGACGCAGCAGAGATTCCCTGCACCATCAGCCTTCACCATGCCGGCCGTTGCTCCGGGTCGGCTGGTGCCGCTGCCGGGCGGTGGCAGAGCACGGGGCACAGATGTGACAGTGCCGGGGGCCGACGGTGTACCCCAAACCTCAGCCCTGCGCACCTCGCACAGCCTGACCTCATGCAGGGCACGAGTGACCGACATCAGCCCCAACTGGGCCCGGCCCCTGGCTCAGCCCCACCACGGCTCCTCCTGCTCACACAAACAGCAGAGCAAATGTTGGTTTTCCCCATGCGGGAGCCTCGGCGTAAGTCAATCCTCGGGCGTGGAGGCGGCTGCCGGCAGCGCCGAGCCAAGGCACACCCCTCCATTGCAACACAGCCCTAAAGATAGTCACTGTCCCCCTCTGTTCCCTGCCACCCCGCCAGCCGCTCGGACCCTGCCAGGGAGCGGGGAAGGCAGACGCCACCGGCACAGCCAATGGCACGGACTAACGAGCAGGTCACCAGCCCCTCGTTCCACCACGACCGCAGGACGGCGAAATTCAGGAAAGGAAGAGATTGCAGGAACAGCCAGGCACGCCGCACACGCCTCTGGTTGCAACATAGCGCAAAGCGTGGCCGTCGAGGAGGGGACGTGAAGACACGGACCCTCCCACGGGCGTGGGGAAGTCGATGAGCGGTTTCAGCGCGGTCCCGACCGGCGCCGGGACAGGGATCGACAGCAGGAGCAGCCCCCTCCGCCCCGCAGCTCTGCCACTGCCGCCGGCTTTGGCAACCGTCCCGGGGGGCGCAGACGGGGTCTGGGCGAGAGAGGAGAGATCGCAGCCGTCCCGAAGCCACAGGCTGAGCTGCTGCGCCTCGGGCATAGCCCCAGCAACACCGACTGCTCCAAGAACCAGAGCTGGACACAAACGCCAAAGCCGGAGATGCCAGCTCCCAGGAAGAGACACCAAGTGCTGCTGCCGTGACTGTGGGGTGCAGGGGGGACCCCACTCCTCGAGGCTGCATCTGCCTTTTTCCCTCCACTGCATCAGTGGAAACAACACTACGGGGGGAAACATCCGAGTCCCAGGGTTGGCACTCCCCGTGGGGCAGGGCCCCATCCACCTCCTGAGCGTGAACCCACTGTGGGCCTCCCCAGAGCACCCCAGTCCTCCCACCCACATCCTCCCCCTCAGCCCCACTCAGAGACCCTATGACAGCCCTAGTGCACCCCATTCCCCCCACACCCAGCCTGATCCTACTGGGGATCCCCCCACTCCGGAGCACCTCACTTCCCTTCTGCCCCATATGCTTCGTGACAGCACTGCAGGTGCCTCCCTGGTCTCCCCTAGCCCCTGAACATCCCCTATTTCTCCACACCCTCCGGCTCCACACCTTAGCCGCTGTAGGTCCCCCATACCTAGACTGACACCCACACACCCCTAAAATCCTGAGCATCCTAAAACACCTCATAGCCAGCTTGACCTCTACGGGTGCCGCTGGCTCCCGCAATCCCAGGTCACCCCACACCCAGTCTGACCCCACTGGAGACCCTCCGCTTCACAGTACCCCATGTCCCCTGGTAACCCCCCCACTCCGTAACCATAAACAGACTGAGCCCCCATATGCCCCCACAGCACCACAACGCCTCCTATGACCCCACACCCAATGACCACACTGAACCACCACGTGCCCCTTTAGTGAGCCCGAAATCGTCCAAAACTTGCCTGACCCCTACATCCCTCCCGAGCACCCCAGAATGCCCATAGCCCCCCGTACCCCATAACCT
>VZRN01000759.1:813808-878608 GCA_013397935.1 Dasyornis broadbenti | reverse complement strand
AAACTGCTGCAGCGTGGGGTCTCCCATCCACTGATTACAGACCTCTGAGTTGGTTGCTCCATTTCAGGAGCAAGGCTTTTCTCTTCTTTGCTGAACCACAGTCTCTCTCAGGCATCAGCATGGGTCACTTAATTCAGTCTGTAAATGCCTGTTTCTCCATCGAGACCCCCGCTGGGCTATGGCCTCCTCCAGGCACCCACCCACTCTGGCGTAGGCTGCGTGTGGATTTTAACATTCCCCATGGACTCCATGGACTGCAGGGGGACATCCCGCTCCACCATGGTCCTCACTACGGCCCGCAGAAGATTCTTGGCTCTGGTATTTGAAGCTTCCCCTCCCTCACCTTCTCCACTGACCTTGGTGTCTGCATTGTTGTTGTTTCCCCTCACATATTTCCACCACCTCCTCCTCCAACCAAAAGAAGTCCGTGCCCCCCCCACCTTCATCTCTTCTTAAATCTGTTTTCACAATGGCGTATCCAACATCTCTAATTGGCCCAGCCTTGGCCAGCAGCATGTCCATCATTTTCAGAGCCATCAGGGATTGGCTCTGCTGGACATGGTGAAGGTTTTGAGAAGCTGCACACAGGAGCCATTTTGTGGGTACTCCCTCCACTAGCAAAAACTGGGCCAAGTAAAACCAGCACACCTTTTAAGTATGGAAAAAGTCTTCCTGGTGCCTTCTCCAAGCTGAACAACTCCAACCCTCTTAGCCCTTCTGCACAAGAGAGGTGTTGCAGCCCTTTGATCATCTTTGTGGCCTCCTCTGGACCTGATCCAGCAGGTCCCTATCCTTCCCATGCTGGGACCCCAGGGCAGGATGCAGTACCCTTCTGGAGTCTCACCAGACCGGAGCAGATGGGCAGGATCTGCTCCTTTGTTGAACCAGTAACCACCTTTGCTTATGATTTTCTGAATGGACAATCCTTTGTGTTCTAAAGCACTGCTTATCCATGCTCCAAGAGGATCAACACTGGATGTCCCTCTGCTTCCGAGCAGAGGGCCATAAGCCAAAAATAAAAATTTTAAAACCTCCCTGATGTAATAGAAAAGTGCCAAAATTAGGGTTTCTTGGTGGGTTTTTTTTTGGTTTTTTTTTTTTTTTTTAATTTCCAAATAATTTTGAACAAATCATCCCAGAAAGGATTACTCAGCTGTAGCTGTTTGTTAAAAATTATGGCAACCCTTTCTAGTTAATGTTATTACTTTCTGTGACTGACACAGCCCAGTGGAGTGACTCTCCTGTGGTTTATACATGGTGCAGCAGCCTCCTCCAGAAGCCCTAAACAGCACTAACACACACTCCTAAACTGAGAAGAAATGAACCACACCCTGACACCAAGCATTCGGGCAGGCTAAAGCCAAGACTGGATTCAGGCAAATATGTTCCTGTTGTATTTTGTATTCCAGTTAACATTTCTGATTTTACCAATCTCATTATGCAAGCGCAAGTGTTACACCAGAGGTCACACACTTATTTATAGTTTAACAGTTAAAGCGATGCTTGTGCGAAATAAATTTGTGCAGTTCCATTGTGAAAATTCTATGTTCAATAGGTGTCATCAAATGCTATTGCCCAGACTGGTTTAATAGCATGTTCAGCTGTAGAACAAAACATGCAAGGGCAGCAGTTCATGAGCCTTTCCTACTCTGGGGGTACATGTAATGTTTCTGCCCTTAGAAAACTCATATATACACACACACTCTCACTGAATTTCTTCATTGACTGAAAAAAGTTCTCTGCATATTTCTGGTAACTGTTCTGCAAAGCACTCTGAACATTATGCAATTTAAGGCCTTATGAGCACCCAAATGTATGATGGTTTTTCTAAAACAAAATTGCTGCACACACTCAGAAGATGCAAAAAGATTGTTGAAAAGCTAGCAGCATATGACAATAAAAATGCAATTATGTCTGTGAAACTGCATGTGACTCACACAACAGAGTGTTACACAACAACACTAGAGATATGTTACATAGATAGTTAGAATTTAATTTGGGGGTATAACAGATTCCTGAGTCCATAACAGTCACTCCAGCAAGCATTCCATTTAGGTGCATCCACAATAAAGCCTTTCCTATTTTGGAATGAGATAGTGATCACAAAAGAGACAAGCTCTAGTGTAGTATATGAATAGAAAGGCCAAGGTTTCTTCCTAGAAAATGTAGAACTACTAAAGCAAGCTGGGGTTTTGTAAAGTTTAGGCTTCACAATTCTGCCTCTTGATTATCTTGCAATAAATGTCCCATTTATTTGAACTTTTTGGGGTTTTCTTTTGATATATTAGTTAGGTGCACAACATAGTTTGACCTATAATTCTCAGCTCAGCAGCCAGGCATATCTCACACAGCCAGTGCTCCTCACGTTTAGCTCTGGCTGTAGAACAACAGCCAGTTCTAGTGTATGAGGCAGTGAAAGCACTGTGGATAAAAATCTGGTCTCAAGGCAGCGAGCGTCATGGCTTCAGATAAACAGACATCATACCATATATCATGTAATTGTATTCCTGTTGTGAGGAACAAACTAAAAGTATCTCAATGAACTATAGAGGCAATTAACTGCTATCCTATAAAGTTTTAAGAGAACACTGTCTTTTCCCAAATCCATCACAGCAATGATTCTTCTTCTGTTCTCAGCTTTGTAGAATGACTGTAAAAATCTACAGGAAATCACTGACTTTGATACAGAAGACAGACTGAGGGCCATGACTGAAGTAGAGATTTCTCTTTATTAAATTCATATCTGCACCAATTTACACAACTATCCAAAGTATCCCTTCAGTTCAGCTTTTGCTTTCCTGGTGTGAGAGGCTACCAAAAGAAAGGATGGGAAAAAATCAACCTTGGCAGTAAGAACAGAAAAAAGCCAGAGCAACCCATCAGATCACATTTCTGTCAGTCCTAACAGTCAAGCTGAAAAGCCCCTCAGCTTGTCAACCCCCCATCCTACAATGCAGAGGCACAGGTTTAGGTGGTGACTGACTATTCTGTCCCAGGCAAGCGGAGCCTGAACTGCCCCTGCTCACCAGCAGTCTCTGACAGACACCTGCCCTGCTGGGACCAAGAACAGCCCAACCCAAAGAGAAGCCACAGAGCAGTAACTGAGAATTCCCACCATTGCAAGTGTCACCCCAGGGTCACCCCATTCAAAACTGTAGGATTCAAAGCTGAGACTGAAGTGTACTGCTCCCAAAAGTTAATAGACAGGCATGGCAGGATAGTGGTGAACACTAGTAGCCTTTTTCAAAATGGAGTTCAAATCTTTGGGAAGGCAAAACTTGTTTGCAGGGAAGTGACTGCTTTGCCATGTTTCTAACAGTAGCGGCAAGCAAGCAGCAGAGGAAAAGCAGAGGAAGGTAATCTCCTGGGATAGTTATGGGCAGCCAACCCCACATACACTTTTCTGCTCCCAGAATTGTATCTAGCGAAAAATACTCCACAGCCACCATGACTGTAACATGCCCTGAAGCTCCTCAGACCTCAGCCAACCTACTCAAAGAATTTCCAATTGTGACACACTTCTGTGTCTGTATTTCTGTACTCCATTTTCCTCATTCTTGTGCCACAAGACACATCTCAGCCTGTCCTGTTGAAAGGTCCCCAGGCATCTGCAGGCAGCTGACACTTATTGCAGCTGCAGCGTCTCTCAGGGAAGCCATATGAGCTTCTTCCTTGGAAAATGGCTGCTCACTGGGTCAAGAACAGTTCTGCTTCTGTTGCTGCAAGGCTTTCAGAAACCTTTGCAGAAGCTGCAGTAATTCAGAATTCAGTTGATACAGCTGGCAGGAAGAGAAGGGAATGCAGTGATCCAGTCTCCAACTGGATCAAATGTATTATAGACAATTACATTTATTTATAACAATGGTACACCATAAGCTTTGAAAAACAGAAAAATTGTGTTACAACCTTTCTCTCAGTCTCGTCCTGCCAAGCTGGGTACCTCCCAGTTTCTTTAATCACAGGAAATCCAGCTACTTCATACACAACCCTTTCTGTTTCTCTCCTGTTCTATCAAGTCTGTATCTAGAACCCTTTCATTCTTTTCTCTCTATGTTCATTTTCCACTAAACATTATTCTTCTGTATATTTGTAATACCTAGTGAATTAAGTAATTTATATTTAAATGGACGCACAGTGTGTTTGCTATAAGAAACGCTCCCTAGACCAATGTATGGCAGACAACTCTCACACTTCCAGTAGGTTGCAAGGTAATGATTTTGTAGGTATTGACTCTAGAACAGGTTGCCTATTGCTTACATATGCATGTTCTTCTATTAATTATGATGGTACAGCCAAATGATAACATGGCCACTCTATTCCTCACTGATACTGCCAAAGGAATGCAGCTGGGGCATGATGTTAGCCGTGGGGTACAAAATTAGTTATACCATCCATCACTTCTGGAGGGGTAAGAGAAATAGTACTTAAAATCTTAATTTTGGGGGCTTTTTATAACACTGAAAGGACGACTATCGAGAGATGAGATAAAACACCTCAGTCATAAGGAATTAATGATACATGAAACTATCCTTTTGCTCTCTAAGGGATCTTGTAAGCCAGGAGTATCAAACAAAGGTCAGAAATCGGAAAGCTACAAAAATAGAGCAGTTGGGGATAGGAAAAAAAAAGCACACAAAAATGTCACTACCATATCTTTGTTAAAACCCGACACCCAAGTATCTAATTGCAAGTGTAACACCTGAGTGCCAGTCTCCTTTGATCCACGCTTTGCTATCTGGAGCTGAGCAAGCCATCACTTCACTGAGATTCCTTTCTTGCCAATAAAACACCTTGAAAGCAAGGAAGTTGTGCATATTGACTAGAAACTCCTCATGTGTTTTCGTATTTCCCACTTTGTATCCACCAGGCACGTTTCACACGCAGCAGGAGTCACAAAACAATGTATGTACATCTGAAAATTCTTCATACATTTCACCCTTTGGGAGAACAGCCACCATTTTCTGATGCATGTAAATCTCATTTTATAGAGCAAATGTGTTATTAATGTAGTCCATGTATGTGGTCTGATCCTGGCACCCCAGGACTGCAGGCGACAAGCATGGTCCTGTGTTCAGGACTTCACTGTCTGACACGTGAGGGATTACTTGGCAGTCTGCTACAGTCAGCTAAATAAGCCTTACATTAATGTATGCCTTAATTTTACCTTCTAATAACAGGAAGAAAATTAATGGGGCTATAGGTCAGACGAACTACAGCCAGATACCCTGAATTTTCCCTGATATCTACTGAATACGAGAAATGGCAGATATATAGCAGCTGTAAGAGCCACTTGCTAATAATGAAGTATTTATGATTTCATCTCATTGCCAATTTTATAATGCAGACTGAAGGAGGCAAAACATATTAATCTGATACACACAACTTTTGTTTGGAAAAATAAAATCTCTCTTTACAAGACCTGCATAGCCATCTAAAATACTGTTTACTTACCTCTACAGTTCTGTTTAATATGTATTTGGGACGAGAAGATACCATTTAAATGCTCACTCTCAAGTGTGATTCTCTTCTCTCTATTACTTGAGGAAAACAGAAATTTTTGCACAGAATCAAAAAATGAAAGAAGGTCATGACATTCTAGTGGGCTTTTTTATGGTTTATGAAACCCTTCATTAAACTTTTAGAAGACACAGCCTTGAATGGCTCTGGGAGAAAGCAAAAACCTCAGAGTGCTTCTGGGGAACACCACCTGTAATTTATTCACTTAGAATGCTTTTTATGGTGCAGCTCAAGACAGATACATGACATGATTCCAACATCCACAAACACAAGGCATTAAGTAATTGAATCCATAACCAGAAGCTGGTAAATGGGTAGTCTTGTGAGTTATTCTGTAAGTGTGACATGGAGAATAGCTTGCTTCACAATCATTATTTTACTGTAGTGCAGAAATCACATAATGAGGACTTCATGCTGTTAGGATCCTAAGCCTTGATCGTTAGAACATTTCAGTCATATTTAAAAAATGATATATTGCAAGTAGATAGGAAGAAAAACAGTAATTGGAAGCTCAGCAGTGGGTTAAAGCCGCAATTTATTTACCATTTCCCTTGCATTAGATGAAACATTAACAGGAATATTAATAAAGATTCTGTATTGGGTTTGTCACATAGCAGCAACCTATCATCCTATTCTGCTGCCAAAAGCATGTCAGTATAGTTTTCTTAAGGCTGCAGAGAAATCTTGTCTAGCCTAAAATTACTGAAATATGTTAATTTTTATAGCTGCTTGAATTAGTACATGACCTTTAAAATAGAGGCAAAAACTATATATCCATCAGATGATATTGATTTCTTGGTTACACAAGGTGCATGCATTAAGGATATTGAATTACAAATTAAAATTCAGCACTGCTTTATTAAAAATCAGGTGTTGATGAAAAGCGATTCTCTTTACAAGATGCTTTTCTAATTTCCATTGTGGTTGCTGTCACCAACTGTAGTCATTAGTCCTGAGAAAAGCTGGGTTTATCTTTGATCATGCAGTTATAATCCAGAATTGTTTTGGGCTTTTTTGCATTACTTTGTCATTTAGTTAGGAATACTTGATTCTGTGATCTATGACATTAAAAAAACAAACCTGCCTTCCTTTAGCTGTTGCTCAGGTGCCCAGAAAAATCTCAGAAATGGAAAGGGGGAAAGTGGACCAAGGGGTAGCCTTTGACCTCTGCAAATGTGAGCAAGTTCTGTTATGGTAGCAGAACACCTCTAAGCAATTTTCACTTGTTTGCCAATTGATCTTCAAAGGCAGTACACTATTTCAGGGAAAAAAAAACAAAAATATTCCGCTTAAAAAATATCTCAAGTGAAATCATTCAGATTTTGCTGTGGTGATTTCACAAGATAGATACTTCATGGTTTTTATTATTATATTCTTGACATGAAATAATTATATAAAGTATTCATTTTAATAGTTCATATAGCAACTGGAAGACAAGTTCATAAAAATAATGTGTATATGACAATTAAGTATATAAAATCTCCTATAATTTTTAGCTATTCTCAGTTCATTTACTCAAAGGAGAAATGTACTATGAACAGCTTTTTATTTTTTACTTTTATGCATTTTTAAATATACAAGCACCCTGTTTTTAAATAAGTAATATAATTTAGGTCAGTCTCAGAACACTAACTTTTAAACACAAATTCAGCTGCTGTAGATAATGATTAGATGAAAAGTCAGGAAAAAATAAACAGCAGGACTTCTGATCTCAGGTTAGGAATGAGATGGAAGCAGCTTGCTTTGAAATTATTATTTTACTGCAGAGTGGAAATGGCATAATGAGAACTTCATGCTGCCAGAAGCTGTAACCCTTGATTGCTGGAATACAGCTGTCACATTAAAAATGACACATTGCCAGTAGAGTGGCATAGCTGCAGTAATCACAGACCTCACATCTGTGCTGCACTTGCCCAATTAAGGAGCTTCTTAGTGCAAGTCTAGGCCAAGGTTAATGAAATTATTTAATATGCTTTATTGCAGTAGGGTTGTTCAAATAAGTCAATGGAAAGGTACCTTAAGACTTATTATTCCAGTTGACAATAGAAAAAAATTGAAAAGCCAGAACCTATTGTTCTAACTGTCCTTATGAAACCATTGCAGAGAACTACAGGTAGTTTAACCACGTTGTTCAGTTATAGTTATAAAATCAAAGATAAATGATTAAATGAAACCAAAGAAAACAGTTTTCATCAGGACGCTGATTAGGAAAAACAAGCTTAAGTACATCTTCAATGCAGATCATATATCTACATGAAATTCTACATTTCTTTATGAAATCCTATTCCTGTGAGCATGAGCCAGGCAGTCTTCTTTGTATTTCAATGCTTTATCATACCCCTCCAAATAATAGCAAGCAGAAGTTGTATTTGCAAGCCTGGAACTACAAACAGGATTGTAGCTACCAACAGGAAGAACAACTGGCCACAGACTGAGCTATTCTGGTTCAAAACAAAATAAGAGCAAGTCCTTTCACTACTGGTGCCATCTACTCAACAAAACACTGCCTCATGTAGAAACTTCCACATTTCAGAAAGAGGAATAATGTGTTGAAATTCCACCAACCAGTATTTCCTTACTGTGAATATCTTCATTATCATGAATATAACAACTTTCAGCATTTGGGTAGGCTTGTCTGTCTTGATGGTGGTACAATCTTTAGCTCTGGGAATAAATACCTTATTGTGAAAACCTGGCCAGAATTCATTTGAAGATTTTTTTCCACTCTGAAGACTTCAGGAAGCCAAGCAAAACCCTAATTATACAATTCACAATGATCTAATAAGTGCTTTGATACTGCAAGTACTACAGAAAATCCTAGAGCAAGTCAGATTACACTGGATTAAACAGAGAACCTTTGTAGAGTCTCAGCTGGGTAGACAGCATCTTCATTTCAGTTATTCATTTGATTTGGTTGTTTGGTGGTTTGGTTTGGGTTTTTTCTTTTGCTTTGGTGTTTTTCCTTTGGGAGGTGAGGGGGTAGTCCCCTCTTTCTCAAGAAAAGAAAAAACTTCACTCCTGGGATTTAACCCCAGCCAGCAACAAAGCCCCACACAAGGATCATTCCCCCCATCCACAGTGGGACCAGGGAGAGAATAGGAAAAGGGAGAAAACCCATGGTTAGATAAGACAGTTTAACAGCCAAATCAAAAGCTGCCCATGCAGGCAAAGCAAAGCAAGGAATTCATTCCGTGCATCCCATGGGCAGGTGCTCAGCACCTCCAGGAGAGCAGGGCCGTGTGACACACAGAGGTGATTGGGAAAGCAAACGTCATCACTACCATCATCCCCCACCCTCCTCCTGTTCCTCAGCTTTATATGACCCTTGGGTCAGCTGGGGTCAGCTGTCCCAGCTGTGTCCCCTCCCAAACTCTTGTGCACCTCCAGTCTACTCCATCATGGGGTGAGGAACAGAAAAGGCCTTGGCTTTGTGCAAGCCCTGCCCAGCAGTAACAAAAACATCTCTGCATTATCAACACTGATTTCAGCACGAACACAAAACACGCCGTCACACTGGCTACTGTGAAGAAAATTGACTCAAACCCAGCGAAAGTCATAATATTCACTAATTAACATTTGGTGACAGAAGAAAGGGAAGAGTTATTAGGAAGATTCTGACTGAGTCCAACGGAGGCAAATTAAAAGTAAACAGTAATAAGGAGAGGAAGAATAAGGAATGTCACAGCTCAAAGAGAGGTCTGTACTATTATGGGCTCATAGTTTTGTGACTGGACAGGAACACAAGGGAAAGAAAACAATCCAGACACTGTGACAGGCAGTATGTTACCAGAGCTCTGGGTTGCCTGTTTCTTTTTGTTTGTGGTTTGTTTTTTTTGGTTTAGTTGGTTTTGCTTTTTTGTTGGGTTTTGCTGGTTTGTTTGGTTTTGCTTTTATTTATTTAAACCTTTGTATGACATATTTGAAACAGGTCAGGAAAACATGGAAGTCTCTCGAGAGTCAGTATTCTAGTTCTACCATGAGCCCTGCTAGAGGCAGTGGATGACGTGGTGCACCCATGCAGATTCATGCCTGCCAGACTGTCGTCTGGATGTGGGACATAAAAAGAAGGAAAAAATAAACAAAAAGAGAAATGCCACATGTGTCACATTGACAATCTTCAGCAATCAAAAACCATGAGTCAGACTCAAAAGTACCATAATATTAGCCTGATAAATTTGAGTCTTGAAGTAACAAAATGACAAATCTGATTAATTTTATTTTGCTACATGTTTTGAGAGCATTTTTAGATCCTGTTTTCCTGGAAGCTCACTTCATTACCCAAGTGACAGTAGCATAAGAAGAGGCAGAGGAAAATCACCTCATAAAAGCATGAATAGAAATACTGCCTTTCCCAGTGACCTGCAATATTTTGATTTCCCTTATTGAGGAACACAGCAGATTATGACTTGGCTTTATAGCTTTATTAAACTCCATGAGCACTGATTGGCATGATATTATTTATAGGAGCAGCAGCACTAGGTTTAAATGATAAAACCTCACAGACATCCTTCAGTTGCAGCTCTGCTTCCATGTTCCCCACATACCAAGAAATACTGCAGATACGTCTGGTACCAATTTCCTCTCCTCCTGCCTGCAAAAAAACCGAAACAAACTAGGCTTCATGGAAGGAAAAAGAGAAATGTAGCTGACCTTGCAGTTAGCTACTCAAGTCTCTTGCAAGAGGAATAAGAATAGCTAATACTGAAAATATCACATACCTTTTTGAGACAAAAGATCATTTACTAAATGTCCTGCTGTGAGAAGCAACTGAGGAATCTGAATGGGTCCCTGATGACAAAGCTTGAAGCCCATAGGAGTTTAGTGGATTCACTGAGAAGTAGACTGGACTTGTGCACCTCAGGAAACAGTTCAGAAAGAGATGCCCCAGAATTGCTTTAAGAAATGCAGAACTAATTTTTGCCCCATGGCATTTGTTTGCCCAGATTGAGCAGTTAATTGAGCAAAAATAGTTATGATTTGGGTAGTTATGACCGGATATGGATGACAGGTTTTCCATTCTTTTGAATGGTAGCAGGCAACAGGAAGCTTGTTTATTTACTGTTCATAGAAAAATTCACTTTTGCAATGAAGTCTTCTAATTTTCTAGCCAAATATTTTTATTTCTGTGTACATATTTATCTAAAGTGAGTGAGTGAGTATTATGTGCAAAGCATTTCAAGCCTCCTCATGATCATTTCTCTGTCTGTCTCACTACAGTTTGGCACTAGCTCAGATAACCACTGAATAATTTAAACACAACAATACTTATTCAGATGAAGGAAGAATTTCTGTAGTTCTTGTACTGTTGTAACATGAACATACTAACAGACTGGAAAAAATATACACATTTGGGTGTGACTGCATTAGTTTCCAAATAATTTGGGCTTTAACCATTAGCAAGTAAAAAAAAAAAATAAAAAGCTTCATGATGTGAGGAAATTCACCTCAATTGTGATTCCAGTCATTGTGATTTTAACGGATATAAGCGATTTCTACCAGTAGAGACTTAGCTCACTGAGCAGTTTCATATTTGCAAGCTTCATTAAATACATACACTTACAGTTTCCAATTGTAGTGAAAACAGAGATATTTTTAACACCTCCCTTTTTAAAATAGCTCAACCTATAGCATCAAATTGTGTCATGCATTGCAAATAAAAATAGTCTTTTCAGTCTTTATTTTATAATGGCGCTAGAACAAAGCAGTGCCAAGCTCAGAGCACAAAGCTGCTGAGAGGTCTGCAGCTATTTATGGGGTAGGCTGGCAGTCATGGAATTTGTTCAGAAACTCTTTAAAATGTGACAAAGGGAATTAAGGTTAAGCTCCACATAAGAGAGAGTATTTTTTACAGTTTATATTCCTATTACTTTATTTGTCCTATATTAAAGGTAGAGAAGGTTATCTGAGCAACAAAGTTTAACAAAGAGAGAAAAAAATAAATAGATGCATTTCCAGTGCTTTGTTATTAGGCCTTACCAAAGAATTTAATAAGTTGAGTTTTCCTATTAATGCAATTGAAAATTTAATGAGTTTCTTAATTTATGGCTTCGCAAGAGTTGAATTATAAAACAATAACATAAACTGTACTTTAATTGCCTGAGTGTGTCTGAAGATGACAATGTGTTTCGGCTTTCACTTGAGTATCTAATCTAAATATACTAACAAATAGCACAAAAAACATTGCAGCTGTTCAAGTAGACATTGCAGAATTAATTACTTTTTGTGACAAAGAAAACCATTCTATTAAAGCATTACCTTTACTGTAATATTCCACATTGTGATGGGGAATTTCCAAGCTCTTTGCTTAATAATACAGTTCTGTGGCACCCTTGAGAGCTTATTAAGAGAGATTATTCCCACTAAACCAATAACCTGAAAGAAGATTGAGGTGGTAGTATCATGGAACTTTAGGGGCTAAGCCAGGTCTTAGAAGGCATGGAATGAACTCAGCTATTTTAAATATGCCTGGAGCTGTAGACACATCTCTCTTCAGAAGCCAGAGCCTGTTCTTTGCCCTGTTCCATGACACCTTTTTCTCGAATGACTTTTTCCCATCCATTTCAAAACATCCTGGGTTCTGCCGTTTCCAAAAAGGTCCCTGTGCTGGTTTCTTCCAGGTGAGCCCAAGCCTTGCAGCTGGGAGCGCTGGATCTGACAGGGCAGTTCCACGCCACATCCTCAGCTCTGCCCGGGCTGCGCTGCAGAGCCAGTGGGGCTCAGGGCAGCAGCTGGGCTCAGCTGGCTCAGGCCACAAACCTTACCAGGACAGCTTCTCACCAGCAGGCGAGACACAAAGGATACTTTTCACATGAAACTCAGATTTTGAAATGTATCTCCCATTATCCCAAACAGAAGTTTTCCTATCAAATAATATTAAAAAAAAAAAGAATTTATATCTAACAGTTTTGTGCTCTGACAGTTTAATTATATTATCAGCTACAAAATTTTTACAATACATAAGAGTTGACATGTTAACTTTCTTTTTAAAATTGCCTGTACTATTTTCTTCACAACAGAAAATACAGAAGGAAAATTAAAACACTTCATATTGCATTAGTAGACTGAGTGGGTGTATTGCTTGGTTTTGGTTTTTTAAAACATATTGATACTTCTGATAGCCATAAAAATTATATTCCAGGAAATACCATTATAAGAGAAATAGAATATTCCCAAAATGAGAACTTCCTAAATTAATCTGTTGTTTCCATTTCACAAATATTTATACTGTAACCTTGAATCAAAATCATGTTTTTACTTGGCTCTAAACTGAAAAAAGCAGTTTGGAAGAGATCTTTGCTGTTTAATTACCTGTACATTTGCACTTGGTCACGTGGAATAACACTATGCATAAATTTGAATTGTTATTATACCTGGCTGCCAGTCTTCCCATCAGGTGGTGGTAAATTTGGGGGAGACCTCTAAGTTTCAAAGTTCAAGTAAACTCCCAACTCAAATCATCTACATACATAAAATCTGTTAATTCTCACAATGACAATTGTTCTCTCTCCAAAAGGACAATTGGTAACTTTTTAAAGGTCCCAGACCTGTGTGGCAAAAAGGAGCAGATTTCAGGAGTTTCTGGTTGCTGTAAGAAGGTGTGCATCACTTTTTCAATGTGCTGGCTATGCTACGAGACCATTTATTGCAAGAACACAAAAAACTCATTGCAAGTGGTCTCAATGACATGTGGCAGTTCTTTTCTGAGTAGACAATCTACCTATTTTAGACTTTTACATGCTTTGTTGGTGGAACAAAGTGATCTGGAAGGCTGAGAGAGACTGTAGCGATCCTGGTGGCTGGCTCAAACCATTGGCCGTTGGTGAAAGCAGCAGGGACTTTGCTTGCCATGGGCAAAGGAAGCGCTCAGGGGCAGAGGGGGTGAACACACATCCCCGGAGGGGACGAGCCAGGCTTGGAGCCAGGGGAGGGAAGAGGCTGATCAGAAGCAGATCCTGCCAGGTGGGACAGGGCTTTGGACCAGGCCAATGCCCTCCCTTACACAACTGGCTCAGCTCTGAAAACTCCCCTGGGGAAGGCCTGTGACATTCACACAGAGGGCTGGGACTTTCATCCCTTCGCAGGGGCCATACCTGGCTCAATTGTGCTGTAGCGAGCGGCAGGGCCATGTCATAGAATGAGCCAAAAACCATCAGAGCCTCCCAAAGTGCCCTGGGATCCACAGTGTGACATGAGACAGTGCAAAACTTCCCCCAGGGGAGGTACCTGGGCTATCACCTAACCTGAATGTGTATTAACCCACAGAATTTGGTGTTTCATGGGCTTCTGCCACCCCCAACAGATCAAGTCTTTGGCCACTGCAACCATCATTTCAACCAATGGACATTGAAATTGCAATGATCAAACTTTGTCACTGGATCCACAGGTGGTAACTTTTCTACTCTTCTCCTTTCTGTCCCTTTCTTTCTCTCCTTCCTTTCTAAACTTCTTCCCAGAATATATTGTAAACCAGACTAAAAATTCCAGTCAATGCCTTAGTGAGTACCTTATTTTTCCTGGATAAGTTAAAAAGTTGACTAAGTTCAAGTTTGCTAAGCTAAAGATTGTAAAGTACCTTATTTTGGATGTTGTTTTAAAATTTGGTATCTTATTCTACCTTAATGTTCTAAACTTTGCAAGTAAAAGTTTGTTACTGAACCTCCTGAGAATTTTGTTTCTCCTGCACACCACCCCGAGTAAATCAAACAACCTTCTCCTAAACTCACTGAGTAGATCAGAGCTGTGAATGATTAATTAATACCTAACATTGCTTAATTTACTACCAAGATAAGTGAATGGTTTCTACCATCCAACATACTGATCGATTTTTTTTAAGAGGGCAATATCTAGATTTTGCAGTCAGGCTCAGAGTCTGAGGAAGGGGAGGAAAAGAAAGAAAAGAAGGATGTCATTTATGGGCAGTAGGATTCAAACTGTCTTCCTTGGCCTGTCCCTTTCCCCTCCCTCTAAAGAAAAGACGCAGAGGAAGAACATGCATAGAAGTAGTTGCAGGATCTAACAGTGCTATTTGTCACTGCCAAGATTCATCAGTGATACAGGATAACAAGAGGGAACAACTGAAAGGTTAAGGATTTATCCAGAATATCTGAAATGGATATTAAACTGAGATTTATAGCCAAGTGATTAATGAAAATTAATGTTTTCTGTCTTATTTTCTGTCTTAGCTACTGTAGTACTGAAAACAAAGAAGTTTCTTCCCTTTCCAGGAACCATCATTAACCTCTTCTCTTGCTAGCAACACTTAGAGCACGTACATATGTTAAACTTTTTTCATTTTGACTTTACTGGGCAGAAATTTAGAAGAGAAAATAAATACGTTCACAAGAGTGGAGTGCTGTAAGTGCAGACAATGACTTCTGGAGTTGATGGTGAGAAACAGGTTTTAAGGGTCTAAATGTGATTCACTATCTGCTGAGAGTAAGGCCCTCTGAGCAATAAAAACTTTCATAAAAGCTCATAAAGGCAGTTTTATTCGTTTTGTAGAGCCATTATCAGGATTTTCCTTTCAAAATCTATCTAATGACATGTTTTTTAGAAGAGTTATAGGCTTGCAAAGTTACAGGAGGTATTTAAAAGACATGGAGTTTAGGACGTGGTTGGTAGTGGGCTCGGCAATGCTGGGTTAAAGGTTGGACTCAGTGATTGCAAAGGACGTTTCCAACCAAAACAGTTTTTGTAAAGATCAATGAAAAGCTAAAGGCCTGTGAGCAGAAGTGTTACAAGCCTGACATCTTCACGTCCATGCTGCTTTGTGGGTTCACCATAACTCAGTGAGAGACAGGGGTGCTGCGCAAGCTGACTGAGCAGGAAGTGAGCCACATAAAAACCTGTGTGGTTTAGCTCTCAGTACAGAACCCAGCTATGAACTGCACGAGGTTCTAGAAGAATACTTTTTTAACATATGAAATCACAAACCCAAAGTTTTTCATGTATATTAAAAATAACAGCTTCTGATATAGAAAGAAAGAAGAAAAACATTAAAATTTCCATGTTGTTTTTTGCCGTAAGTGTACTTTCTCTATTTTTACCTCTGAACATGGACACTAAAAATCAACTAAAATATTTTCTATTCTTGTTATATTATGTTAACAAGACTTGGGTTCTTAGTGCTATAACTTACTGTCTAACACACTAAAGAGACTTTTATTTAATTTAAAATAACTATTACGTGGAATGAAACCAGCAGTAGTCTCATAAAAATATAGGATATGATGTGTTCATTTCTACATTTCTCAATTTCAATAAAGGTATAGAAGGAGGAAGTTTCTATTTAATATTTTTTAACTAGTAGCAGCATTTTACATGTCATGAATATCTGGACATTTATTTGTTTTAAAGGAGACATTAAATACAGATAAATATAATTCAATCCAGTTGAAACAAACAGCATTCTTCACCTGACCCAGTGTTTTTATATTACTTTATTTTAATATTCAATAATTAAATAACAATAATTCTCTAATTCAATAACAAATGAATCAGGATTCCTCACTCCCTGTGTAGATTTAAGGCAAAAGAAATCCCTATCTGGATTTCTAATTATCTGTAAGTTTATTGCTTAAACAAAGCCACATACAGATAAGGGAAGGCAGAAAAACATTCAAAACATTAGAAATCCTAACAGACACTTCTCTTAAGATATTTGCATACATTCATTTTGGCTACTGTGACGCCTTTGGGATGTTGACAGAACAGAAAGAGAACCCTGAGAACAAGGGAGAATTCATGCAAAGAAGTAAAACAGACTCATTCCTTTTGGAGGAACTCAGAGAGGAGACGGTTTAAGCAAAGATACTACAGCTAGTTTTAGATCTCTGTAATCTTAATGTAACAGGCAGGAATTTCTTTGCATTATTTTACTGACAAATGTGAAATCATATTTTAAAATTACTGGAACACACTTTAAAGAGTGTTGGTTACGCAGATTTTGAGAATATGATCAGAGAGTAGCATTAAAAAAAAAGAAAAAATTTAAAACTACTCGATATAACAGCCACATATTCTAGCCAACCCAAATTAGTATGAAACACTCTATAGAACCAAATAAAACTTACAAGCTCTGCACTAAAAGTCACTGAAGTGGTTCATATACACAAATCTAACTTCCACAAGGAACATTTCTATTCTCTACATCATTTATTCCGCTGTGGCACTCTAGGTGAGATACAATGTGAGGCCCAACAATTGGATAATGACATTTGAAAATCTATCCTGTCAAAGGAGTATGCACAGTAAGAGGATTGGGAAAGTGTCTGTGTCAACATCATGTGCATCAATGTTAACATATAAACACAGAAATTCCAAGACAAGTGAGGTGATACAAAACAGGAATGACAGGAAAACCTCTTGGGCAGAAGTCGGGGGGGGAAAAAGTAATTCTTTATTCAAAAGTATTGCTTGTGATCAGCAATTTAATTCTCAGTTAAGGAGACCACCATTATATGGTTTGCAGAGCACTAACCTCTCCTGTTCTTGGTTAAGCAGCTGACAGGCACTGCACTCCTCTGAGGAAGGCACATTCTTCCTATTTTATAGCTGAGGAGACAGAGGCAGAGAGTTAGTGATGAACTCAAGCCTCTAGACCCAGTCAAGCCCGCCAAGCTCATAACTTTGTTACATGGGGTCTGAAACCTCCCATGCTGCAAACTCTTGAAAATTAACCCCATTTAAAATATAATCAGCATAACACAAAGTGATATTGTCTACATTAATTAACTGTCATGGCTTTAACCTCAGCCAGCAGCTAAGCACCATAGCCGCTCGCTCACTTCCCTGCCCTGCTGCCATGGGGTTGGGAAAGAATCCAAAGAGTAAAAGTGAGAAAAGTCGTGGCTGAGATAAAGCCAGTTTAACAGGCTGTCGTGGGCAACTCAAAATGTAATTGTATTTCGTATCTCTCTGTGCCCAAAATTGTTACTGTGTCTTTAAAGCCCGATGCCACGGCTGGAAATGGGGCCGGGGGTTGCTGGTGTCCTTTTAAAAGCTGGGGACCTCCTGGGCAGATCCACTTTAGCCTCGTGGTCATGGACTCAGGCAGAGTCGTTTCTCTTGCCTTTTGGGGTTTTTCTTCCCTCTTGGTTTCTTGACGTAGAGCTGAGGCAGCATGGGTGAAGATTTCCCTTTTGGGTTCTCTTTCGTTGTTTTTTACCAAGAGGGCGCGTTTCGCAGTGCTGCCATGCCGCGGGGAGAGGTCTGGCAGTGTGTGCGTGCCTGCAGCCGCGGGCGGAACGGAGAAGGCCCGCTCCATCCCGGGTCACCGCAGCCCCGCAGCAGCACTCGGCCCGGGCCAGCGGGCACCGAGCGGCCCCAGCGCCGCTGCTGTGCCCCGCCTCGGGGAAGGCCAAACCCCTCCCTGAGTTCCAGCCGCCAACCCGCCCACGGAGCTGCCACTGCAGCAGGGATCGGAGGGGGACAGGGCTAAGGCCATTTTCCCTCCGCCTTCCGAGCCAGGGTTCGGCTGTAGGAGCAGCCCTCGTGGGCAAAGGGAAGTTACCGCATCGTTCTGGGTTTCTCTTTGTCCCCGCAGAATTAGTGAGGTTTGGCAACTTTGTATCTACTGATTATTCACTGTTATTTTTGCTTGTTGCTGTTTCTCCTGTTAGTAAACTCGTTTTTTCACTTACAGCTACTTGTATTTCATTTCTCCTTACTGGTGGAAAGGGATTGGTTAGAACTGTAAGGGAAGGCAACTCGTTCTGGAGTGTCTGTCTCTTAAATTGCCTTAACCCAAGACACAGACAAAGCAAAAGCCATGCGCACAAGCAAAACAAGGAATTCATTCCCTGCTTCCCATGGGCAGGCAAAAGTTCAGCAGGGCCCCATCAGGTACTGATAGTTACTTGGGCAGGCAAACACCATCACTCCATCATCCCTCCCGACCTGTTCCACCAGCTTTACACGCTGAGCACAATGCCACACACTGTGGAATATCTGGGCAAGCTGTCCCAGCTGTGCCCCCTCCCAAATTCTTGTGCACCCCCAGCCTACTTCATGACGGGTTGAGGAACAGAAAAGACCTTGACTTTGTGTAAGCTCTACCCAGCAGTAACAAAAACATTCCTGGATTTCAACACTGATTTTAGCACAAATGCAAAACACAGCCCCACAGTAGATACTCTGGAGGAAATTGACTCTATGCCAGACAAAATGAGCGCAGTAACAACCTCCAAAATTGCCTGACCCATACATAGCCATTTACTAACAGTAGCTTACTTCAGAAGATTTCTTCTATTAATTCAAGACAATATCTGCTGACTTGTGATTTGACAAAATGGTTTTTTATTAAAACGCAGCATTATGAAATACAAAATTAGGCACTACAGGAAAGATCTCTTGAGGATGTAGTGCTGCAAAAATACATTCAGACTTTATACCAGAGGTTCTGTATTTAAACTTTTAGGATAGTATAGTTTCTCTGTAAAAATAAAGCATGCAATGAATCATTCAGTCTTTCAGTGAGCTCCCCACGCTAATACAGCAGCACCAGACTGGCAGCTGAGTTCAGTGCACCAGCAAGAAATAAGCTTGCTAAAGACCATACTGCCGATCTTTCCCATGGTGTATTTCTTTTATTAGAAATGTAGTTTGAAAGCCTGGTCTGAAGTGTCTGACAGACTCCAAGGAAATCACTCACATTGCTTCTTCCAGCACTTGCTGTCAACAGATTGGCAATTTCCACCTTCCTTAATGGGGAAAAAAATGAAAATCATGTCAATCGAGAGCCTGGAATCTGATTTGTTTACAAGCAAAATTTGAATCCATAGCTCCATTTAAGAGTTAGCAAATTGACATCAGACCAAGCTTACTATAATTTTAATGATTTCATTTTATTATCCTAAGATACTCTTCTTATAAGATTACCAGCCCTGCACCTCATACAAAGCATACAAGTGAAAATGCACATTCCTTTGCATTCCTCCTCTCAAGATCCTCTGGGTAAAATTGGCTTGAGAGATTCTCTGAGGAACATGTTCTGAAGAATTCTGGTTTTGTGCAAGCAAACCAAATGCACAAGAAGTTATGGGAAGTGATTTGAGGCCATGCTACTATGCATTTTCTCAAAGTAAGTGGAATCTTTATGTCCTGTATAGAAAAAAGTATAGAAAAGCTATCTGAAATTGCATGTGATGTGCCTCTACAAGTTTTAGTTCATTTCAGCTCCATAAAGAAAGTTTAGAGCATCTGTGAAAAGAGAATCTGAGATTGCATGAAAAGCATAAACCAAATTCCTGCCAGAAGGTCTTTGTCGCCTTTAGATGAAAAAGAAAATCTAAAATGGGTAAAAAGCAGCAAAGCTGAATTTGAGGAAACAGAGACAGACATTTAAATTCATTCTAAAGAATGATGCAAAACGGTTTTATTTCTTTGTCCTTATGTCTTTGACATCTTCACTTTTTGGGTAATTAAATCTTTTCCTACAGGGCTTTATGACAGTTTTGTAAATGCTGTCCCTTTTTATGCAAGGAGAAAAGGCTGGAAAAAAGTGAGAGTGTGCGAGGCAGTGATGTTCTTTTTCATGCATGTTCCTGATGGTTTTAGTTTTTCTTGAGGCAGAGACATAAAGAAATGAAAAAATGAGACTAAAACTTTACTTCATGTATTTTTTTTCATACATACTTATTTTCATGTATTATAGTTCTTCCTGAAATAAAAAAAGTCACTGACAGTTTTATCCAATATCTTTTTCTTAAATAAAATTTAACTGGAAGAAACTTGCTTTTTTGCAAGCCCATAGTGATTTTCCAAAAGACATGGTTTCAGAGGAGCAGCACTAACTTCCCAGTCCTTTCTGGGAAAAGTACAGTGAGAAGAAGCAGCATGAGTAAAAAGATTAGGAGAGCAATTTCCCACCACTTGTTAAAATCAATCGTGTGTTGCACATGCAGGAGCTGATCCAGTACCCACTGAAGTAAATGCCAGACTTTTCATTGTTGAAAAGACAATGCTATACAGTCATAAACAACTATTGCTTAAGCAGAAGCTGTTCTACTACTGCAACAAAGGGGGTTTTAAACCCATGCTTCTAATTCCAATTCTCAGACTAGCAAGTCTTCAGACAGTGGAGTGCAAAGTTTTTAAATATTTTATTTTTGAATGAGTAATAAAATGTAGGGAACTCAGTCATTTGAGTAAAAACATAATTTTTTTTTTTCTTTTTCACCCATTGGATCAACAACAAGACCATGAGAAGGCCACCAAATGAGATTGTCTAGCATTTACACATAGAATGCAACCTGTATGCATCCTCAACAAAAACACAAGATAGTAGCTCAATAAGAAGTCCACATCTGAAGCAAAAGAGTTGCATCTCAGGTGGAACAAACACCTAGGTCGGTAAAGGCCTGTAGTGGCCCAGATTTCTACAGTCCTGGGGTTTAACCAGCACTAGAGCAGAGGCAGCAAAACAAGTGAGCATGTTGAATTCCACTGTGTAAACTCACACCCAGTTGGTGCTTCACTGTCAGGAAATAGCTCCACCTGGCAGAGTGCTGCCTCAGAAGACTGCAACAGAGGAGCAGATGGTTTCAGAGATCCTTCAGCCAATGTGTAACGGAGAGAATCAATGATATATAACTGTATGCAAGGTACTGAGGGATCCATGGTTGTATTGAAATGCTCTGAACAACAATTGTCATAGAAAAGCTTTCAGTGAAATCAGACACATTCACACACTTTCATCAGCTTAAATAAAAGTTCCATTCCTAGCTAACTATATTCAGCAATCAATTGGATACTCACTGTTTGTATGCACTGCCTTACAAATCAGATGATTCAATTGTCATAGCAACTGTATCCCAAATTTGGGCTGTCAGGGTATATGCAAACAATCAATCTCTCAATTCATACAGCCCCTCCTTGGGCTGATGCAGCATTCTGCATTGGGGTACTAGAAAAATCAGCAAGTGCTATTATGTGTGAATGAAAAATGCAGATGTGCCTATAAAATGACAGTGGCAGAAGGGTTCTCACTTCAGGTACCACTGATGGTTCACACTGACAGAGAGAGGTAATTACACTAGAGCCCTCTGGTTCCTACACCCCAGGCTTCATAGGAAGGAAACAACAGGAAATAGGGAAGAGTGACAAAATGGAGAATATCTGTCTTTTCTCCCTGCCATAGCAGATGTGACCCCTTTAGAAGACCAATGTAGCTCACCTAGGTGTGCAGATGAACAGAATGGTCACCAATCCCCACTGAAGGCTGTTTTTCTCTCCCCACCAACCTGAGGTGCACTGCCACACCACTGCTGCAGCATCTCATTTACTTCTCTGCCAGATGCCAAGTTTCTATGTTGTGCAGAGGAGGGGGAGGAAGTGCAGTGACCTGGCAGAGGTAAGGACTAGGAGAGTGAAGAGATGAGCCATGCGGGTAGATAAAAGCCATCTCCTTAGGCAGCAGCTCCCTGTGCTCCCTTACTCTGAGGTATTTGCAGTCAGCTTGGAGACAAAGAGTTGTGCTGTGAAGTGCACAGGGAGAGACACCAAAGGCCTCCCTCCAGTGCCAGTACCAAGCTGCAAATGGATCAGAGTCTGGGTTACCCAGTTTCCTATGGTAAGGGTTGTGAGCTGGCAGAGCAAATGTCCTCCAAAACCCTCCGCTGCTGAACTGTCTTCCAATGTTCCTATCATAAAATGCTTTGTTAAGATCAATCCATATGTCCTGCAAGCGCCTGAACCTCTCAGACACACACACCATGTGAAGAATTAAGTGCCCTCAGCAAGGCATGTCCATTTTAGAGTTTCCAGGTGTTCCACTACCGACTTTCTTTGGCGTTTGCCTGGCCAAGGAGAAAACATGAACACCAAACTACCACTTTACTGATAGAGAAATTATTAATTCCGAAAGTTTTGGAATATCTTTAAATGGCCTCCACTTACCTTTAAAAAGGATCAAGCTCACTAAAACTCAAAACTAGCACTTTGACCCCTCCTACCTGGGTTTCACCTCAGGGCAAGTCCTGGGTACCAACTAACGTCACCTGAATCCTGGAAGCAGTCAGCACTCAGTTTTTGAGCAGAATCATTTTTCCCTCATTCTTATTGAAAAGAAAGTCAATTCAAGACTCTATTCTCATGCAACCATATTGTTCTACCCATCAACCACAAAAATCTGGCTGAAAGAGTGCAAGTGAGCTCCTTAACTAGAAACAGAAAGCGTTCCACAAAGAAGAAGAGTAGAGCCAGTGAGAAATGGCAAAGAGCAAATCTCCACTACCCTTCAGGTGCTCAGGAATAAAGGGCCTAGCAAAGAGCTCAATCCCTTACACCAAGCTTCCCAAGAACTTCTTCTTTCTCACAGGGCATGAATCAAAGTCTGTCCAATTATCACCCTTTCTGCACCAAGTTTTGTAGTTGTTGCAGGTGTTTCCTTTTTTTTTTTTTTAATTTTCTATATTGACCTCTTATACTAAGAAGACTTCTCAATAATTAACAATGAGAACAGGAGAAAGGGAAACTCTATCAGTTGCAGTTAACTGATTGTAACATAATAATATACAACATTTGGATAAACATCTGTGCTATTTGATCCACAGTCAATCTATCAAAGCAGTGAACATCAGCACTCAGAGGCACGTCCGTGTAGATCTACTTTTTCAATTTTGCCTGCAGCCTTCTCTCTTTCCATTTGTGCTTTCTTTCCCAAAGAAACATCTCTGCAAAGTGACATCAAAACAGTCCAAAATTCCACCTGTACTATTTTGTCTCCCCTCCAACAGAAAGACGACTGACGCTTTCGTGTCCTACTTGCACAATGTCTTGAAACATTTCTAACCAGCTACATGAAGTCAAATTACAAGTAGTACTTGCTTGAAATTCATTGAAATTCCTCTGGTTACCTGAATAGTTCTACAGGCTACTAAATATGAACGCAGTGCTAGATTTTAAACTTTAGCTTTTACTTTTTAATAAGTCTGAAAAATGCAATGTCCTTGCCAAAGTCATGCTACGAAGGCAATATGCAAATATTAAATATGAGAATGAAGAATAACTGAAAGGTATTAAGTAGAAATTGCAAGTAACCGCTGACAGTGCCTAAAAGCTAATGATGCTAATTAACAGTATTCCCAGGGACAGGTACAAAGAAGGAATGGGGAATGCAATAAAACAGACTTGACTTTTCTATTTTCTTTATAGAATTCTTATTGAATATAAATTAAGTTAGAAAATAGCAAGTTTTAATTAGTATGGCTAGATAGCAAAGAAGACAAAGTAAACAAGTAGTCATACCTTCCTCATAATAAATTCACAAACAGCTCCTCCTATTCTTTCAATTAAGGCTCCAATATAAATGTGCCATGCCCCTTCCTTCACTGGATATCATGGAAACAGAGCAAGTGTAAGTTACATCATTATCTAGTCAAGAAGATGGATTCAGTTTATATTAGAACATAAGACCATTTTGAAAAAACACAGTACTATGTGTTTTTCTCAAAGGGTTCATATACCTGTTCTATTAGCATGTTGCAAGTCAAAGAAGTATCAGGGTTTTCGAATTCCAGTTAATAAAAGAACCTTTACCTCAGTCAACTTCCAATCTTAAAAACAGAGTAGAGGCCAGATAACAGCCCTATTTCAAACTCTGGATATAAAATTATAATCTTCTGGACAAAACTAAAACCAAAGTTTCAGACAGTACTCAGCTACCAGCATCAGCTGTGTAGGTGGTGGGACTTACCAGAATGACACAGCAACACTTTGTCTTGATTCAAAAGGAATTTATTCCTCTAAAATGCTACAATTTCTGTTTCTGCATCTCTCCTGCTTTCACTTCGATGAATCAAAAATTTGCAAGGCAAACCATATTGAAAATTATTTCTCACATGAAGATATGTTTGGAATATTAAAAAAATAAACAGTAGCTTCAGGAGATAGTATTTCTGACTAGTACACAACACAAAAGTATGTACAGCAAATAGGCATGAAGCAAGAAGTACAAAGCCTTTATGGGGGGAAACAACAGTAGGAAGATAGCCTGGATATTTTGTCTGAGAAACATTCTGTAGGCATAAACACCATCCTCAGGTGGAACCCATATTAACAAACAGTGGGTACCCAGCTCCACATGCTGATCTTTTACTCCAGGATTCCATTCCTGGAAAAGGCAAGTGCAGCTATGTGTGAAGGATGGCCTAAGTTAAGGTGTCAAGGCGGGCACAGCACCCTGGCTACAAGGGATCAGGAGGGAAGCAGTGACACCATGGCAGCAGCCATTACTTGGGACTGTGCTTCAGAACAGCTCTATGCAGCTCTGTTCATTCCAGCATATCCAATCAGCTACTGACACCACAAACCAACTGGGAATACCAACTTCTTTGGCAATATGAAAGTCCTCAAGTGGCAAACATTTAAAGTGACTTAATGTGTGTACTGATCTCTACTTTGGCTCCCCGATTTGTAATTTTTTCTTGTTCAAACTGATGGATGAACTGAATGGTTTTAATTATTTCCAGGCTATGCCCTTCAGAATTGTATTGCTTTCCCTGCATACAGTACTTCTGTCCAGAGACTCCCTTGTTTCATTAAGATGGAAAGTCATTTCAGTTACAAAAAGCCAGAGTAATCGTGTTTTAATCAACTGAAGTGCACACAAGCTGCTACCATCCTAAGTACCCCATGACACAAATGCAGCAGCACAAGGCTGCATTGCCTGCTGCCTGGGGGATGGAGGAACCCCAGATTTCCCGGATTTTGAAATTACACCCATGGTTTCACTTAGTTCCAACTTCCGTGTCTTTGAAGCTGACTTGGATTGAAAAGCACAAGAACAATAGGAAGTAATTGTGTGTTAGCATAATACTAGCACAGGAGAGGGGAAAATGAGGCTATATTTTTGGGAAGTATTCTCCTTCACCACAACAACTGCTTCAGAATAAACCATCAGTCAGAGTTCAAAATTCCTCAAATAGATTGCATTTAAACTATTAGAAATTGTATGCTTGACAATGGTAGGATTTAAACAAAAAGATGAGAATTCAGGATAAATGTGTTACCTGCGTTACAAAGGAACTCACACATGAAAGTAAGTTCAAAGAGACTGAAAAATCCCTACCCCCAGCAGCTTGGCAAACTTCTTATGCCTTCCCAAAATAGGGGGGGAAAGAAGCTCTTTACTTGAAGAGCCATGGTTAACTACTGAGAGCTCCAAAGCCTGCTTTGGAGGCTGGGAAACAGCCACAGAAACATTCCATCCTCTCCCCTCTGTGCAAAGGAAATAACCATCAAAGCTGGCAAAGGCTGGACATATATCATCTATCCAAAGCATTCACTGTTGCCCATGTGTGGGAAGTGACACCGCACACTTGCAGCTTCACTGAGGACTCAAAGGAATCAGACTATGTCGATTCACTCTACAGGTTTGCTTCTTTCCTGATGTAAAATTTAAGATGAGCTTTGCTAAGCCCCCTTTACTTGGCCTCATTGATTCCATCTGTATTAAAATAAGATACTGTGTGTATAGCTTAGATGGAACTTTTCTCAGCACTTTTCCTAATCAAATAAACTATAAATATATGTTAGAAAAAGGATTTCTAGCACATAATTAAAACAGATACACACATATAAACATTGTTATTAATTAGGCCTCAATTTTTGTAGCAAATGCTTTCATTTTAGAAGTTTATATATTTCAAAATTATTCCAGATGTGTATACTACATCTATATTTTATATAGATGTAAAACCAAATAATTTACAATGGAAGCAATCTTTAAAATAATTAAATTTCTTTAATGAGTAATTTAATTCAAATACACACACAATTGGGCACTAGAGGAAGTTAGCATCAGATATGGGCAGGTCTTTTATTTTTTAGAAGCTGAATTAATCCCAATTTAAAAAAAAAAAAAAAAAAAATTACCTTTTTTGACCGGTATTTTTGGGAAAATCTTCTTCCAGCTAAATTTTTTTCATGCTTATCAGAATTCTAAGTACTACTCTATTAAACATTCTGCAGCTCAGTACATGTTATCTTTGAGTAAAGACTAAGACTGGGGCTTATGTGGATAGGACACTTGACACAGATGTACCTGAAATGACATAACAGCCCTTCAAGAGTAAATTTCACAAATACGTTTGGCTGAAGCAAACAAGAGCCCACTGTGCACAGAAGCCCTGTGAGGGATGACTTGCAGATACAGACTTGAAGTTATCATTTTTATTAAAAAATACTTCAGCTGTAGTTGAGTCTCAAAACAGAGAAAAACACCAGAGGCAAACCAAAATTAGGTCTTGAAGCAGAAACAAGAGGAGAAGGCAGAATGGTAAAACTACACAGTATTACACAAGGAAGATGAAGGCCATTTTATTGTGTTGCTAGTAGCATTTGGAAAAGAAAATAAAAAAAGAATAGCTCACAGTGGGTTTCACTGTGTGGTAGGACTGGATAAAACACAGACCAGGCCAAGTGTGGAAAATCATGGTCACACGAGTGGAAGAGAAAAGAACACCACGAAAACCAACACAAACGATCTGTAATTAAGACAATGATTCTGTCTCTCTGCTATTCTTTCTCTGTTTGGGCATCAGTGAGATGTTGGTCATCATCACGTCTGGCACCGAAGAGTTATTGATCACTGTCTTCAACCCTGTGTAGCAGACACCAGTGATTTATTTATGGCCAAAAATACTACCCTTCTGGCAATAATATCAAAGACCTGGTGAAAAACATGGATAGTAAAGATGTAGCATAACAATAAATTTAGATTTTCATTCGTTTATTAGATCTGTGCAATATAACTTCTCAGACTTCACTGCACTTAAGAGGGTTTTATCATGTAGATTTAAATCTGAAGTGACAGACTGTATCATAAGACAGCTAAAAGAAGCCAAATTTAGATGTCACAAATTCAGAAAACATCAAAGAGATTGGCAAGTGCTTCACCAAACCTTTATGTTAAGCAGGAATTATTGTTCTGATTACATCTTAAACCCAGTAAATTAAGAACCATCTTTTTAAATGGTTACTTGTCTATTCCTAGCATTTATTTTTCATTTTTTAAAACGAAGCATATCAATACAAAATATTAATCTCTCAAATAAGTTATATTTATGAAACACTACTACAAAAAGATAATTAGTCATAATTAACCACAAAATAGTTAGGTCTCATACCTGCTCTTTACACTTGTGTGAGATTTTTTAAATAACTATTAGTCATGGCAGATACATACCAAATTTAACAGGTAATTACACAAAGTGTGTGGGTTTGCTACATGGTACCACAGCTCCCTCTAAGTCAATACAAATGACCACAACTGAAAAAAACTAACCCTAAATTACATTATAATTTGGACACAAAAAGTGCTCCAATATTTGTAACTGATTCCATCCAAAGTACTTGCCCAGTTTTCTGTAAGTGACCAAAAGTCTTTCCTCACTTATTTATGTTTTCAACTGTAAAAAGCTCAGAATACTTTTGGAAAGGGAATACATCTTCCCCATCTTATGAGTTAAGCGACTACTCCAACTGCCGGTATTAATGATGCCTTAGAGCAAAGGCCAAGCAGCTCAAATAGCTTAAAATTAGGCCTTAGGGTTGGCAGAGAAGCTACAGTTACATCTACTGACAAATACAACATTTTCATGGTATAAACAGATCACCCACGCTTGATTATCGATTCTTTCAAAGTGTAGCTCTCAGGTTTTTGCTGAGGTTTTTGGAGAGCAGGTTCCTGCCCTGCCTTGCTCGGTAACATATTACACAACAGTATAATAAATGTGGTTCTTCAAGTGATCACATCAGGAGCCGCACAACTTCTCGGAACATCTCCTAAAGCCTGGTGCGAAAGGATCAGTCTCATTTCTCCAGAATCCACACAGGAATGCTACAGACTTGCTCTATTTCTCTTTAGTAGATACCTTCTGACTTTAATTTGCAGCTAAACATTTTCGAGAAGCAGCTAGAAGAAGGCTTAAGACTCCTTCTGTAAGGTGTCTAGAACTTATTTCTGAAGTAAAAATAATATGCCCTTTTCTTTTAACAGGCACAGAATCACAGCTTGAGTACATTGCTAACAAATTGCAGAAGTAGAGTTAAAAACTCAACCATAAGCCAAAAGCATCATGAACACTGCTAGATTTGTTCTTGGAGCATAGAAATAAACAGAGCAATTTTACTTAGACTTTACTACAAATACCCGTTTGTAGATCTGATTTCAAAACCAAAGCATGACAGAGCATCTAATTTAGACTTGTTGCTTTAACTGTAAGAAGTCACAATGTGAATTATCATGCAAGGTGTTTCTGAGAGCTTTCCTGCTACCATGAAAATCAATCTGATGGGACAGAGCTTTCACTTAATGCTGTGCAAGACCTTTACCCATAATTGTCGTTGTCCAAAAGGCTATGGTTTCATCATGCAGACTTATTAAACTGAAGGCTTCAAGCAACAGTCACAGTGATGACAACAGTTCTACCAGTTGAAAAACTGCAAAAAGTCATCATTCAGTACCATTTTCATTAAACATTCCTGTATTATTACATTATACATAGCAGAGGTTATAGACATGAAAGAGACCCTACACATCTGCTAAAGCTGCCATCTAGGATTTTTACATCCTTATTCTATTTTTAGGTAAATATCACTGTAGAAGTCAGAAGATTAGAGAAAATTTGATTCTGTATTGTTTGTCTCTCCAAAAGTGTACAAACATTACCTCACTTACACATAACTCCACTGTGTGTTGCCTTTACAGCAAAGGAGAATACTCCATGCAAGCTGTTACCATGATTAAGTACCACACGATCCAAAGCTGCAGGGTTGAAACCACACAGCTTTTGGTAAAAACACAAAGAATAGGTTTTGTTTTGTTTTTTAAGATCTCTAATCTGGAATCACAACCTTCAGCTGATTCTTGTTCTGCTACTGGCCTTTTAACTGAGGTTAAGGAATCACTTTGTTCATCTCAGTTTCCCCATCTGCAAAAGCATAAAAGTCACAGTGTCTTTCACTTCATTTCACAATTTGTATGACATCTATAAATAGACAGGCCTTTCAAGGAGTATTGTTACTATGAAATATACATTAATTGTGATTCACCATTGGTTTATTTGTCATTGCATTAACAACACTTGCTCTATCAGTCTAGAAGAAAATCATGGGTTTTATTTCTAAATAATTACTTTACTTTCTTTCTTTGTTTAGGGATAAAATATAACATGGGATTCCAGCAACCAAAAAAAGTAAGTTTTCAGAAGTACATAAAGAAAACTGTACCCATATTCTGAGTATGAAGTACAGAGAGATGGCTCAGATAACTCACTACACCAGAGATGAAGCACTGAAAAGCACAGATGCATGAAGAGCTTTGCCATGAAAATGCAAATTTTCCTTTCAAAATATGAATTTGATAAGCTATGCAACTTTAGTTTTATGAGTTTTTTCCTAGACTGGATATTGCTAAAAGATACTGTAAACTTTGCATATATTAATATTCTGTATAAAATCGCACTGATCAAATTAATGTCTTAAGAGGTACTTAAAAACAGGTTAAAGAAAAATTCTGGTGAAATTCCTCCATCTAGTGGCTGTCAGGCTGCGCGGGGCTGCCTCTAGTCCACAGTTAAAGAACAAGAGCAAACTGTGCAGCTGCCAGCGGTTCCCAGATGCCATCGCCTGCTCAGATCAGTGGGATGGGACTGATGGCTCCTCTGCAGCTCCAGCCCTACCTTCTGCACCAAGGGTTACACTGACAGAAGACACTCAAGTTTCCCAAAAACTCCAGGGTCATCATCAGCATTATTAAACGTCCAGAATTCTAGGAAGTCTGAATTTGATAACCTTTAAATATCAGCCATGTCATGAGTAAATAGGATTGAATTACAACCAGTCTTGTAAAGGGTAATATTTAGAAATACATCTGGTATTTATGAAGACAGACACACCTTTGACTACAGAAACAACCTCTGAAGATGAAAGTAGAGTCCAACAATCACTCTCAACAACTGAATCGTGTTTTGCATAAAAAATTGTCAGTTGGTTTCCCAGTCTGCACACCACATACCACCTTCACTGACAGAGCAGCCAACATGAGAAACTTGAATTCTGCAAGTGTCCTAAAACTTGTGTTTAATACTGATCTGTTGTGTTTGAATTTTATATAACAATTATCACTTTTAGCAAGTCATCTAAAAAATACAATTTGATTTTTTTGTTCTTTTGTCACCAGTATTTTTTGTAATGAATACTGAATCTCTTTTCTGAAACTTTTTTGTTCTCTGACCCTTAAACAAGAATGTGACAAGCTACAACCTCCATGACAGAACAAGTTTGTTAGCTACAGCATTGCTTTTTTCAAACAACAAAGACTTGTAAAATTGATTAAGATTTAATCTGCCACCTTGAAAGAGCATGACCCTTCTAATCCCCAACAGTACACTTAAAAATTTATACAGTATCTTATTTTTTAAGCCAGTTTTAAATACTATTGGGAACAAATAAAGACAGAAAGTCAAAATTTTAAATTTATAAACCCTCTAAATTATCACTAAGTATTTGGATCAGCAATAAACATTCTGCAACTATGTATGCTCCTCTGTTGAAATACTCCCTGGTGGTTCATATGCCACTCTGCTTCCAGGTGACCTCAAAACAGGAGTGACACATAGTTAAAGTGTCCAGAACCGAATTTTAATCTTAGAGGCATAGACAGGATTTAATTCATCTACTTGGAGAAGCAGGAAGTAATGGAGCACATCTGGGCTGTATGCCAGAAGTATTAACAGAGAGATCCCCCTAATGAAAAAGAACAAGCCCCAGAAACACTTATTCATAGAGCTGCTTTACTTACTCAGTTTTCACTGACCTAATCCCAGCCACAGCTTCATTCCCACCCCTTACTGCATCTCGTCCAGTCTCAATTGCTTTGCTCCCAGGTTCACCTCACTCGAACCTCCCTTTGGGATCTCTTTCATGCTGATCTCACCGAACCCACTTCTTGTGTGCCAAACCTCCATGTTTTCACTGACATCCTTCCTGCTTCCCTCTGCCCAGACTTCCATCTCACTCCACTTTACAAACTCTACAAACCCCCTCCCTTCCCTGCCAGGCTTCACTCTGTACCAAACTATCCTCACTGCAAAGATAATCTACTGATGTGAGGGTGGGGATGAGAAACAACACAAACAAATAAAACTTTCCGGTTTTGTGACAGCAGGGGCAGTCTGGAATAATTAAACAGGTCTTCAAAATACTCAGATACCTTGTGTAGAAATTTCAACAACGTATCTAAGAAAAAAGTATCTGTCAAAGTCTGGGTACACCATCTAATACTGTAATACTGTTAAATCCAAATAGGAACTGGAATTTACTGGAAATTTAGTTCTGGTTCATCTCAGCCTTTGCATTTCATGTAAGCACAGAAAAAGGTGACAAGAGAACAGCCCATACCACAGTGCAGTGCTGAGGGCTTGCGGCAACGCATTTTGTTGTAAAGTTCTAAAAGTTACGAAAGATCCACATGAAGTGCAAGCTGTAAAGCAGTGACAGTCTCTCATTTACTAATACCTTTAATCTATTTCTCCTCAGCAGGACTGTGTTTCCAGCAATAACCAGGATAGAAGATTAAGAAAAAATACTGCAGACAGAGTAACAACAGTTAAGCAGAGTGATTCATTAGAGCCATCTGAAATTGTGCCCACCAAGCTTCAAAGCACAGACAGAAGGCAAAGCAGCATCATGTTTGCTATCAAAGATCAACAGAAAGGTGAAGAAATTAATTCCATTAGGCTCCATAAACGCAGGAGGAGGTTTATAATTAAAAAGACCCCAATTCTGATTTCCATGAACAGCTCTGTACTCAACCTGCCCACACTTAAATATGAGGATAGAAACAATAACAAGTGGAAAAGTCTCTATCGGATCCAAGGAGAAAGAAAGCGGATTATGAAGGAAACTTGTTCAAAATACAAGAGTAATAACAGAAGAATAATCACTCCTTATCATGTTTCTAGAATATTTGTTGAAGATAAATATAGAGTTTTATACTGTGAAGTACCAAAAGCTGGCTGCTCTAACTGGAAAAGGGTGCTCATGGTGCTAAATGGGCTGGCCTCCTCCACAAAAGATATCCAGCACAACACAGTGCACTATGGAAACTACTTGAAACGGCTGGATGGCTTTGATCACAAAGGAATCTATCACAGGCTCAACACTTACACAAAGATGTTATTTATTCGTGAGCCTTTTGAAAAGCTGGTATCTGCATTTCGGGACAAGTTTGAACATCCAAACAACTACTACCACCCGGTTTTTGGAAAAGCCATCATTTCCAGATACCGTGTCAATGCCACCAAAGAAGCGTTAAGGACAGGCTCTGGAGTCAAGTTTAAAGAGTTCATTCAATATCTCCTGGATGTACACAGGCCAGTGGGTATGGATATACACTGGGATCATGTCAATAGGCTTTGCAGCCCATGTTTAATAGATTACGACTTTGTTGGGAAATTTGAAAGTATGGAAGAAGATGCAAACTTTTTCTTGCACTTAATTGGTGCTCCACAAAATTTAACTTTCCCCAAGTTTAAAGATCGGCACTCCAATGAAGAAAGAACTACCACTAAAATTACACAACAGTATTTTGCACAGCTTTCTCCTTCTCAACGACAACAAAGCTATGACTTTTACTATATGGATTACTTGATGTTCAACTACTCAAAACCTTTTGAAGATTTATATTAATTTAAGAGTTGGGACATTTTCACAGTCACATCAGTTGAACTGTGTAACAAATCCAGGTGGCATCTGTTTATATACACTAATCTGTTAGCCAACAACTTGTTGAGAAGCAGGGAAAAACCCAAACCAGAATATAAACAGATGTTTACTCCTTCACCTTAATTGCCTCTTTTTCCAAATATTTTTTTTTCTATAATTTCTCCATATGAAATGTGTGTACATATATGTGTAATATGTCAGGGCCCCCAAATAAAGCACAGAATTTTCCATGCTGGTGTGGCCTGTGTTTGCACTTGGAGGACAGCTTGAAACCAGAAAAACACAGCTGGCAATTCTACAGTGCAGCCAGTATTTCAAGATCTTTACTGTTTAGAAAGTAAGTCTGAAAGTGATGGAGTAGTGAGAAAGAAAATACACTAATATTTACAGTTTGTTGAAATGTGCAAGGCATGTAGCCATGCACTAAACAGGCCTTATGTGTTTGAAGGTGGATGTTGATTGCTGTTTCCTGATATTCCTAAGTTAGTCAGGGAGAAAAAGTGTAATCATACTTGCACTGTTCATAAACACACTGGTGAAAACAACTAATACTTAATGACCATGTGAGAGCAGTATTAAACCAGATGTTGCAATTCAGAGTGAGGCTGTGTTCTCCCTCTTCAATATTTCCCTTATGGCACGTTCATCTGCAAAAAGATAAAATGCAGGCGAACATTTGCATCTTTATAAGTGTTATTAAAATTCTTTTAATCCTTTGCATTAACATAAATCTCTGGTTTAATCTTCATAGTCACCGGGAATATCAAATCTTTCCATCATAATAACAAGCAAGAATAAATGCCACTTCCTGCCCAATAGGGCAGTTCTTTTCACTGCTGCAAACAATTTGCACTTGCTTATTTTAGCAACAATTAGGTCTGCCTTAACATGCAAAAAATATTCCAGGTGTTTTAGTTCAATTTTTATGCTTGAGAAGACTTTCTCATCTCTACCAGAATGCCTTGTGAGAATAAAATACTTGACATTCCACTAGTTACTGTCTCCTATCACAGAATATTCTGAGTTGGAAGGGGCCCACAAGAATTATTAAGCTCAGCTCTCAACTGAATAGCCCATACAGGGATCAAACCCTCAACCTCGGCATTATCAGCACCATGCACTGACCAACTGAGCGAATCTCAGCTTTGTAGATTTTCACTCAAATTTTGTGTACCTTGTTTCCATGTCACTTATCCACTTGACACGATGACATTTAAACTGGCCATACTGGAACAAGGATCAAACTCCATCACAATGCCAAATCTGGACTCCCCAGTAATTTCTAGAGTTTGTATTTCACAACCAAGAATTCCACCACAACTGGCAGTGTACTAATGTAAGAAACAACGCTTGTTTCAATCTGTTTCCAGGTTCAGATCCTCATACAGACAGTTTCATGCATCACAAGCATTAACATTAGAGTTTCCCTAGAAACATCCAGTATATTATTTGAGTTTTAAAAATTTTAATAGGGAAAAATTTGTTTCAAAAAACCTTGTAGTGGAAGCTTCCCTGACAAATACATGTCAAGTCTGACACCACATTTCCCATTTTTGTTCAGAGAAGAATTGGTTGTATTAGAAAGGTGGAACTTACACTGTTCCATGAAACCAGTTATTCTTCCCGGTCTGCCCAAGCTCCTCATCACTGCCTTGCTGCTGCAGCAGCCAACCACCCACCCCCCCCTTTCCACCCACTCAGAGACTTGTTGATCTGCTCACATGACTGCAGGACAGTCTGTTTATTCAAACCAATATTTCTGCTAGTCCAGTCCAGCTCAGCAGTAACAGACTGGGGTCTGTAACTTGGGCTGCCCTGCCAAAAGCCAGGCACAGCCAACAGCCTCACTCAACAGGTCACAGACAGGAGCATGCAGGGAAAAACAAGGCACAGGAATCACTTCCTAATGCAGGTGGAGCAGATTCTGATAGTGGTGGGAATTCTTGAGGGGTGAATTGGGGTGTGAGGAGTCATAGTCAAGACCACCACTAGGAATTTAAGCCATCCTTAGCATTTAATGATACTAAGTGCTTTGAGAAGTGATGGTGTTCTGATGGTCTGTAGCAACTGGTAGTCTGTCGCTCCAGAAATCAGTCACCAACACAAGGAGAGGATATACTGGGTATTGTAGCCCTATTAGGTTTTTTCAGGGTCTAATCCTGTGAGCAGGTCCGTGTACCAGTGCTCAGTCTGCTGAGCTCATTCCTGTCAGCAGGTGAACTTCCCCTGGGAGAAGAAACTCAACTCATCTTATTGCAGCACCGCTGCAGCAGAAGGGAACATGCAGAGTCATGGGTCAGCTCTGTGAGGCAACCAGAGTGACGCTGGACATCATTTGTATTCAGACCTCTGCTAGTTTTAGAGTGTTTTAAGGGTAAGATTGTGGGACTTAACCCTTCAGCTGGATTCACATCGAAGACCTGTCTCTCTTTCCACCTCCTCCCTTCTCCCAGTTCCTTTTCAGCCTTCCCTATTAATCCACATAATGTGGATATACAGTCACATTTACACCTGAAAGGCTTGGTACATTCACAGATAAGTAAGTGCTCACTGTATGAGTAGAAAAAAAAATACCCGCTATACCAGTGCAAAACTACAAGTAGCTCAGGTACTGAGAGCAGTCCAACTGCCCCAGCATCTTCCCCACACACAGATTAAACCTGCCTTCCAGCTACACACAGCCATGCTTAGCTTTCTTCCAGCACTGGGGACACTTCACTTGATTTTATCTGGGGCAGCTCCGCATCTACATGATATACTGACAACTCCTAAAATCTGCATTTCCCACCTTGGGATTTCATGGTCAGCTTATTAGGAGTAAAATGCTCACAGTATCAATGCAGAGGTAAGGACTCAGCTAATGCAGGCACAGAAGGTGAGGAGTGAAGGCACACTAACACAAACAGATCAGAATCTTCCACCTTACACCTCAAAGTGGTCTAAAACATATAGTAGAGAAAGGGAATAATGCAGATACAAAAATTAATTGTGTAAACTCAGTGTTCGGTTTATTTGCCTTTGCAGAGTCTGAAACTGAAGACAGGAATAATCTTTTAATTAAGGGATAATTTAAGAATTTGACATTGGGATGCTCTGTAAATGAAGTTCACTAAGATCTAAGCGAAGTCATGTTCTTGGGACCTTTGTGTACCTAAAAAAATCATCCTTGCAATGTGCATAAATTGAGTGATGGCAATTTGCTGGGTTTTTTATTATTTTAGTCCTCCCACTAAAACATCTACTTAGCATGGCTGACCTTCTACCAGAAGTGTCAGCTTATGCCTCTAAAAATAAATGAATCAAGGTATTAAAATGAGTTTTCTTAACTCCTAATGTCTGTAACTTTTCAGAATTTTCATGATGGGGTGCCAATGCTTTCTTCCATAAAAATCACCAATATTTGAACACATCAGACTGCACAATGTCAAAAGAGTTTTTAAAGTCTTTAAGCTGTAGGTACTGATTTCAGGTGATCCCCTTCTTCCCCTGCCTCATTTGAGCAACTTACTGAGAAAATCCACTCTTTGCATGATCAAACAGTATCTTTTGAGAGAGAGAGATACAAAGACTAAGGAAGAGGCACATAAATGGACTACACAAACTAAACTATACATGAATTTAATCCCATTTCTTCGGACTATTTTTCTTGTTTGGGCAACACCATCACTGACAGTAGAAGCAAGAGCATACCTATCACAAATCTGTATACAGTTATCTGTTTGTATACACACCCAGATAAAGTACCTAAGGAAAAAACCCTATGTAAATAGCATTATACATACAAAGGCATCTACAAAATTACAAACGCATGGGGAGATATAATCCCACAAAAATTAACTGGAAAATGAGTTCACTGTATATAAAACATATGCATTGTTTTTTACATAGTTGTTCTTAGTTCCTTTGTACAATAATACAAATTAATTTCTCAGGCCAACTCAAATGGTACCACATTACCAGGAATGAACAGATGAAAATGGAACTTTCTTTTCTGTCATTGTTTCACTTAACTGTAATTGCTTTCTTGATACAAGTTGCTGATACTGAGATGAAGGATGCTCTTTTCCTACCCCCAACAAGAAATCACACAGGGAGCTGGGCATAGTCCATCCAACTCTTTGGAATACACACATCACTCTACAATTTCCAGCCTCACCATTTTAACTTCACTGACACTAGAACACGCTTGCATGCAGCACCAGTTTGTTTTCTGTGCACAGCATGAAAGATAAGGCTGACCACAGCCTGTTTGAGCTGATACAGCTTCAAGGGATGATTTTAAGGTTGGCATTGTTATTTGTGAGGATTTCAAAGCCTCAGCACACACCTGCACTCTCCTGAATAATGACTTGGGAAGTGTCCCAAGCTTCATATGGCAGGTTGCATGCAACTAATTTTTGTCCAAAGACAACAGCTACTGGTTAAGAAGGACCAGAATTTTTCTTGGCTTCTCTCTCTGGAACCTCACAGGCAAGTCTGTATAAACAAACATCTCTAATAGCTTCCAGCATGGGACTGCTGGAGAAAAATGCACCAGAGTCCAGAACAAGACACCTTTTTCCATTAACTACACCAGTGACAACTGATTTACCAGTGGTAAGCCACTTTTGCCAAAATTTCTCGGAACTATCCATTCCAATAGAGATGCCCAGAATTAAGTGTGCAGTAAAGATTCACAATGGATTCAAGTTTTAAGAATGGCAGGCACTCACCCATTCTACAGTTAAATTTAATCCTGGAGTATGTGAAAGCATTATACAAGTTCATCATTTGAGCAGGGCAAGATAGCCTAGAACTGACACAGAAGAAGAAGGCAGACATGACTAAGCCTTGCTCACTGCCATCGAACTATTTGGGTAATAGATTATGAAGCAATTGACACAGTTAGTTGTGACTTATGTTAGAGAATAAGAATGTTTGCTTTACCACGAGTCTAACAGAAACATTCAATCTTGTAAAAATATTTTCTGTTCTGGTTTAAGGAAGAACTCCAAATATTTAGTTTAAAATGACACTTTGGGAAGTCCTATGCATACACACATCTCAGTGCATAACCACTGTCATTTTTGCCACCAAGCTGTTTTTTTTTTTTTTAAATGAAGACACATTTATCAGAATTGCAGCAGAGGTCAAGTTTTCCATTATGTACTTACCTTGCATGAGACCCAGATTCTTCTGTTTAAGTCCTACTACTACAGCAGTGCTGGCCCTATATTGCACATTCAGCTTTATGGTATCTCTATCAATGATCTTTTCTAGTAGTGTCCTCCTTTTTTCATGGAACTTAAAATTACACTGTCATCTTAGGGAAAATGGAAGAGGATTTCACAATCCAACTTTTCCACAGTTATTCTCCAATCTGGGAATCCTGTCCAGATTTATTTTCACTTAATATATGAAATTTCCTCTCAACATATCCAAACATAAGCATGTCACAAGCTGAAAAGTGCGTTAAGAATACGTTCAAGCAGAGAGAACAGCAGCATGGGAAGCAATAGCCTATGGCAACTGCACTAAGAGCTTGTCCCAAGCCATTAAACAGTAGTGGAGGTGGCTTCTTTCCCAAGAAATGAGAGCTCCAGGCTACAGTTCACCTTCAAATTCATAGATACAGAATAACATACACTATGATCACAAGAAAAAGTTATTTTATCTTTGTTTTAAGTGTGCATCCAGTCAGTATAACCCTTCCTGTGTGCCATGATGGAGCCACAGAGAAGTCATGTGAAGGTGATGCCAGCCCACATACAGACCCCTCCACTGAAGTCCACAGGGCACAGTTTTAGCTGTCTGTTCTGTAAATTGTCCAGGAGCTGACCTGTTTCTACAGTATTCATTCACAACAATACTCCTACACCTAGTGGTAGCCAGGCATGCTAGCGCTTAGGGCAGGTAACCGGGAGCTTTGGCCTACAATTTATCTGTTATCTGACTGGTTTGGGTCTCACCTATCTCACTGGTTTTGGCTCCATCTCTACTTTCCCCATCTCTGGTGAGGAGGAAAATTCAGGAATGATATAATCTTTAATGTTTTACACTACATTTCATTTACTGGTTGCAAATTCATTTAATTCACCTATTGCAAAACATGATGGAAAGGAGTTTAGCTTGTGGGGTTTCTTCACAAATGTTACCAGAATATTTTTTTCTTAATAATATCAGAAGAGGAATTTAAAAAAACCAAAGTCACTACAGCACATGTAACCTGACCAATAAAACAGAGAATATGATAGAGCAAGAGGCTGCAATATTTATATTGTCTCATATTATACTTCTTCACTGAAATCCATACAGACATGAATCCTGCTCAAATGACACACTGTGTACTCATCAAGGTGATACTGTCTTTATAAATCAGGCATACAGTGTCCATTTCAGGCACTGTGGAAAACACAGCAGACATAATATGAGATGGGCTATGATTCTGACAATTTCTCCATGTTTATCCTTCTAAAAATGGGGTTTATTTTTATTACCTCGAATAAATCTGAGAACTTCATTAGATCATCCCACCAAAATTGAATGTCAGGTTTATATTACAGTCTGCAAAGCACACAGCAGCTGGTAATGATCAAAAACACTTTACCTTGGAGCTCTTTCATAGTGAGTTTCAAAATTGACTGTTCAGAATAAAAAGCTAGCCTGCCATACTTGACCAAAACATACACCTTATGAACACTCCAGAATGAACATGTACAGAAGTAAAATCAATTTTAGAAAAATTCAGAAGATAAAGGGTTGATAGCACACACCATTTATCCTTTTTTTCTCCCACTATTCACCATTTTAAACTATGAGAAATAAGTAAAAGCCAGAATTACAATAAACACTGGTTTCAAACACATTTTCCCATTTTCTACCTTCAACTCAGAAATCTCTTTCCTTGCAGCTATATCTGACAAGCAAAGTACCGTGGGGTAACACCTTCCAAAATCCTGAGCTTCCCAATCCAACTGGATTTGAAGGCATTGACTCTCCTGTTACTGCAGTAAAAGGAAGTACTGGCACAGCTACTTAAGGAGCGTTGTCCAATCACCAGCTTTGTGTCAACCTGTGAGTGTCCAAACCTCAAAAGTATCTGGCTCCTCTTTTCTTGTCTTCAATTCAGATTTTATAGTGCAGCCTTGTAAATTACCTGCAACCAGAATGGTTTCAAACTAAATGGGTTTGTTTCTCACGTACCAAAACCTCCTATTCCTCCTGAAACATCGATAAAGAAATAGGGCAGGGGAGAAACTACACTGTCTGGTTTTAACTGGTCTGAATATTCTCAAAACTTTTAAATGCTTCTGCATTTGGACTAACACTTACCTTTGCAAATTTAGTGTGTGGCATAAATGTCAAATGATGCAAAACAGACAGATTTGCTAGATTTGAAAATCTAAGTCATGGTGTGGGTTCACATTCTCCCTGACAGCAATCAAAACCTGCAGATACATTCAGCCTCACTAATCCAAATCTGTGGAAGAAATGCTAATACAAATTGAAGTAGATACATCTACACTTCAGTTCTGCCTTCATTGACTGTTTGATTGGTAATTAAGGCATATATTTGGTTCCAAAGATATAGAAAAAACACCAATCCCAAAGGAAGCAGCCAAATCTGAGCCCAAGGTTATTAATCATGCTGCCTCTAATTGTATATAAAGTATTTCACTCCCTCAAAAATGTTTTTTTAAAATATTATGGGATTTAAATATGTCACAATATTCTGGATATCTTGATTAGATCTCCTTTAATATACTGCCTCCGAATAATTCGTAATTTATTTAACAGAAATGAAGAACTCTTACTAATCATTAAGATTAAGCAGAATTTTTAGCTTGACTAAACTAGCAACAAAAGTTGATAAGGGGATTTTTTTTTTTTTCTTAAACAGTGCTTTTTACTGTCTTCTTGTAATTAAAGTTTCAACCAAGGTCCCATTAGGCTGATAGTGATCCCCCCTGTGAATCAGACAGACCCTCAAGTCTTCAAGTTTCCAGAGTTAAGTCTCATTGGTGACTGGCATCTGGGAAGGGTTTGACTAAATCAAGCAAAAACTCGCTAAGATAAAAAGCCTAAAGAATTTTTCTCCTCACTGACATTTAAAATACTTTCTACATCATTCCCCTGATCCAGCACGTCACATATCCTCACAAAGCACCACACAGGTTACTTCAGTCTACCTTCCCTTGCAGTCAACCCTGTACAGGTGCCACTTTCATGTCAGGCAGACAAAGTATATTAAAGCTCACTATAAATGCCCTCCCTCATTCAAAGGCCCCTCAGGATTAGGGCACAAAAATCAGTCCAGTAAAAGTCAGGGAGGACACAGAACCTGTGCCAAGCAGAAAGCCGGGGAAAGGGGAAAGGGGAAAGGGGAAAGGGGAAAGGGATCCCCAAATGTAGGCAATTAAAGTCTTTCTGTTACATTATTTATGTATAACAGCTCAGTGCATGGCTGCTTTTTTTTTAAGCTTTTACCAAACACACCTCAAAACAACAAATAACTCTGATCATGGACTGCTCTTAAACAAGCATTAAAATAAAAAGGACAGTGTACCTTTTACCATATCGTAACAGTGTGAGATTATATTTACCATAAAACAGAAACAAGGCTGTATATGGCATTTTATCAGCTGAAGAGTTCACCAATCCCAGTATTGTGTATTAGTATTTTCAGCTCCAAAGAACTGAAAAAACTAACAGCATTGTAGCATAGCCAGTCAAGGCAAAGAGAAAGTAAACCAAAGCACCAAATGGAAAGGAGGTAAAAATCCATGCATTCCAGCTCAGCGTTCAAAGTTACCTTCCTGACTAGAAAAAGGTTTTTCCTTTCATTCCCTGCTGAAGCATTCAATATAGCTTAGTGCCAAAGGCAAGATTTCATATTCACTAGAAGAAAAATTCTGATGTTCTATGGGAAGTCTCATGCAGCTTGTCCCAGTATATTTCTGTACATCCTACTGCTTGCCTGTAGCCTTAAAGAATAAGGGCCTTTTTATTACATGGGTGATCTGGTGACAGAAAAGTATAAACTATTCATATAAAACACCTTGCTGCATTTTGCCTAAGACTTCCATGTTCCATTTTGCGGAAGATAAGGTAATTCATCGGAACAACAAGGAGTTTAAGATCTAATTAAGTTCCTTAATCAAAAGCACTGAAGTTATGATATTTTGTGCTGTAGGTACTTAACAGAGCTATTAACCAAGAAAAGCAATTATTATTACTTTAAAATGCAGCCTTTTCTTTCAGAAAGAAGTGATAGAAATAAATACGCTGCCATCATTTACAAGTACAGTGCCAAGCACAAGAAGCTTAAGTAACTCTTGATCACAGAATGCTGAACTGCATCAAAGATCAAATTACTACAGCCAGGATCATTTGAATTAGAACTGATAATGAGGTAAAAAGGTGAACAGTTCAATTAGTTCTTCAAAAATAAAAATTGTCACAATAAAGTTTGTTTGAGACGAAAAGTCTCAAATATATCTGGGGGTGCCAAGGCCACCCTAGCAAGAAACTTTGTTTCTCTGTGGCCAGAATAACATTCTGAGGGTGTGTCACTGTCTCCTGCCGTGCCCACAGGAGCAGAATTTCTTACAAACTATGCAACATTTCATATACTCTCAGGGAAACTGTCAGAGACACCTTACAAATGGCACAGAGGGTGCCACTTGAAGAAGGTATTTATTGCAAATAAGGAAATCGTCACAGAAATGAGGTATCTGAGCTATTGCTTGGACTTGAACTATCACTAATCCTTTGCAAGACACTACAAATGGATGCATTTGAAGTCTCCTGGAATTTTCAATAACTTGAGAATCAACAACTCATGTGGGAAGGAATAAGAGCACTGGTAAATAACAAAAACTGCCACACAATACATTCCCGTAAAAAGACACCTATCAGTCAGCTCTGATTGACCACTGTTGTTTCCAAGTGCCACATAAGCATGTTTTAGAATGGTGAGAAAGATCAAACCAAACTTTCATGTTACTCAACAGAAGGTACCTACCCAGTCCTCCGGAATGCATCTCACAAAATACATCTTCATTACCTACTGCAATTTTTTGCTTTTCTGTCATTCAACTTAATGAAACAAAAGGCCCACTTGAAATGAGAACAGGGAAATGCACCTGACAAATTAAGATTTTATTTACCCATAGAAAATTTACCCCATAATATGATAGGAACCACCCTGGCATACTGTTCTTTCACTTCTACTTAATTTTTGCCATACTCTTCAGGATCTCTTCCTTTACCCCACAGCCACAGATTATTTAAATATCTGTCTTGGAAAAGGTGGTCTTTTCCTTTGAAAACTGGAAACAATAAAAATAAAATAAATAAAAATAAAAATTGCATCTCAAGCAATAGTGATCTCAAGTCTGAAAAGAAGGAGTGGGGGAAAAGGAACTTACCTTTTATAAGCTTTCCCACTGGTTTTGAAAAATCTGGCAGCTGCCCAAGAGGAAAAGATTGTCCCAATAATAGAGGCTGTGCTGCTGAAAAATGTCATTTCTAAAACTGTTGATCATTAGCGAAATACCATAGATCAGGATCTTTTTAACCAGGAGCACTAGAATAACTTGAGAGGGTGACTAAAGCCAGTGAACAGTTTTCCTCGTAATTACTGAAAAATGAAACTAATTTCTTTTCACCCTGAACAGCTTTCACCTCTTGCCAGAGGCATTAATGCAGAATACGGATGTTAATAATGGGGATAGTAGGAATAAGAAGTGTTTTAAGATTTAAAGGCTGACTTTTTAATGGTGTTTGTGTGTAGTGTGGCATGCCATATAATTAATGCAACTCGTTTTTACCAAGTCAAAAATGTGTACTCCTCTTCACAGAGCTGTAGTTCTGACACTACTTAGAGCAACTCCTGGCTCTTTTGAATCCTCTCATCTCAGATCATTAAGTGGTTTGGGTGACACTATAGTAATGCAACTTACTTTCGTTTTGTAAGGTTTTTTATTTCCAAATAGTTAGAACTGTAGGATGTTCTGTCCTCTCAACACTCTCCCTGGTAAATAAGAAGACTGGCAAAGTATTCAGTAGAAATGGACACAGCAAATCTTTCCTATCTTTCTCCAAGCACTGCCTATATTTCTTGTGCTGCTCTCACAGTTGCAATCACCCTCATTTCAACTTCAAGAAAACTAGCAACAAAACTGGGGCACAACAAGTCACTATCACAGAATGACAAATTTTGAATGACATTCTTGGGCTGCTCACACTGAAAGCCAGGCAGCTTCATGCTCAGAAGTACCTGTAACCTGCAGTAGCTACATGAAAGTTACCAAGGATTCCTCATCCATGTCCAGTTCATGGACACCCTTCCTCCAGTTTACATACATTTAGATCTGCATAAAGACCGACAGTTTTGCTGTTACTCTGTTGAAATTCAATTGGGTGGAATCACAGCAAGCCTAACACCTTCCCATGTTTTCTTAAAAAAAAAAAAAAAAAAACAAAAAGCCAAAACACCACCACACACCCCACCTGAAAGACCCAATATTCAACATTTCTTATTTTTCCTCAATTACTCTAAAACCACATTTGAGCAAAATCACTTTTTTCTCTCCTTTTTTTTTTTTTTTTTTTGTTTTCTTTTAGTTTTTGTTTTTATTTAGGGTGAGGGGAAAAAGCATGCTATCAACTTCTTCACAGCTATACTCCACAGGCAAATTTAGATTAAAGACCAGCCGGGCAGCCTTCACCCTTTGACCCTCAGTTATTCTCTTTGCTCTAGTTCCCAGAAGGTTCAGGAGAGCCTACACAGTAACTGAAGAATTTAATCTTTTGTGGATTTTAATCAAAGAACTGATACTGTTGCATGGCTTTGAAATTCAAACATCTATGACTACATTATTTCAAAAAACAAAAGTATTCTTTGTTAATGTTGACAGTCTTGCCACTGATCTCACAATCTGCTGCCCTGATCGCACATATTCACTGTAGACTTTAGTCTCAGAGTATTTTTAAAATACAGGAATGTTTTCATGCACTATTAAATATTGTCCTGGCAAGAACAGAAATAGCCTGAGCTTGACTTCATGACATTGGATGACAGGAAAGAAAAAAACAAACAAAAAAAAGAAACCCCACCACATTCTTGGGAATGTAAACCTATTGTAAAACTCCAGTACCAAATTCCTAAACATCTAGTACAGAGTGAGGCCAACAGCGCGAGGTTTCTATAAGTCTGCTAGGAGCTTCCCCTTTCCCATGGACTTTTTCTCAGCCACTTAAGTAGAAGGAACATACAAATGTCTATTCTGTATCTTCTGTAAGTGCTAACATTTCCATGAATAGCACAAATTGATGGGGAAGGTGCCTTCTCTAATTACTCACTGTGAAAGCAAACAGTCCAAACTGGAATTCATGATCAGCTTAAATAATAATCAGTCTAATTACTAGGTTGGCAACAGACAGAAGCTTTAAGGAACAACATGAGTTGCTGCAGGGTTATCACGGAGGAAGCTGTTACTTATGAGACAGGAGCTGTTGAAAAATCTCCTCTGAGAGTTTGAAGAGAGTTGCAGTGGAGGACGACAGAGATCCAGCACCAATTGAAAGAGTTATAAATAATTTTGTGCCAATGCCCTTTCCATACATGAGCAGCCAGAGGATGCAACATCCCCAAAGAGACCAGATAAATTCACAGAGATCACACCCACAGAAGAGGAGACTGCAAACATTTTTAACATACTGCATCAGGATGAAACACAAGGACTGTAAAATGAAAACCTACATTGTGAAGATGTTGCTTTTAAGATTTATACAAACGTTAAATTGTGAAGGTTACAAATAAGGCAAAAAGAATGAGTGACTGCTTTCAAATAGATAAACAAGCAGAGGCTTACATGGGGTAAAACTAACCGGTTTCTGCTTCATAATGATTCATGGCCAGAAATACTCATACAGAGCAATATTCACAACCCTGACAACACCTAATCCTGACAATGCCTGTGGCATGGAGAAACCTTCCTCATCTTTGCTCCACAACATATTTGCTCTTTGCCTATTGTTTCTTGTAAAAGATACAGAAGTTTTCTTTGCCATTTCTGGCAGTGGGTTTTACTATATACACATATTAAGGTTTCCAGTTAACAAAAGATGGCACAGCTAAGAATCAGTGATTTTTATCTTCAAAAGGTTCGTGATGCAGTAGGGACTGAATTCTGTACACTTAAGGAATACTCAAAAGCTTGTGGAAGCATTCCTGATCCTTGCATACATATACATCCAGTATGGAAGAAGCCTGGGGACAGTGTTCAGCGGTCTTCTGCATCACTCACTCCAAAGTGGACAAAGGATGGAGGGGGGAAAAAAGAGGCAGTAGCAGCTCATTTATTTAATGTCTTTTTAATCCTTCTCTGGCTTTGCCTCTAAGTTACCTAGTTACCTAGCTAGCTCACCACAGCCTCTCAAAAACACAGGCTGGAAACCTGCTCCGTTCCATCTTACTCACTTCTCACCAGTACACACTACACTGACAAGGCCAGGCCTTCTTGTGCTGGAGTCAAACTTCATTTAGCTGTTTTTCTCTGACAGCTGCAAACCACAAAAAGTAGTGATGATATATTTAGGCTTTTGTCCAAAGATATCACAAATGTCTGCTTCTTTTCTTGCTGTATCTCATATTATGGTTTGAGCAAGCCCATGTCAAACCACCATAGAGCCACTTAACATTCTCCGGCCATGAAACCAGTCCTGCTGCAAAAGAAAAAGGAGAACCCTCTCTCTGCATGGTGTAACAGAAACCTTGTCATTTTCCCCCCAGAAAAGAGGTGAGATGAAGATGTGGCTGACTGCAGAGCTCCAGGAAAGGTAATTTTAAAACTAGCCCTTTTCCAGGCCCAGACCAGAAGTAGGAACAGAGCAGAGAGTAGTAGATGAGGGATGAGGGTACAAAAGTTCTCTAAAGAGAGACCTGTGTTAGATGACTGTCAGGAACTCTCAGCAGACATGGCAGAGCCCAGGCAATCATTTTTGAAAGCTCCTTTACTAAGAACACTAAATTACCACAATTCCCAAATAATTGCAAGCCCTGTGTATTTTTTGAATTCACATGTACAACTAGCTCACAACTGAGCAAAGCCCAGCAGCTCCCAGAGCCCATCAGTTTCTTGGGTAGATGGGGCTTAAGGGCAGGTACCACAGCACAGCTGGAGCTGTGTGAGGGGCTGCAGGAGACATTTATTCCTCCTGACACTGTAACTTACTGTGTCGGTCATAATGTTATCTGGGTCACTGCTACAAGTTTATGCAGCATCAAAAACAGCTCTGCTGGCAGGCTTCTCCTTGGAACCTACAGCAATGTAGTATTAGCATCCAGTCCCGATCACTGCAAAACTTAGATTACAATATCTAATCTAGGTGAAACTTCAATTTCAGAAGACAGAGGGGAATTATCAGTGAACAGTAGCATCATTAAACTGCATTCTGACTGTAAGATATCCAGCATGAGGATTATGCTGCAGCTGGCAGTCCATCTTTGAGAGTAAACTTAGTACATTTACTTATTTTCCTCTCCCTCAATTTGCCTCATAAATCAGTTATGAAGCAGCAGAAGGGACGTGCATTTCAACCCTTCCCTGCTGCAGCCCCACACAGGTTCTGTGGGTGCCGCTGCCTCTAAATCTGCAGCAGAGCCACAAGGGCTGGGGAGCCGGGAGGGATGCGCTGCTCCTGTGCCGTTTCCATGGCAGTGCCGAGGCCTCGGGGCTGAAGCCCTGCTGTCTGCTCCCGTCCAGCTTGCAGGGAGAGAGTAAACGTGCTTTCTCAGGGCTGCATGGCTACTGCTTCTCCTTCCTTCAGAGCCCTCGCAACAGATCATTTCCATTGTGGCTGCCTTTCCCCCACATTCCCACTCTTGCTAATTAGGCTGGCACTTTATGGAACTGACAATGCTTGTGGCTTACCCAATTAAGCAGACGCACAGCTGAAGGTGGACTGTCTCTGCAGAAACCAGACATGACACTAGAAGAAGCTCATCTCTCGTGATTTTTTCCAACTTTTTTCTTTACCCATAGGAAAGATTAAGAATTAGGTGCACGCAGAATACAAAACCCAAATGATCTGAAACTTATGCTCCAGATTTTAGGATTTTTATTTCTTTTCATTTAATTAACTTAATTACATTTGGAGGCTTGTTTCAGTCAGAAAAAAAAAAAAAAAGAAAAAGAGAAAAAAATAAAAAGAAGCAGCTATTTACAAAACCCCACGCTGTCTGACTTAGAGAAAAGTCCCAGAGTTGCTAATCAGGTGATTACAAATGTACCTGTAAAAACAAGCAACAGCCATCAAAAATTCACCTGATGACCTTCACCCTCCCTGCTTCCCCCAGCAGGAAAAAATTGTAACAAGCGAAAAACATTCTTTTAAGTACAAAATGCCCAACACTTGGGAAAGGAAATAAACCGGTATTTGCAAAAGTGACCTCCTGCCCTGCTCTCTAGGATGACATTAAAACAGGAATAAAGGCTCAGTGTCCAAACCTAGTTGTGATTAACACAGGATTCAGAGACAGAGAGAAGGAATTTAGTTACAAGGAAAATTGGCTGCTCTTTCATCTGAACCTTTCTTCTTTTCAAGAAAAATATTTTACCTTAGAAGAGGAAGGAGAAAAAAGACAAATTTTGTGTCATTCCCTTTTCTTTCCTATGACAAGCTGTCACTTCTAGATATGGAAACCATATCACCGTGTTGCTGGAGAGAATAAGTGGGGCACGATTTCTTCTTTCCTTTGATATGAACAAAGATTAAAGTAATAAAAAACTAAGAAGATGAGAGTGAAAGAAAAGCAGAATTTTTCAGCAGAGCTGCTGTTATTTTAGTATGACATTCCATGAAGCAACAGTGGCATCCAGTGGTATATTTCCATAAGCAAGTTTCATATCCTACTTCCACTAAGTTTTGGCTTACATCAGATTTTTTTTTTTTTTTGGCAACAGGTTCTCAAGGAACCTTCCTCTTCTTCCTCCTACATATGCTACCAAAACAGCCACCATGCACCCAGTCATCAGTACCAGTATGCAGATCAAGCTATCCATTTTCTCAAAGGCTGTACATCATATCTGCATAGTCAGAAATTCCAGTCATTACTGAGAAGATGCAACATTGATACAAATACATTTTTAAATCATTCTCAGAAAAACAAAGGACATTTTTCTCCTGGTGCCCACAAGAGTGCAACAAATGTAGTCCTCTACTATCCCTTCCTCAGTCCCCCTTCCCATTTTGTTTTTCTGCAAGGCAATATGATCATTCTTTTCTCATTTAGGGACATTAAGATTATTTTCACTTTATGATATCTCCTAAGTAGATGCCCCGGGCAAAATGAAGGGCTTACAATTATAAGAGTATACTACAGAAGAAATCCCATTCAGTGAATTTATTGTGGTATTTTCAGGCTGAGATGACATTTGCAGTTAAGAAAGCACCTTGTGCTAGCACAAGCTCAGTACCACTGTCAGTTATAATTTGGTAAGAAGGAGAACTGTCTTCTCATCAACACAGCTGAGAAGTAAAACTTGTCAGCCTGGCTCTCAGATAAATCAAAACTTCTGGTCTGATTTTTTTTTTTTTTTTAGGTTATCTTTAGAGATCTTTTAAAAGAATCAACCTCAATATCACTAAAAATTATGTTTTTCACTTAAATTTCCAAAAGAGTTAAACTAGAGTATCTTCTCCTTTTTAATGGGAGAATCTCTCTATCTGCACACCCCAAATTAACCTTCAGAAAGCTATTGACTTATACAACAAGGTTTCCTGAAGGAAAGCATTAGGTTTCTCTCCCAGCATGATAAAACATAAAACATCTTATGAAGAAACAGAAGCTTGGCCTGCATCCAGTCTTCATATGACAATACAGTAACAGAGTTAACTGATTTTTAATCGATGTGGTTCCACAAGTATGAGAGTGCCTATACAATCTATCCCAAGAAACACACACAAAGAGGGTAATTACTCCCACACTGCTGAGGAGGAGAAGTAGATTAGGAAGAAAGTGTTCAACACTGAACTAAACAGCACTAAGTGTATCAGCAAACTCTCTACCACAGGCCTTCTACTCAAACCCATTTGGATTATCCAAACCCCTGCCCACCAGAAGCACAGCAGAACAATTCACTCTTTGGAGTAAACAATGTATTTTATTCACCATGGTGCCAAAATACCAGAGCTCATGAATATCATCCATTTGTGACTCTAACAATGAGGTGACCTGAGAAACAGGTTACTCACATATGCTGCTGTTAAATGCCTGATGTGGCTGACCAAGAAGCCTGCGGATGGGTCCATCCTATTGCAGTCTAGCAATGAAATGCTAGATTTGTGAGGTTAGGTATTTGCTAACTTGTTTCCCTGCATGAACTGGCCAGTTCCCAAAAAGCCTTATTTTTGTGCAAGCAGTCAAAAAGTTGCAGATGGAGTCTGTCCCCAAGGCAGGAAAAAGATTCAGAACTCTTATAATATATTGCTCCAGCAAGTGAGATGGTAACATTAAAAATAGAAGAAAAATGCATAAAGAACAAAAGAAGCTCAAGATTTATTGCCTTCTGATGAAGGGGGAAATCCCATATGATTGGGGTGGGCAGTTATGCACAGGAGATGAGCCTGAACTACAAAGCAGAACCAGGATTGAACTTGTGCTATAGTTGGGATAAAGCAATCTTTCAGTGGCAAAGTTGTAACACAGAAGTATCTCAGACTGACATGGGATGATCAATATCCTGTGGGATAAAACCACAGAAGAATCAGGTATTTTAAGGCAGAGCTGAAAGATTAGGATAAATTCTCTTTTTCTTTTTTCCCCTGGGTCTTTGAGCTGAGCTACAAGGTTCCAGAACATCCTTAATACATAGAGCTCCCAATTAATTGCAAACTCTTTTACCACAACATACTTTGGAAATAAATACAATAAAGCAAGATCTCTGCAGCTCCGAGCCTACCCTGTTTTATGCAAGTTCTAGCTCTAGCAATGTGACACCAAGTAAAAGGTAGCTCCAGTTTCCACCCTCCCCCACCTCTCCTACAGAGTTCCTCCCCTTTTCCTCCTGCCTCACGCAATACGAGGCTATTCCCACACCCTGCAGAAGAGCCTGCCCATCACCAGCTCTAAGGGAGCAGAACCCAAACAGGGGCTCCAATGCTGGGCTCCTCCAATTGCATCTCCAAGCCAGTATCAGACCAGTATCTCCCAGAACAGCTTCAAATGATCCTGATAATTTGGGACTTGCACCTGGAAGTAGTATTACAGTAAACTCAATAAAGAACTCAAGCATCAAAGAACCTGCAAGGATATTCATCACAGTTACTTAGATGATATTTTTCTAAAAAAATACTTAGATACTCAAAGGTAACTAAACCTGTACCATATTAATTTATTTTTAGTATAGATGCAGAGTTTGGGGGAGTAACTTAACAAAATAAGCTTTCTTTGGTAGCTTAGAAGAAGAGATCACCATTCATTAAGAACATAATCATCTTGCCATATTTACTGGTTTGGACAAGATGAACTATGAGATCACAAAACATGTCACTCATCTGGATTTCATCTCCATCAGTGGTTTCAAACATCATAGAATGCATTCTTGTGTCAAATAATCCTATTTATCACTGATAGATCTCTTGCTCCTGATACCATCTTTCCACCAGATGTCACACTTCCCCTTTACCTGTTAACTCCAAACCTCTCAATATCACTGTACACTGATCCATTTGTTCTTTTGCTGATCTCTTCCAGAGTCTATCCTTAATTAAATATTAGCCCTTCTCTTTGGTTTGCAGTAACAACACTGCATTAAACACCAAAGCATATTACTTGCTCAGCTAAGTTCAAGACCTCACTTATATACTGGTGCTTATGCTGTCATAAATAGAAAAAAAGATCTGCACTGCTCTGTTACAGTCCAAACCCCACACATTTGTATGCATCAACGAGTTATCTGAAATGACAAAAATTCCTTTCCTAATGCCCATTTTTAAACAGTATCATTCTTAGAGGTCTTGTTTTTCAGACTTCTCAACACTCTAGATTAACTAGAGGAAAAAATCCGTTTCACATTGACCAAATGCACAAAACAGAAGCATTATTTTCAAACCCAAATGCCTAAGTCCCAGCACTAAATAAGTGTTTTATGATACAATTTAACACATGAAAAGATAAGGGTTTAAAGCAGTAATAATTAAAGCATGAAAGCAAAGTTTGGTCCAACCCTGCCACCTTCTGAGATGGTTTGTTTTACTTTACTATTTCTAACTGCTGTGTGAGAAGCAATCCGTTAGCATTAGCTGTGTTTAGAGTCTGCAGCCATCTTCCTTTTTTGATAAATGCAATATTAATGTATTATTCTAGAAAATAATCCATGGAAAGCTGTAATTTTGAATAGAGCATTACCTCAGCTTCAGAGTATGCTATCACACTAGACTGCAATGGTTTAGTTTATAGATTTATACAATTCCTTTCCTGTCCTTTGACAATGACCTATTTTTAGACCACATCACACTGAGTGGGTATGTCACTTGATAGAATACCATCCTGAAGATTCAAGTCTGTCATAAATAAATATGTAAGACAAACTGGTACATACAAGTTGCCTCTGAGACCTGCTTTCAAGTCCATTCCAGAATGCAGTGAATGAAAATCATTTCAAATGAATGTCTGCTGGTCTCTGCCATGTTTCTTCTCTGAGAATTGCACATCACTACACAGTCAAGCATTTTCAAACAGACAGCTCTAAGAAGGGACACAGGAAGACAGAAAGGAAACCTTCCACTAACCAGGTGGCAACACTTTTCCAGCTCTTTGCTTGCTACCTCTTAGAGGGGAAGGTCTCCACTGAGACTCAGCTGGTGCATCTATTCTGCATAATGAAAAATTACCGCTTAATTAGAAAAACAAATAAACAATAGCAAGACAACATGCAATAAGTATTATTCTGAGGAGGCAGCAGTTGGGTTTTGGGGGTTTTGTTGTTGATATTTTTGTTGGTTTTTAACTCCACCTAGGAAATATTGCCTAGCAACAATGGGAGAACCCTTCTAACAAAATGAATCATGCAGGTATTGGCTGTTTATTCCCATGAAGGGCTGTGTTTCCACCCTGTCAAATGACATCAAGGCCATGTTGCCAGAGGCATTGGGAGTTTTGACCTCTAAAAGGCAATTTTCTCACTGTCTGCTCAGAAATGTAACATTTTTCATATTGAAGGCTTTTATATCATATCTTGTAGGTTTCAGATCTATAAATAACATACTAAAATTCTCCAACACAATAATGCACAGCTATTATCTTTAGCTATTAACACTGTAAACATTAAATATCACAAAATTAGCACTCCATTAGCATAACTATCAGGAACCACCAAAAAANNNAACAACAACCAAAAAAAAAAAAAAAAAAAAAAAAAAAAAAAAAAAAAAAAACCAAAAAACCCTGAGAACTACATTACATTGCATGACCAAGTTTAATGAAAATGAACAGAGGCCAGAACTCAGTTCATGCAAGTTCTGAATTTCAGAAAGAAAATATCCACTACATCACCAGATACCCACGTAATGGGTTTCTTTGACCAAGTAAGTCCTCCCTTAACTCTTTAATGGAGCTATTACAAGAAAGAGTTTTAAGTTACAGGATGAGCTAACAGCATGTAAGCAGAAAAGCTAAGACCTGTTCTTTGCATAGAATGCAGAAGTATAATTCTCACCAATAAATGGGCATGTACAGCGTGTATGTCTACTTCCAAATTAATTCTTATTAAAAGATTCCTATATTTTAATTGCAGCAGCCACGCTAAAAAGCAGTTAGCCAGTGAGCTTTGGTCCTAAAATTATTGCTTTCTTGGTTGCTCTGCAAAGGATGAAATGCAGCTTATGACAATTCAATTTATCCAACAAACATAGTTAACTACAGTCATGTACACCAATATTATGTTTTTCAAATAAGGAGACAATGAGGAGTCCCACAACACTACAAGCCTGCTCTGCTAACTGCACTGTTCAATACCGTCAGGGGGTTTTCTTAGCTTGGTTTTGCTCACATTAAAAGGGTCATCGAATCTTTAAGAGAAACAGCTTTGCAAGCCATGGAAATGCAAGCAGGTTGTCCCTGAAAATATCAGCATTTTCACAAAATTATTCTGTCATGGAGGTGATGGTTGATCACAAACTCACGAAGAGGTAGCAGTGAGTTCTCACAGCTCAGAAAGCCAAAGGAATCCTGGGCTGCATTCAGAGGAGTGTGGCCAGAAGGTCGAAGGAGGAGATTCTCACCCCCCTACTCTGCCCTTGTGAGACCTCACCTGCAGTGCTGCATCCAGTTCTGGTGTTCCCAACACAGTAAGGACATGGAACTATTGCAGCAAGTCCAGAGGACTGGAGCATCTTCTCTATGAAGACAAGCTGAGAAAGTTGGGGCTGTTCTGTTGGAGAAGAGAAGCTTATGTGGAGACCTCACGGCACCTTCCAGGGTCTGGAGGGTCCTACAGGGAAGGATACTTTGTCAGGAACTGTACCAGTGATAGGACAGGATAGTTACAGAAAGGCTGGATATTAGGAAGAAATTTTTCCCTGTGAGGCTGGTACTGGAACAAGTTGCAGATTCCCCATCCCTGGAAGTGTCCAAGGCCAGGTTGTACAACAGCTTGAGCAACCTGGTCTAGTGGAAGGTGTCCCACCCATGATAGGGGGCTGGGACAAGACGATGTTTAAGGTCCCTTCCAACCTCTTAACATTGTGTCATTCTGTGATTCTCTCAAGCTTTTTCACAAAATTATTCTATACAGCTTACAGAAACCAAAGCTTTACATACCAAAACAAGTACTTCTAGTGCTTTCTAGACTGAAGATTTTAGACTACTCAAGTAGATGGTCAAGAAATTAAATTCCTAGGACTACAAATCAACTTCCACAATCACAGACAATCTACATAACAATGAGGTGTGAAATGAGGTAGAAGCACTCCTAGTGGTTTGGGTTTTATAAACAATCCGTTACTATTCTCAAAATAAAAGGAAGTCATCTTGAATGATTAAGTAATCATTTTCCTCAAAAATGTTCAAGAAATACCACGCTTTGCTTCCAAAGGTAAGCTACATATTGGCAACCTTTCCCAGACATTTGTACATTGGAACAGATGTTTTTGCTATGTTCTTCAACAACGTGATTTTCTTTTTTTTTAATTTGTAGAAGTATAAAAGCTCAAGACATAATTGGTTAGAATATTTTTTTATATGAAAGAAAAATATTAAAGTGCATATTATCCTATTCGAGGAATTTACTCACAACATTTTCTCAGAACTGACTCATAATTTCCTATACCATGTATTTTCTATCCTAGATATGTGGTATAGCTCTTAATCAAACATGATGTTACTACTATGTTATTTTATATAGGCCACAAAGAAACAGTAACACAATCTCAGTTTCAAACACTTAAACAACTGTTTTTGGGAAGCCAAATGTCAGCAGTGTTGGCATCCTACTCCTTAGAGAGAAAAAAAGAAGGAAAAATCCCAACAATTGAGAAAAGCTTACCATGCTTTGCAATGCAGTGTAAAGCTCCAGAGCTTACGGGTAGCTCTATGGCTAGATTTATTCACACATACTGAACCCAGCTTCCATATCATCATCTTTCACTTTGTCTTGTTGAGAGAGACATTCTCCCCTATTATCAGCCTCAAAAAGAAATTAACTACAAAATAAATACACACAAACACAGGCTTGTATATAGAAATCAGGTACTTTTCATAAAGTTTTTGCTTGAACGTCATTAATGTAAGCAAATCAGACACATCCTCACCACAAGTATGTGCTTAAGTGCATGGCTGATACCGAGTTTACAAAAAGTATATAGCCAAAGAAAACACATATTAGACACCTCCACATGTACTTGAGGGAAAAAAAAAAAAGAAAAAAAAAAAGAAAAAAAAATAGGGCAAGGAGGGGTAGGGGGAAAGCTTACTATAAAATAAAACCAGAATCTAATTCATGTCATCTTATCATTTCTCCTGAGGACTCACGACATAACTTTATCCCAGCACACAGATACACACAACCATATACGTGCTCCAAACTCCAGCTCTCGAGCCAAGCAGGCAGCCGGAGCAAAGCTGGCACCAGGACAATCCCCAGGGACCTGTGGAGGTGCCCTGCTACCGACATGGAGAAAAGCAGGTGTGAATCCTACCTACCCACTGCAGCGAGTGCAGCTGACAGCAGAGCAAGCCCTTAGAATCCAATGAGGAAGGGCTGTAATGAGCAGAGAAAAGAGCTCTACAGGAAATTAGCCAAAATACTGCTGTAACTGCATAAATACTGTGTATTTCTTCTGTGGTACAGCTACAGCAGCAGAGTTAAGTGCAACACAGGACCTAGGCAGATTTATAAGTAATTTTTAATTAACTGAACCCTAGAATATACCTTTGTTGCTACAATACTCCTGAGAGCCCTATAACACAGATTAGGTTACCACATAGGCATTAATTAGAAACAACACTCGGTGCCTCTCGGAGGGCCGCGGTCTCCCGGCAGCTCCCACAGCCCCTGCCGCTCCCGCCGGGGGTTGCGGGGAGCCGGGGTGGCCATGCGGCCTCAGGCATCCCTGCCGGGGGTGGTCACAAGTGAGCCCGCCCCGCCGAACAGACTCGTGGGCCCCTCTTCCCTGCCCCAAGAGCCATGGGCCCTGCACGGCGCTGGACCCCCACCCAGAGGGTCCCGCTCAGCCGCAGGGGCTGCTCGGCACTACCGGAACCCACAGGGACCCCCCCAGCGCCGGGCCCATCCCTCAGCCCGGGGCGCCTTTCCCCTCCAGCCCCCAAAGCCCCCGAGCAGCCGCCCGTCTCCACGGCAACAGCGGGCGCGGGACGGGCATGGCCGCAGGGCCGGGGCGGGAGCGAGGGACGCGGGGCTGAGGCGAGTCTAAGGCGGCAGCGGGGACCGCGGCGGCTCCCCCGGGCCCAAGCGCGGCTCCCGCACCCGGCCGGGCCCTGCGGGTTCTCCCCGAGGCCACCCCGGGGCCAGAATGGCGACATGAGGACACCCGGCCCCCGCTCGCCCCACGCCTGTCCTGAGCAAAGCCCCGATCTTGGCGATACAAGCAGGAACCCACAGATTCTGTCCTGCATAATTCATGCTCTCAGCACTCGATGTGCGGGGAAAAACCCACCGAAATACATTTATCTCTATATATTCATTTAAAACTATTTTTCAGATTGCTTCAAAATTCAAATTAATTAAGATTAATTAAAAATTAAATCAAAAATAAAAAGCTCCAAAAGTGATTTTTTTATTGCACTTACATCTTTAATGCAGAAGTAACTCCAGTGGGGTTGGTATTTTTAGTTTCATGCAGCATAACAGGAGAGATGGGGACTTGCTATTCTACTGTGGCAGAGCTGTCGAGCGGGGAACAATCGAATGGGGGCCTTCGTCTGGAGAAATGACAGGCAAAACTGTAGGGATGAAGAGGGGACACAGGAGGAAGACTGTGGCCAAGATGTGCTCCAAGAGTGTCCTCTAGTCCTTCTTTCCCTAAGCCATTCCAGTTTCCTACCAGCTCCACCAAATAGAAGGAGAAAAGGGGAGAGGAAAGGAGAGCATCTTCCCTGCCGCTGCCATTGCTGACCCCAGGGATGCCATGGTCACAGTCACCCGCACTGCTTTACCATTCCGCAGATGCATGAAAGAAGAACCTTTAATCGTCTTGGAAGAGCTGCCCTTTTCAGGGGCAAAACATTGCCTTCCCATCCCTGCCATTCTGGAAATATGAATTTAGATGCTCATGAAAAGCATGAAACCTGGTCCACAGAGGAAGAGCCTGCATTTGAATTTCAGACCTGTGACTGAAGAGAGAAACTATAAAATGCAAATGAGAACCAATATGGGATCCTGCACAGACTCTAGAATAAGTGTAATTTTTATTTGCATCTCTTATCATTTAATCAGAGCTGATGACACCACTCTTGTAAGCAATTGTGTGGCTCAGGTGAGAAATGGACTCCAGTATGTTGAATACACAAAAGCATCACTGCTCAAAAAATTACCAGTATCATCTGAAATATGAAGCAAGAATTGAACAGCAAAGTAGCAAGAGGAGGAAACTGGAGGATCATGGTGATGTAGATGAGATTACTTGTCCTTGGACACCTTCATGGTTCTGTTGAATGAAGATCATTTCCACCTGTTCAGTTCATTTACCCTTTTACTATTAAATCACCAGTTCCTCAGAGGAAAGGCTGTTCCTAGCCAGGAGGTTCCTTGGTTATGTCATAACTCAAGAATATCCTGTGAGGAACAGGAGGTGGTCTGGAAAACTAACTCCAAGATGAGGTTTTACAAGGAGAGACACTTCTGAGCAAGCAGCAGAGCAGTCAAGGCTGATATCTGTTACATTTAACACAGTGTATTCAGAAATGAGGGATTAAAGTGAAACTGTTTAATGCAAAGACTTTTCAAATGCCTTTATTCACCAAAGAATATCACATGTGAAAATTTACGTGCACCTCATTCCCAAGAGGATATCTTGACAACAGAAACCTTAATTGAACAGCATTCACAAAAATACTAAATGTGCACAACGACCCTTTGCATAAGACAGACTTAGCATAATGCTCCAAAAATGAACAAAACAGAATAATGTAATTGCTGCAACAAACCACTTCAAGAAGGCTGTTATGTTGGGGCTAGTAGTATCAAATAATTTTTATTTCAAATAGTATTGAATTAATCTTTTTACAGATTTCTTCTACAAGTTTTACATCTCAGAGACTAATTGCAAACTAAAATTTGGATATAAAAATACAAGTTAATTCCTTCAATAACCTTTTAAACTGAAGACTGTCAAAATCTGTGACACTGTAATAAAACACTTCAACTAAAGTTTAAACAAGCGTTTAACAAAGACTTCGATTATTTTCTTCTCTGTACACCATTCAACATGCACTTCAAGATGAGAAATATGCCTCTTATTTAAGGAGCTTATTGCAACAAGTATTCTGTTCTTCTTTTTCTGAGAAGGAAGCCACGACAGAAATGTGGAATAATACAATGTTTACAAAATCAAGAGTGCAAATCCATGGAAAATGAACGTGCATATGCATCCTCAAAGATACAGGTTGGAACAGATAAGTATAATTTCTACTACTTGGCAATGCTATTTCTGTATCAGATGCTTTGGGGATGCTTGTTTTATTAACTTTACATACTTGCATGACACCATGGATATAAAATATCCTACAGAGTCAGGATGCTGAAATTTTACTCTCACAGAATACTGGGCTCTGCTTTTTCAACTTAACACACTGTTAAAATAAAGAAGGGTATCCCTCTGTGACTGCGTGAAAGGATGCCAGACAGGGAAAATGGAAAGCTCTGACTAGCTGCATATCTGAAATCAGTGAATCAAAGGAGAAGAGATCATCAGGGAGACAGCTAAGGTCCCTGATTCTCAGGCCCAGTGTAAATTAGAGCCCAGCTGGCAGTGGTACTTGGGAGACCATACGCTAGCCGAGGATGGCTGGAGCACAGCATGTTTCAACCATATGTCTGACATACTGCCTCCTTTCCAAGGGTCTCTGGCATAGCAGGATTTGGATAGGCTCTTGCTCAGCTGGCCAGGTTCAGAGCTCTCCTTTTCTTTGTGCTGAAACAATGGCAGTGAGGCTGCAACTCGGCTCTCCTGTGGCAGCCCTGGCAGAGAAGCGCTGCCATGCATCACCCCCGCAGTAGGGGCACGTTCTGTGGTGGAAACGCTCGAGCTGAGCCTGCCTGTGTCACGGGTGGGCAGGGAGAGCCAATGGAGGTTAGCACACAGAAATCATCGACCATAACACTGTTACTGCTCCCTGTTCATACTGTTAGCAGTAATGAGTTTTGTTCTGTGGTGTGTCTCACTCTGCAAGTTTGCCGCAGTCCCACAAATTCCAGCTCACTAATAATTTTATCCAACAGATAAACATCACTACCTCAAAATATTCTTTTAGTTTTCTCCTTCCAATTCTGTTATTTATTTCTATTATTTAGATATTCTACAAAATAAAGGTGTGCTTAATTCTATTTCTGTGTGCTGTTAAATTCAGATTCTGGAAGAATTTGTTCCATTTTCTTTTTCTTCCATTTTCATGTCATTGTCATGATACTTTACTGAGCTACTGCTCTCCCAGGTTCTGTCTCTGCCATGCATGATCCAAACCCCTTTGGTCTGGTGTTTGCCAAAGCAAAAGCATACTGAAATGCTGCTACGTAAATAAGAAGCAATGCACCTATGATTCTAGAGGTGCCTGTGCCCAAAGATCCTAAAAGGTGTAAATGATTTGCTACAAAAGAGCCATTATAGCTCTTTTCTTCATTCTCTGTATCCTATTAAGTGATTATTTTTTCCAGTTTAACATATTCCAGACCTTTTCTGGCAGAAGCAATGCGTATAACCTCCCTTAGAAGTGTATTCAGTTGGGAGCTGCCTGGCTACACAGGATTTTATACATCGTTCAGCTAAGTCAGCGATCCATATGCAAAAATCAAGCGCTCAGGGACACCATGTGGATTTGTGACATTCTTCAGAGTACATTGTGTCTCTAATAAACCAATGAATGCATTAAACTCAGCCATAAAAATGTTTTCTCCTCTCTGTGACATATTATATATGGATAAGCTTTATTTAATAAGTAGCTAAAAACTAACACCACACACATTCATTAAACAGGCTAAAAAACACTCCTCAGTTTTATAACCTGCTTAAGAAGAGGACACAGAGCACTCAACAAAATGTGTGGAACTGGAAACACCATGCTGAACATTAACATGGGACATCATGATTAAGTAAATTTAATTTTGGAAGCTATCTTTGGCTTATAACAGTTGGAAACAGAAGAGACAAACAAACTTTTCCTGTACTGTATTTCCTGACAAGCTATTTCATCTTGGACATTCCAGGGCAGATTATTTCTTTGTATCACACTGTTGTCACGAGTAAGGCCCTGGATAATGGATAGTTCTAAAAACAGTCCATCTGTATTTAGTCAATAAAGTAATGGTTTGTAAACTTCCTCAGCAGCAAGCTGTTTCTTGAAAAGAATACAAGAGCATTGAAGGGAAAAGACTGACAAGACTTGGTGATTTCCTAATGATCAGATTTTATTCTTTGCATGGTCATGCTTACTGGTCTCAGGAAACCCCTCATCTGTCTACAAATGACAAACAATTAATTAGCAAACCCTGGGTCAAGTTCCTGTTCCAGAATGATTGGCACTGCAACTGGCTTGAAAACTTGCTTCAACTGGGAGATGTCCTCAATTCTTTCTTTTTATTATTCCTTGTATGTCAACTGACTGTAGCAAGTGTTGGGATTTCAAGATGCTTAATATTTTCAGGTTCCTCACAAGAAGAAACCTTTCTGGAGGCTCAACACATTTATTACATCAGCTTTTCACAGCTTCTGCTTCTCTCTCATTTCCAGTGACGGAAGCGATGGTGCCAGTCAGAGCACCCATGGCCACCTACCTCTGCATTCAGATGTGCTTGTTCCCAGTGCCTCTGCGGTCCAGGAGACAGGGGTAAACCCAGGCACATCTGTGAAAAGCCACTGAATGCAACAAAGTCACATAAGCTTTGTTGACTGAAGGTGCACCGGTGTCCAACAGCTACTTTTGAAATCCCAAATATTTACTCAAATCTTCTCTTCCCAGGTAAAACTCCATCTAAGTTACAGTGGTGTCTTAACTGTGACTGGGAGAAGTATTAATCTACATACAGACATTGAGTCCTTCATTTTAAAGGAACAATCCATTAATTCTAATTTATCTGCTTTAAACATTTAATGAAATGATCCATTTTCTCCCTTACTTCCTGTTTTACCTTGAAATGCCTAGTAGAGCATGGTTTCAGAGAGGACCGGGCAGTCTGCAGTTTTCTCCCTCAACTTATTACAGTTGGAGGGAATGTTGGTATCATCACCAGAATGCCTCAAGTTAAGATATGTAATATAACAAGTCCTGAAGTCAGGTTTAAACCTCAGGATAACACACATAACGTAAGGAAAAGAGTAAGGACTAGGACACGATGAGGTCTACTACCTGACCAGAAAGTCACACAGTGCCCTTGAGAACAACACCGACTGGAAGTTGTTCTGCTCTAATTCATAGAGCATGGTGCAGAAGAGGTTGATGTTGTTTATCAATTTATGGTCATTTCTTTCACACATTTCAAAATATATTTGGATTGTCTTTTTGATACAAAATTCCTTCAAACCAGCATGTTTTCACAGTCTAGTAATATTCTTTCCTGTAAGATACACACAATTCATTATTTTTGTAAAACAAAAACAAACCAAAAAAAAAAAAAAAAAGGAAAAAAAAAGAAAGAGGCAAACGATCTGGAGTTCCTTATGGCCTTCTCTTTCACACTTTCTTAATTGTATCAAATCAATAAATATTTTACCCATTTATTGAACAAAATGAAAGTAAACTATAGAATAATTCGATATAAAAACAGATTACAGGAAGGTTGTGTCCAATTCCATTTTAAACATCTGCACAGAATACAAAGAACTGTTGGCAAGAAAAAAATCCGAAGTTTTTATTTTGAAGTACTTAGGATCATAATAAACACATGCTGGGCATTTGGTCAAGAACTTTTAAGCACCTATGATAAATTACAACTTATCATTTCTAATTCTATTATCCTGTGACTGAGCTCAGGAACCTTTTGTTACAAATTTTGTATTGCTTTATAGGGAGGATAACAGAATTGTCAAGAAAATAAGTTATATTCAGTTCTAACAGTATTTCTTCTTTTTTGTTCACTACATACTATTTAATATTTTCCTTTGTACACTTCTTAATAGTTGAGCTTTAAGTGAAACTCTGAAAAACAACATTAGGATTCAAAATACAGTGGAAGATTTTATTTTCAGGGTCACAAGTAGCATAGTGAGATTTCTCTCTTAAACAATGACACTTAGTATCTCTGTAGTTCTATGAATACTTTTGAAGTGTCATATTAAAACCAATCTCTTGGCCTTCAGGCAAAGAGAAGCAATTAGTCTTGGAGTTGTGAATAAATAAAAATCCATTTATATACCCGTCCTTGACACGTACCTTGCAAATCTTAGAAACTTCATCTAGTGGGAAAAGAAATGTTAAATCATGAACACCAATACTAATCATACCGCAATGTTGCTTCCTAAAACTATTTAGTTTATACCAATCTTTTAAGTATTAATTCATATGTATATATTCATACATATTGAAACAAAACAACAGAAAGGCACTCACACACTTGAGTGAGAAGAAAGAAATGAGAGCATGCACATAGAGCTGTAACACGTACCTTTATTACCCTCAACATTAATAGAGGAAAGAAAAATCACAAAGCTCTCAAGTACATTGTCCTTTTCTCAGATACAGTAGAAACAATCCCGCACAAGTTACGTACCATGCGCATCCCAAGTGCTACTGTGTCTTTGCTTTGATCTAAAGGCAAACAAACAAACCGAATCTTTATTATCCGTGCATCCCATTTCCATGCAGCACAATTAAATAATGCCTGTCACAGATGTGTTGAGATGAGTCAGATCACAATTTTACTTTTCGTACCAGTGCAGTATTTTTAGGTCTTCTCTTTCCTCTTTAGCATGCCTCAGTGCAGAAGTATCCTATTTTTATGCTGCTCGACTGCTGTTCAAGATTCTCATATTTATTTTTCATTTAGCAGTCAGTAATTCATAAAAGAAGTAAAAAATTATGATGCCAAGTCATTCCAAATAGTCCACCCGCACCCCTACAAAAAAGCTGAGTGAAACTCGGGCCACGTGGTAGGTCACTGAATCTCAGTGGAGCTTGTCCTCCCCGTATCCACTTGTTGACCAGAGTGCTGAGGAAATGACAGTACTTAGGCTACAGCCTTGTGCAACCATCAGGTGAAGCAGCTGGCTGGAGACACACTTGTGTTCGGAGGTAATTTTAGAATGAAATCCACCCCTTTGTGCCATGCTCACAGAGGCAAATCCCAGCCTGGAGGTCAGAGGTGGGACAGTGACCCCCACAAAGGATCACACCTGGGCTGATGGGATGGTCAAAGAAAATAAATTTTAGTCTGTTCTGGATGCAAATCTCTCTGCTGACCTAGTTCTCATTCTCCTTTTCATTTCAGAAGCTCAGCTAAAAATCCATAAATTAAGGAAATTAACTGATGGAGCCTCCGGCATCTTTGTAAGCTATTTAAATCTTTAAATTTACAACATCTTCTGCATATATCAAGTAATTGAACTAACTGCAGGGATGTAACTTTAATGAGAAAATTTCCCTCTTCTCCTGTAGTTTGTACTCTAAAAGGAAAAAAAAAAAAAAAGCTCCCCTTAGGAGAAAAGTTTCTGTTTATTCCTGCCACGGAAGAAAACTTTAAAAACCCCTCAGTTTGGGGGGTCCTGCCTCCATCGCGCCCCGGCTGCTTTCGGGCCGGGGCGGCCCAGGCCCCGAAGCGCGGGGGGAGCGCGGGGGGCGCGCGGCCCTCCCGGCCCGACCTTTCGGGGCCGCGCAGCGTTGCGTAACGGCCGCGCGGCCGG